>OY756420.1:4766141-5366141 GCA_963576905.1 Mystacides longicornis
TAAATCTTTGAGTTTAGGGGTCACTGGAACACACACAACATGACAGCCAAAGTTTTTGCTCAGAATGTAATATTGTTAAGTAATAAATGAAGAATATTCTTTCAATAATAAAATGAAATTAGTTAACTATAGGTATTATTACCTTTGTTAAGATAACCCTCTCTCACAATGTACCGATCCTTCAAAACAGAGCTGAGGGATTTATACACGGTTTGCAAACCAGATAAATATTCGGAAATTTGAACATTACAACCTAACGGCGAACGTTGTCAACGTAAAGTGATCACACTAATCCAACCTTCGAAACAACATTAGAAGATGGTCGTAAGCCCGTAGTGGTTTGTTCATACTATTTTAAAATCGAACTGTATAATCAGTCATCAGTTGTTGATATAATAATTCGCACTAGCACGACTTTCTTTAAATTATATTAATAATAGTATTAATAGAAATGAAAAAATATTAAAAAAAAATAATAATATACAGAGAGTATTACCGATTTATTGTCTATAGCTTAACAATAAAAACAACGAAAGTTGTAAACAGATTGGTCGACAGATAAGGAAGATACCTGCCTCAAAGTTCACAAAATACATTATTTAAACACATTTTAAAAAGGTCCACTTTTAAAAGAACGGCTTCTCACGGCAGCTCTATCATAGACAACACCGTTTTACTTCGTGGTAGACAAAATTCGACGCGCGTCGTTTTACCTTGCCAAATAAAATTAATATTGAGTTATGCCGGAATGAAAAAATGCTTTTAAATCCTTTATAAGTGGATTTTTTTAAACTTATGTTTTTGAACTTTGTTCTGTTTGTGATAATGTATGATGTAGCGCATATAACTCAAAATGCTGAAAAACGCGACTTAATGCCTTTTACCATGCCACCACAGAATTATGGTAAGTATATGTAAATTTCTCAAACTTTAGTTTGTCCTTGGCATTGGCGAGTTCGCAAGTGTTTGCTTACCATATTTCCTTCACGTGATTGATAAATTCTTGAAATTTGTTATTGTTCTCACGTAAAAATAACTACCTACTGTGTTCTGTTAAACTTTGTGTACCCAACGATTCTTGAAATTTTTTCAAAAACAATAAAATTTAGTAATTTTGTACAAAAATAGTCATGATGAGATGAGATTAATGATTTTGTGTTTTGCTGTATTCATCATTAGTGTCTCAAACGATTCTAAAACTTTTTTCAGAAACAATACATTACGATACGTTAATTCAACCTGACAAGGATAATTGTTTCCAAAAGTAAATTTTTGATTTGTTCATTAAAAAATAAAAACCTGTTTCTTTGTAACCCAAAATGAACACATTTAACCTTTTCCTTCATTGTTTTTATATATTTTATCAATAAAGTCTCACAGTTTGAAAATCATTGGTTCATTTCTCTAATGTCCCTAGCTAGGTAGGTAGGTACCTATATTGTTTTGATTAATGGCAGTAAGTTCGGGTATGTATAATAATATTAAAAATAGTTTATTTGACATCAGTAGGTATAATATGGTGACACAAAAAATTAAAAATGTATCATTTCCTATATATTCAGTATAACGAAATATTTTTTATGGTCCCGTGAAGGTCATTATACCGAGATTTGACCTAAAATATTGAACACTTATGGTAAATTGTTCCAAAACAGTTAAGCATGAATAGACAACAAATTAAAAAAGGTAGAGATTAAAACCAAATTCAGTAAATTAATATTGACTTACTTGGCAGGTCGATTGGGGGTTTATCGTCTTTCTTTTCAGAACCGAAAACGAATTCAGAAACAGAATTAGACAAATCTGAAATCTGTGTAAATATTTCAGAACCTGGAATCGGTTTCTCTTGATTCATTATAGCGATGGCGTCATCAGTCCACGGAGCATATTCCTTTAAAAGCTTACGGAAATCCTCATCATTTCTGCAAAATATAAATAGGTAAGTTATTGTTGGCACGTTACTACTTTATTTCATAGATGTAATCACAAATTTATTTACTTCGCATAAGCCAGGGTAGCCCCAGTAATGGCAGTTGCCCCAAATATTGTCAGTAATAATTTAGATCCAAAACCAGCTTCTTTGAATTCAAACTGTGGAGGTGTGTTGGAGCTGTCACTGTGAGAGTTATGGGATCCACTTGCGCCCGATGACGAACCATCTTTGTTAGCCGAGCTGGATAATCGTGTGTCTATCTACAAAACAGATTTTTTTTTTCAGTAAACATTGTATAGCACAAAACCTATCTACTTCAGTTCCAGTCACACTAATTTCATATATACTATCAGTAATTATTTACTTCGCGGGCTTCTTCGATTTTTCACGATTTTTTTATATGAAACACATATCAAATTTATATGCAGATTGGTAAATAAGCATGTTATGGATTGATTTGATAACATTTGAAGTATTTTATCAACCAATTTTAAGTAAAAATCAATTTTAAAAGTTGCCTATTTTCTCATACAAACTTTTCTTTCATGGAGTGACATTTTATTTTTTGATTCTAAAATAGGTGTTTTTGTCTGAAAAATGAAGATATTGTTGGTCATTGTCGTTTAGTTAGTCAATTTGGATAGATTAGGGGATTTGATAACATCCTCGAATGATAACACTACACTCTGTTAGGTTGAAACATATTCATTTAGAAGGGTTTTGTCACAAATCGAAGAAGCCCGCGAAGTAAATAATTACCATACTATCTAATGTGTTTTTTTTGAAAACTGAGTGACATAGAATTATCAATCTTTGATACAGTCAAACACATTAATAAACTCAACATTAGGGACAATTTCACAATTATAACTCACTTGGTGTTGAAATAAACCAACACTGAAATTCTATTTTCTTTTCTTGAAAACTTTCTTAAATGCAGATTCGATTTTAAATGTAGAAATCGGCGATATATCAGTACTCCAATGGTATATTATGCTTATTCACACTGAGTATTTGAAAACAGCTTAGATGTTATTATTAACATATATCTATACATGACATTTTGTGTGTAAATGCAGTTTTATAGGTTATATTACGTAAGGTCGACAAATAATAACAAATTGAGCTGTAACTTGAAATACTTAATAATAATTTAGTTTATTCAAGTCAAGTATAAAGCACACAACGTAATTTCATTGATTTATTTATAGCTAATGACAGTTAAAGGGTATTAATAATGTATAAAAAACTAATGATATAATTTGGACATCAGTCAAAAATCACCGGTTTAAAGTTGTGAAGATTACCTTTGTTCGATGTTTTCTTGTAACAGATAACAGGTGCCTGTAGGCATTGGAACTCATTTTACTGCCATACATATTATTAATATTTAAATTTCTCCTCCCCTCTTGCAAATATCCAATATTTCGGAACGATTTTCGGCACAGAACACATATACTCTCTAACGAGAGAAGAACGCCAACTTCATAGAAAAAATATGCAAACACGGAAATTGACAGATGGCATCTATGTCTCTCGCTCACATCTTTCATGCCCATACACAAAACCGGGAAATTCAAATATGGGTCGGTACAATGCGCACTAGCGACCAAAACAGTTGCATTCTAGTACAAAAATGGGATATGAAAATATCCCATCTTTATACTAGAATACAACTGTTGAATCATTTATCCTGAAATTGGTTATGATAAAGAATTAAAATGCAGCAGTAGTTAAATGTGGCATTTATTTTTATGCAAATAATAAAACATGTAACAATATAAATAGTATGTATTATTGTTATCTATTACCTACATAAAATAATACTAAGCCAAAATATATTATCAATAACAATTAGTTACTCGAAAAAATATGTTCAAACGACACAATACATCCTGATTCTACTTATTATTAAAATCACAGAAGTAACCACAGCGGAACCTTTTTTTACCGTTAAAAATGACGAGTACGTAGGACTTATTACAAAATCTTTTAAAAAGGAATACAATGTGTCTTTGATGGTATGTGATTGATTATTATTATGACACCACAGAATAAGGAACATTTCCGATACTTGAAACTCATAATAACAAAATAATAAAGTAAACGAAAGATTCAATGTCTAGAACCGACACACAACCACTTGTAAATATTAATTACACTATTATGAGTCTTTGTTTTAACATCTTTTACGTGCATACAATAGCGTAGTGGTAAAATCTCAAAACAAAACAGGAGTCCATTTGTCGAATCAACACAAGAGTCCATTTGTCAAAACAAAACAGAGTCTATTTCTCACAAACAACAGTATCTTTCTTGATATCAACGAGACCATTTTTCACAGCGATACGAAACACCGATTCGACTTCACACAAAATTAATAACACAATCTCCCGAGTTGGAAACAGGAAAAAAACGGAATAATCAGTCAGCGCTCGTCTAAATAAAATGGCTGAAGTTGTTTGGATGTTGTTTGGCAACAAGATCAGTGTAGCCAGCTTTCAAAAAATAAAAAAGTTTTGCAACATTATTTTTCGAAATCTGGTGTCTTATAAAGAAATACATATTAATTCACGAATCAAAACACCACGTGATAACATAATAATAAATGTATGTTTTTAATATTCACTCTAAAGTTCATATTTCGGAATTATTTCATAATCGGTAATTATATTTTTTGCGTCTGTTATACAAATTTCGATACCATACAATACCAACATTAGCATCACGATGTACCAACATCAGCATATTCTTGTTGGCAAGTACCAATACCAGAGTTAACCCCCCCTGATTTTCGGAATCACTCAAACGTCAAAAAGATCAAAAACGTCACTAATCCAAGACCACAGAGAAAAAAAAACGAAAAATCCATAGATATCTATATCAGTTCGTTAACAATCCTTCTTTCCTTTTTTCATTACAGGACCTCTATTCTGTAGCAAGTGTAGGGTAGTCACTTGAAAAAAAGTGACTATTAGGCGATACATTTTGTATGAAAAACGTCGCACAGAACATCAATTAGCATCACAAACAATTTAAAAACACATGACAGACTCTGGCTTCTTCCCGGCGCGGAGTAGGTAAACGCATAAAATTATCTGCTCAGGTATATTTTAAGTTTTTTTTTTGATTTTTCAATATTTTAATTCGTCGGCGGGCCGCAGAGAATCTGACAGCGGGCAGCATGCGGCCCGCGGGCCACGGTTTGTGCATCGCTGATCTAGGGGGATAGGGAGGCAACGAGAGCTCTCCGCTGATGACCTTCTCCACACCCTTGCCACCTTTGAAATTTTTTTGACCTGGGTACAAACATAAAAAGGCCATTCCTAAAATTTGGTATAGGTACGGAAAGCTGAAAGTTTGCTTAAAAAGTTCATTCCGATAATTTTGTATCTGGAAAGGTAGTTATAGGTACCTACTATATTTCTTTTACCCGTCACGCCTTGTCCGCCAAGGGGGTAGTGTAGCAGACAGGGCTACATCGACACAAATTTACTGGATCGTCCACAGCTTTCACAGTCCCAGCGGCTTCCGTCCCAGGTCGGCGTGAAGAAGAGAAATACTTAGCCCACAGTGGCAAGTACGTGCAGAAAGAGAGAGGTGTTGTAAGGTGTACCAAATAAAGTAATTTTTGTATGAAGAAGAAGGCAGGAAGAGTCAGTTTCCGAAGCGAAGTCAGTCAATACTATTCCACGATACGATGATAACGCGATTTCGAAAATCAAATTTGCTCTTATTAAATTCAGTTCTCTCTACACTGGCGGCAAGAGTGACCCATTCACACTTGCGTTAGGCGAGGATCGTTTAAACAGGACCCCTCCCCGCGCTCATCTCACTCTGACCGTCGAAGGAGGAGGTCCTCGGAGACTGACTGCCACATACCTAGGGACCGTTCAAGTATTACGTAACGCATTTTTTTAACATTATTGACCCCCCCCCCCCCCCCCCGAGATGCACCGTAACGCTCTCAGCTGGTAGGACGATATTATAGTAATATTTCTTACAAATTACTTAAATAATCTATATGGAGCTTGCTATATACTCACTCAGAAATTATTATATTAAAACTTAAACACACAGAAATAACAAATCAGTGGATCTACAGGTAATTAATTGTGAATTAAAGTGCAGAAAACAAGTGTTTACTCTGCGGTTGTAAACATTTTCGAAGTTGAAGCTCTTACATTGTGCGAGCGAGATAACTATAGTGCATGCTCTGCAGTAGTCAGAAATTTCGGGTTTAAATAGCCGGACTTGAATAATAAAAAATATAATAATAATTATTTGCAATGAGTGTCGTTCATAACAGGTAGGCAGAGAGAACGGATCTCCACTCCTTTCTATATCCATGCACACTCCTTTCGCTTCTTCCACCGACATTCAACCTCTCCTATTTTCAAGGGCGTCGCCAGCTCAAAGCCTAGGGAGGGGCAATTGAATCCAGTCATAGGCTATTCTCCGTATATCCTATATTATGGAGGATGAGAAATATATTAATTAAGTATAAAATATATTAATAAGTAAAGTCAAGAGTATGAAGATTTTTTTAGGATTTAACGGCAAAGCACGGTCTTGGAACATTGGTTGCTTTGCAGTTGCCTACATTTTTTAATCTCTAGGGGGGTGGCAGCTGCCCCCCTTGGCGACGCCCTTGCCTATTTCTCTTACTTCTCATCTGGCCTTCCAAGGACGAAATCGATGTGTTCGATTCACGTCATTATCGGTCGGCCACTCCCTTTCACACCTTTCCTTTAAGCCTTACAAATTCTCTTTGTCGTTCTGTTTACATCCATCCATTCTACGTGCCCAAACCTCTCAACTTTCATTTTTGACACAATAGGTACTATATAACCTTCCATACCATATGTTGGAATGGGCATAACCCAATACCATATTCCTTCCTAATATTCTCATTCATTTCCGTATCCCATAGACCAAGGGCGGGGTTACGGGGGTCATGCATGACCCCCCCCCCATGGGTCAAAAGTTTAGTACCCAGATTCCAAATCATCGAAATGACCTTTTTTAAGGAAAAGGATAGTTTCCTGATACCAAATGTTGGAAATGACCTTTTTTACTATGTGACCCCCCTGGCGCCAAAGCTGGATCCGCCCTTGCCATAGACTGCCATAGAGTCTTTACACAATGACATATTATATTCTTCACGACATGAATAGTACCCGTACCTATTCTATGTTTTATCGGAAGGTACCTAGTCACGGAAGTGAAGTGAGTAACAATTAAGATACATTTTGTATGGAAAACGTCCATACGTATCGAATGCGAGAATCGCTTTTGTTGCTAGAAATATCTTTGTGGCGGCGCTATATACACGTTTTTTCCCATACAAAATGTATCGTGTAATACTCACTTTACTTCTGTGACTAGAATACCTTCCGAACTTATAAGGGTACAGGTAACAAAAGCTCAGAAAAGAAAACGAGTTGATGCGTTGATAGGTAATACCTACATAAATGGATGAGCTTATTTTGAATATTCTCATACCCCCCCCCCCCCCCCCATTCACTATCACTCCATCCGTCCAAATGGAACGATGTCACTCCAAATTTCGTTGAAATGATTGAAAAAAAAATACTCAAGTGAATGGGAAAATTATTTTGGACATCCAATGGATGAAATTCATTTGGAGTGATGGTGAATGGAGGGCTATAGAAAGTATAAGAAGAACCAAAACGTATCGTTACACGGAAAGCTATAGGTAGGTACATAACGAAAAGGCTGTTCCTTCAGTTTTTGGACACATCACTTTACGAAGATGGTGCTTGATGTAGGGGAGACCGGGGCAAGATGGGATACTTAAGAGATAAAACGTTATAATATGAAAACCAAACTGTTTATTAAAATTTTCTTTGAACAAATGCAACACTTACAATCTTAATTATCATAATCATAATTTATTATGGCTCTAAACTACATATTTTTTTGGCAATAAGGATCTAAATAACACATGCCAAAAATCCCGTTTTGCCCCATGTTCGGGGCAAAAAGGGAAACGCTATGGGGCATAATGAGTACACATTTTAATCTGGTCGGCAAAGTTCACAATGACATATTATGTGCCTCTCCATTCTCATCGTCTACACCTGCGCGTGAATTATGGGCCTAGCCTTGGCAATCGCTACGAAAATATATTCGAATGGGTTCTGAATATGGTTCCTCTCAGCTAACTGGAAAGTCAAAATCCAAAGCTCTTTCTCACCAGTTATTCTGAGATAATTCTTCTTTCTGTTCTTTATTTAAAACTGTTTTATAGTGCCCTAATGTCATTCTTCCAAAGTTATTATCTAAATCAGTGTCAGCATCTTGAGAACATCGAGCCCTTCTCACTCTACATTCCAAGGTCGATTTAGGCACGTTATATGTACATAGTTAACGTACGAAGAAATCCCATTATCTCTGAAAGCACAGCTCTAACCGCTCTTCTCATAATATCGTCTTCTTCCCTTATCCACCATCTATCTGTTTTGCGTTTATAATTTCGTATCTACCATTTTAACTGCAAACAAAAAATAAACTTATTATTATACCTACAGTAATGAAACACCGCTTAACCTACATATATGGGGCAAAACGGGATACTATGTCATTATGCCCCGACCTTTGCCCCAACATACATATTTTGCAAAAGTACCTACAGTGCTAACCTACAACATTATTCTGCGAAAAAGCAACCTCAATTCGTTAGTTTTATACTACTACAACAAGTATATGGTAAAATAATACAAATAGCACTGATACCTACCTTGGTGCACGTGGATTCAAAATAGAAAATTTCGTAGAAATCCTCCAAAAAATTGTTTTTTCTCGCCACGCAACCAATACACTCGGTGACACACGAGCACCCGCCGAACTCGTGTGACGCGACTAAACACCGAGCGAATGGCATTGTCTTAAGCTCTGGTGCATTAACCAGTCATACACACAAGGACATTTCCCGTCCTGCCCCGAGCTTCGTCTTGCCCCGGTCTCCCCTACCTACCGGTGCCGGCGATGCCTACATCATCCACTTATAGGTTCGACTAAAGAAATGAACAAATTAGAAATGAAATGAAACGATCATTTTGTAGGTACCTACTTATATACGAGTGATTTTGAGTCGCTAAATTAGATATTACTTTCAGAAACAATCATCATCATTATTATTTTTATTAATAAATTTATTCAATTTCAATACCTATCTCAGTAGATACATAATATTAATAATATGGTGAAACTACCCATTAGGTCAAGCCTGTCTTAGGGAGAATTAAATATAGCTAGGTACTTACATATAATGTTATGAAAAAATGGAGCAAAACACAAAATATAATCATAAGTGATACCTACCTACATATTGACCAAATACTTTATGAATGAATGATTAATGTGAAAGAATTATTATTATAGGTACCTACAACAAATTAATAGGTACGGTGGGTACCTACTTAAATACATACCTACCCACTATCTATTATTTTTTGCTAATGACTACCGAATGATATCCATGCACGCATCCGACATTACAAAATTTCTTGGTACCTGATGCATGTTAGTGGGTCCAAAAGCAGGACAATCGTGCTCAGAATATTAATTATTAGGTATAGACTATTGTTTAATTAATCGCAGGATTTTTTCACCAAGTAGGTAGGTAGGTACACTTAATTCCTTTTATTATTGATACTTAAAAAAATTAATAAAATAATTAAAGGTTACCTACCTATACCTTGTTACATTTTTCCCCGGCTCGGATAATCCTCTGTCTAGGGGTAGATGAGATGGGGCATTAATCCTTGTGTCGAGGAAATGACTAAAAGAATGCAGTTTATGATAAAAATATAACATTTATTTAAAACTTACATAATATAAATAAGGCTAGTGCCCAAAACTTAAAACTAAACTTAAAATTAAAAACACATTAAAACCAACATTATAATCTGCCGAATTGTTCATAATATTCACAAACACACAGTCCATATGTCCATTAAATCACAAGAGTATTTGCGCAACACTAATAGTTTACTGTCCTAGAGACAAAATCCACGCACACGCATATCAACTGTGGAGGAGGATAAATCCTCCTCTCCTCCAAAAGGGTAGGGTCGTCACTCCATGCTTTTACACCATGGTCTCAAAATTCACCATCCTCGTAACGTACCCTAAATCGATCTGCCTGACCTGCGCGTCACCACTCCCCGGGCCAAGCTTCCAACCCCGCGCATCCCTGTGACCTTCCACCCCTCTTCATCTCGAGGTTAGCAGGTAGATGCGATATTGGGGGCTGCAGATGTTTCAGCAGGGCCAAAAAGTATCGTTACAACCTACCTACTACACCTACAGCAGATTCCCATTGCGTCTTACACTCCTCTTATACACTTTCCATAATCCTCAGCTATGATAACATTTTCAGTAAATGTTTCGATCAGTTTCTCGGCCCACAAACCACAAATACGATTTCAATTTAAAAGAAAAACAATTTCTGCTAATATTATGATCGAGTTGAATATATTTTGATTCTGTATTAAAAACTTATTAAGATAGCTACAAAGATTATCAACATTTTGGACAAGAAAAACTAACATCTACTGTATCCAATTCATATAATCGCAACCCATCATGTGTGTTATACATCACAATAAGCAATGTTAACAAACGTATTGGACAGACATTTTTAATTTTGAAATAATATGATGTACGCAGTACTCTGGATTATGCAAGTTTTAGCTAAGGATTAATCAGCAATAGAAAATTTCAGCAGTCGAATTTTACAGATTGAAAGTTGAACATTACATTAACAAACTGAATAATGAAGATATTCGGGGTATGTTTTTCATTTATACTTTAAAAATTCTACTTCAGTATGTCTATGGGTTTTCACCAAATTAAAAAAAAAAATTGTTTTTATAGATATTTTTGACATGCGTCATACATTCCTGCCTCTGTTCTATTTTGGAGCAACTGGATTTCTTAAATGTCAGGGGAATTTTTGCAACTGGAAGAAATCTGCTGGTAGGGGATCCTCGTTATACCAAAGTTGTTCCCATGCGCTTTGACCCATATCAATCTGACAGACTTACAATGGCGTTTCAAAGAACATACGGTTTCAGGGGAGAAAATTTGATTCACGCTATAGGAGCAGGGTATCCCGATCACGAATTAAAAAGATTCAACGCTAAATCATAATGTTAAAATAATGTTTTAATAAATTATTATAAAAAAAAATCATCAATGTTTGCTTTTATAATTTTCCCAATTATGTCTATGATTTTCCATTCGATATTTTTGAATAGCTTTCAACAAATTTCGACAGATGTCTCTATTGTATGACAGCTAAAATGGCGGTTGATTTGAGTGGTGCATTGCAGGCACTATTGCAGGTCAAATAACTTTTGATTGTGTAACACGAGAATTTCCGACGGAGCTGAACAAGTATGTCCAGTATTTTATAGATGTTACGTCGAATTTTGTGTGGAGGTGTTGTGTGTCGAATTCAACGCATGGATTAATATTATTTTAATGTATTGGTTTATTACAGTTGTAAAAATAATATAGAGACAATTAGTTTTGTTTTTTTTTAATAGGTAAATCAATTATTAATTAAATTATTACAGGAATTCAACAAGATGTTGCCAAAAATTGTAAGTACCTACCTAGTATTTTATTTTTGGATGTGGTTCATCATGACATTAATTTTATTCATATATAGGTACATAGTGTAGGTATCTAGTATTTATTTTTAGGAAAATTAATTTCATTTAAAATGTTTTAACCTATAGGTTTTTAAAGAAAATACTTTTTGTTACTTTCTATGTTAATTCAATGAATGTTTTTTCTGTAACGTTGTGATACTTCTCCATATTAAGGTATTTCAATAAAAGATCTTTGCAATATCACTTTAATTAAAGTGATATTGCAAAGATCTTTTATTGAAATACCTTTCTATGTTAACTTTACCAACACGTTGCTTAGTTATGAATGTTATGATAGCATAATCTCTATATTTTAAGGAAGGTATAGGTAAGTTTAAAAGTCGGATAGCTTATATAGGTATCAAAAAATTACGTAGGTAGGTATTATTAAAGCTGGAGCAGATTATTTCATCATTTTATATATCAGGTATAAGAAAAGACTTCTCAATTTGTGTCTATGAAATAATACTTAGGTAAGTAGAAACCGATGGTAAAGCTATGTATGTATTATGACAAAATAAAGGAAGTTGTACAAGGTTCAAAAGTATTATGCGAAAGTATACCTACTTGAAAAAGAGTGTTTTTCTTAAAATACGTAAACATGGTAGGTAAAGCTTTAAGGAATCCGCTTTTTTAGAAGTTTTGCCTCCGTGTTGGCAGCACAGTTCTGCACAATTATTTTTACTGGGTAACACACAAACTTAGACATTCTGCATGTGTTAAGTAGGTACTTATAGATACCGGAATTGCAGAAAATTCAAAAAATATATAGATAGGATATAAAAATATATAGATAGAATACATATACCTCCTATAGAGCTAGGCATAGAGAACAATCTTTGATTTATTTTATCTGACGTGCACTAATCAATATTTCCAGATTCTGTTCATTGCACTGTCTGCATTGTTGATGCACCAGTCAGACGCGCAACTGGGAGCCATCAGAGATTTCATCCAATACAACCTGGCGGGCCTCCCGGTCATCCATCAAAAGACGACTTGGAAGTTTGATCCGGACATCTCGCTGAAGAGGAGGAAGCTCTGGGAGGAGACGAACGGGATCCAGGGCGAGAAGTTGATAGAACGGTTGGGACTTGGCATCGATGGGAAAGAGGACGAGAGGCTGGCGGCTCAGAGAGACAGGGACTATGGCCATTTGGGAGGACTTAATTATTTCAGACCATAAATTAGTTTCTTAACTTATTGTCTTTTACTTTTATTCTTTGTTCCTTACCTTTTTTTTCAATTGTCTTTGGCTTATGTAGCTCAAAAAGCAAATGGCAAATAAGGCAGATAACTATCTGTATAATGAAAATCAATAAAATAATAATAAAAAAAGTATATATAGGAATAGGTCAATAAGTAGGTACCTATACATGTGTTAATGATGCCGAATGACAGTTGGCCGAGGAGAGCGCTGTTCTTCCTCCCTAAAAAGACCTTATCATACTGTGTTCCGCTCCTTCGAAGCACATCTGAGGAATTTGCACATTGCGTAAGATCGAGCGCATCAATAGAGAGCTCTCGTTGCCTCCCTATGCACCTAAGTGGAGTTTAAAAGGAAGAATAGAATAGATAGGTTGGTAATTATATACCTACCTATATACCTATACGCTGTAATTAGTAGGTACCTATCTTATTAAAGACTTTTTATCATGAATACCTAAGTACTTACCTATAGTCTAGCTTTCAAGATCTCATGCTAGATGAAGAGGTGCCTATACCTAACTTAAGCACATTATAGGTATCCCTATTCTCTGTTTTATCGGAAGGTAGTCATGGTAGTAAAGTGAGTCAGTGGCGTAACTAGGGGGGGGCGGGGGGGGGGCGGTCCGCCCCGGGCGGCACTTTTCAGGGGGCGGCAAAATGAGCCGACAAATAAAAAAAAACTTGGTAAAAAACACAAAACTTAAATAGTATAGGTACGAGAATTATTTGTGAAGGGAAAATAAATGAGAAAAAAAATCGGGTCCCCGAGTTTGTGAAGGGAAAATATCTGAGAAAAAAAACGCGGCCCCGAGTTTGTGAAGGGAAAATAAATGAGAAAAAAAATCACTAAAATTCTTAAAATTGATAAAATAAAGGTTTTTTTTCCTTTTAACCTGTCTCAGCGTAAGCTAGCTAGTAGTTTTTTTCCATTTATATAGGGGGGTGGGGCGCCAAACTTTATTAGATAGGGGGGGGGGGGCGCCAAATGTTAATCCCGCCCCGGGCGGCGAAACCCCACGTTACGCCACTGAAGTGAGTATATTACACGATACATTTTGTATGAAAAACGTTTATACGTATCGAATGCGAGAATCGCTTTTGTTTCTAGAAATATCTCTGTAGCGTTTAATACACGTTTCCCTACAGTTGAAACCTCAACCCAACGCCGTATACTTTCATTTTTTCAAATAAATTTGTACCTACCCAATAATTAACTTACTCGAAGTGTTGTATTTACAAAAATCGAGTGACGTCATGTTTAAAGTTGGGTCGTTAATTATTTTGGGTTAGATGTTATGTTATATGTTATACCCACAAATACACTATAATACTGTAAGTAGGTAGGTAATAGTGTCAAAGACAAATAAATTTGAGTTCGTCGAAGAGGAAAATGTACCTACCTGAAAGAAAGAATATGAAGAGAATACTTGCCCAATGATGAAGTCTCGCGAATTATGAAAGAAAAGAAGGAAGAGATTTTTTGTATTTACCTTATTTAAGTTACACAATATTCAAAGAATATTAAATTTTCTCAAATGATTCCGCGATCTATAAATTTCAATAAATCATGTCTATTGAATTTGTTACCAAAAATAATTATTATGTAAAAATGGACTTCGAACTTTAATTATTTAACGTGTATTTCCAAACTATAATAGGTAACCTTTTGTACTGCGTTTTAACAAAAAAAATAACACCTTGCTTGACACTGACTGATCAATGGAATGGGTTTGTACCTAGGTACTTAGAGTAGATGGTAATGCCAAGGCTCACACAAGTACACACTGTATTTTTTATGCATATATTGGCACCACCACGTGACTCATTAATTTTCATACCTACCAACTCGGTTTTTGTATTATATTACATGCAGGGGCGGACTATCCAAATAAAAAACATGGGATAACAAGCTACAATTTTCGTAAGTGTATTAAAATATAGGTGTAGGTATAAGTAAGTACTTACCTAAACAAAGCTGGCAGAATATACGTAATTATTGCTTGAAAAATTTCTTTAAGACAACCATCAGTCTTGAATATTCTAAAACAGTTTCCTTACCCGAGTAGGTATAGGATGTTAAACTTTGTCAAATCGATGTCAGTCCGCTCCTGAATTCATAACCATGCACAATGATATAGTTTTAAGATATTAAAAATTTGTAGGTTGTCGAAGTTATTATTCTAAATAAGTAATAATAAAATATCTCAGTTCAATGGGATAATCAATAATTAGGTAGATATTTACCTATTTTATTGATTGAATTGAAGGTTTGATTTGACCTACAGTATAGCTTTGAAATACCTAAAATAATAATAGTAAAATACCTAAGTATAATGCTGAGATTTCAACTATTCTAACGACTAAAACAATTAATTATATAACGATGATGGCCCATACTATGACATCCACGCTTGAGAGAATTTGAATGGCGGAGTGTTAAGTTAGGTTAAGTAACCAAGCGTTGAAGTATCTATTTAAAAATAATTTATTTTAAACTCTTTGTTTTTTTTATTGGTTGTTCTAAAACAAATGTTTTCTCTTCAAATATATCTAAAATAAATTTAGTTTCTAAATAAGAAGTATGGAATAGGTAACTATAGGGGAGACCGGGGCTACAATTAACAGAGGTAAGTATTAACAAGCATTTTTCTCTAAAACTATTCCTTCGACACCAGTCAGTGCTTGAGTTAACTTGTCAATTAGATCG
Source organism: Mystacides longicornis (assembly GCA_963576905.1). Classification (NCBI taxonomy): domain Eukaryota; kingdom Metazoa; phylum Arthropoda; class Insecta; order Trichoptera; family Leptoceridae; genus Mystacides; species Mystacides longicornis. Next base: position 4,781,677 of record OY756420.1, read on the forward strand.
CGCCGCATGCTACAGTGATGGTTAGATGCGGTCCGCGCGTCATTTGAGTGAGTTATGTGCCGGTCGATATTTATAAGCAGGTAACGAACATTTTATACTTCACGATATTTTGATTAGCACAATAAATATAAAGTGTTATGATTATGTTTTTTGTTTTCCTAGTAGCATCTTTTATACTTAACAATTCCACGTTTCAAATTTGAAATAATTGTTGTCTTACATTTTATTACGTAATTTAATAATAAAAATGTACCTTTGGGGCTATAATTAACAAATCGAGGGGGCTTGTATTAACATGTTAAAACCTACCCCACATATAGGTTTAGACGATGTGCCTAATTTAAATATAAGCCTGACTGAAGTGATATCGCAAATGTCTAATGAACCAGTAGCTGGACCTTCAGGCATGCAGAAAGGAGCTACGGATTTTGCAGTTGAAACCATAAGACCTCTTCCAAAAGCTCTACCACGAGTTTCGTCTAATAAAGACGACCTAAAAAGTCAGCTATCATTACTGATACTCCGGAAAAAAAATCTCTAGAAGTAGAACATAACATCAGAGAAATGAAAAAGAAAAAAATGGCAACAAAAAACCAGAACAAAGAGAACAAAAAAGATAAGCGAAAGGGTAAAGGAATATAAACAGAGACAAAAAAGTAGGGAATGTGAATAAAATGATATTAAATGAAAGCGATAGATCTGACGATGATTATTTTTGTACCTATCATTTGCCGTGTCTCCTATAATGATGAATGGATACACTGTACCTATCTCTTGCAAGGACTCGACCCAAGCAGGATGTATCAAAGATGATATGAGATCCTTGAATTGTAATTCAGATGATGAATCCGAAAACTTTTAGTACGTAGGCATTTAAAATAGTTCCTTATCTTTGATATTTTTGTTTATTTTGTATTAAACTACATTTTATGTAGGTACGTTGTTTAAATCTAAAGACGATGCTAAATGTTTAAAGAAGATGTTCATGAAAGACTCGTTACCTAGCTTTTAAGATAAAAAAAATGTGTCATTTTCTACCTCATTGTATGATGTTGTTGTAATATGACTAGTTAAGCTTAAATACAAAATTGTGATCTGTTTAAGACTAACTATTTATTATTTTCATTAGGTAGGTAATAAAAAAATATGTCGTACCTACACGTATTTATTTTTCTTTACATCAGTGAGTAAAAAATAACATATCAGTGAGTAAAAAATAACACATCAGGGGAAAAAATAGAAAAAGTTAATTGTTACCCCTTATGTTAATACCTGCCCCACACCTGTTAATTCTAGCCCCAAACGTGAGGTAACAATTAACAACTGCCATTTTTAAGAAGAAGCGTTCTATCTTAAGCATCGTTTCTATTATGGTTGTTTTGAGATAAGAACATAATAGCTGAATGATTAAAGCATATGTATCTCAAAAATCAAGTCTAAATATTAAATAATTTCTAAGATACAACTAAAAATATTTTTTTTGTTAATTGTCGCCCCGGTCTCCCCTAATGTTGATTAATTTTGCGCGATAGCATTTAACTATCCTTGGAATAAAATATATTAAAACCTTATAGATATACCTACACATAGTAGAAAAACACTATAGAAACTATGATAAGGAATTCCTCTGTGGCGCCTACAGAAAGCATTGCGCACACTTCCTTGTTTAGGGCATCAGTGAAAGTCTTACACGCACGGACACTAATTAAGTAGGTAGGTACCTACGTATGGTTTCGATCCTAATAATATATATCTATGTAGGTATATAGCTTTCCATGATACAGCAATGAGATGACTTTGTAGATAACATTCCACTTTGTTTACGGTGTCCTGTATAATTATCTTCCAAATTTTTATTTTTGTCTTTCCTTTTTATATACCTACCTATTTTGATATTGGACTTGGACATAGGTAGGTAGGTACACAAATGTTGTCTTATAATATAATTATAGGTTATTTTAATACCTTGCAAAATTAATAAGCGCATATCTATTATTTAAACCTAAGTCAAGCTCGGTAGATATAGGTAGTTAACTTATTTAGAAAATTCGTTTGAAATCGGCACTTTGAACCCCATTCATTAGCCTCCCACTTAAAGGCATGGGTAGGGTAGGTAGGTATCTGAATCCTCTAAATCAGATGTTCAGCCAACCAAAATTGTCAGAGGAGGGCATCGGTACCTATACCTAGTGAAAAGTGGTCAAGATAAAATTTTCGTGCGGGAATTTACAAGATAAAGAGATCTAATTTGTTCATGTTTAGATCATTTTCATCTTATGATTCAGTTATAACCAAAATATTATTAATTTTGTTTCTTTAAATTGTTTATAAACCCCATGGTCACCCTAAAACAATACCTACAAGTACCTAGGTAGGTATATTTGTCAATTCAGGCACAATTGGATAACGTTAAATCGAATTTTAGGTAGGTAGGTAGGTACCTACATTAGCATAGTTTTTTCCATTACTGAGGGTCGTGACCTGGCACTCTTCTCTTCTCCGAAATAACATGCACCGTATGGCTGTCCTCCCCCTCTCCTGACACATTGCCCGCGTTGTGTCAGCATCAGCCCCGTGTTTGGTCTGTTCAACCCGTGGGTGGTCTTCCTCTAGAAGTCTAGATCCTTCAACACCTCTAAGGGATTCCGAAGTGTCCGAATTACTGGAGAAACCGCTTCAAACATTATAATACCTATACTTAGGTAGGTGCAAAATAAAATAATTATGTACCTATCTATATGATTTTTTCTCAGCTGAACCTCCCCACCAAAACAGCAGGTCTAGACCTTTGTAATACCTACCTACCTAGGTATACACCATTATAAGGTAGGTAGGTAGGTATGTTAACTCAGTATAGGCAGGTACTTACCTCGTTTTCACTTTTCATAGAGGTCAATGGACAGGTGTGTCCAATATGCATCGTCTGTGGGCCTCAAAATATTTATTTAAAATGTTAGAAAATTAACACGTTTATATACCTAGATACCGATACTTGCCATACCGATACGTATCGATATGGCAAGTGGCGCCTTCAACAACATGACCAAGATATGGAAGGCGTCGGCGTTTAGTGTCGAGACGAAATGTAAACTGTTTGATGCGTGTGTGTTGCCCATTCTCCTGTATGGGTGTGAGTCCTGGCACCTGACTCTGGCCCAGGCACAAAAAGTATCTGCATTCGAAACGAAGTGCCTCAGGAGAATTTTGGGTATAAGATGGTACCACCGCATCACGAACGACGCTATACGCCGGCGAACCCAGCGTGAGACCATCACCTCTACTATTATGTGGAGGAGATGGACTTGGCTGGGACATGTGTTAAGGATGCCGAATAACAGTTGGCCGAGGAGAGCGCTGTTCTTCCTCCCATCAGGGTCCCGGAGACGAGGAAGACCCTCTCATACTGTGATCCGCTCCTTCGAGGCAGAGCTGAGGAATCTGGACATGGTGTGGGAGGAGGTCATTAACGTTGCGCAATGGAGAGCTCTTGTTGCCTCCCTATGCCCCTAAGTGGGGTCTAAAGGGAGTTTGGATTGGATTTGGATATACCTAGTCAAGATTGTACCGCCGCATCACGAACGACGCTATACACTGGAGCACCCAGCGATGGTCCGTCACCTCTACCATTGTGGAGAGGAGATGGACTTTTCTGGGGCATGTGTTATGGATGCCGAATGACAGTTGGCCGAGGAGAGCGCTGTTCTTCTTCCCATCAGGGTCCCGAAGACGAGGAAGACCCTCTCATACTGTGTTCCACTCAAATCCCTCTGCTCTGCTTCCTTCGAAGCGGGATTTGCACATGGTGTGGGAGGAGGTCATAAACATTGCGCAAGATCGAGCGCAATGGAGAGCTCTTGTTGCATCCCTATGCTCCTGAGTGGGGTGTAAAAGGGAGTATTGATTGATTGATATAGTCAATATGGAACTATAGGTGGTTAAATTCAAATATCCACAATTATTATTAGATAGAAAAGATATCTTACAGGTATAATACTTAATTGGTTTGGTCGTTCGTACTTTTTATTTTCATTGAAAGTGTTGATGGTTTCTATGACAATAATACCTTACAGGTGTCCGCGAGAAATATTGTTCCTATATATCCTACCTTCTTAAAAACAAGAACATCAAACTGTAGTATAGTAAAATTAGGATACTAAGGGACGCTATTGAAATGAAACAATTTGATGACCCTTTTCTTTGCCATTCATCCGACAGGTTTTGCTGCTTTTTTGGGTAAAAATAAACAAATTTTGAACATTAATGCCTTCTTAAAAGAGTATAAATAATTTACTAACAATATACACACATTTGACACATTAAAATATAACTAAACATACCGGTGTCATTTCCAAGAAATACAAAAAGCAAAACAAAAAGTTTCGTCTCTTTTTAAACGAACGCGATTCATGCGTTGATTTCTTTTTGTCTTCGATCTACTGAAGTAACACGGAGAGGAAAACTGTATACAAATCCAACAATTTTGTAAAAAAAGACGATTCAATTGACTAGCGCAATAATACATTTTTACAAACTGTAAGTACTTTTCGAAACGAGACCTCCAATTTCCACCAGCTACATTGCATCAAATAATCGAGGTAGTAAAATTTTCGTAATAACGGAGGCTCCATTCTCGCAATAAGAAATAACGATTAGGTATATTTTTTTCTACATAATGATAATATTACGATAACTCGTTGGACGAGAAAGTAAAACGCGGTACACTTGGATAGTTCCGTCAAACGGCACGTCCGCCATTTTTGTTGTGTCGAGTGCGCATACGTCAAAAATATTTAGTTCTATTTTCAAACTGTGTTTAGTCTTCTAATAAAATATGGCTTTACTTAGATATAAATTGATGGCCTTGGTGAGTCTTTTAAAAATTCTATTGTTTTAGTTCTTTTATATTATCTAGTTAGTTGTCCCCAATATATTATTTACTTATTTATTAATTGTGTAAGTTGTAGAAAGGAGAACAAAAATAAAATTATTGTAATTTAGTTGGTACAGTTATTATTAAAAAAAAAATCCATTTTAATTATCAGTTTTATACCCTGAAGTACTTTTCATATCTATAGAATCTAGAATGTTCCATTTTTTTTAGATTTATGCAATAAATGTTATTATTTATTTCATTGCAGTGTCTTCACGTTTTTCTCATACTTTTGTTAGTTGAACTTGCAACAGCATTGACTCCAAGGGCTCCAAATTTCCAATACTTTGAAAGGTGAGCAATGAACTAAAACTTTCATAACATTGGCCTATCATTCTATAGATGGCTCTTTAGCGACATTGTATTGTATGTAGGTACATCTTGATTCATAAAATAATATGATCGGACGTAAAAAATATATTGTAGGAATCTCAGGTTATTCCAATACATAAATATTTTTTTTTACATTAAGCTCTTCTATCTTCTTAAGGTCTATTAAAATACAAAAAAAAAAACAAGAATTATAAACAAAAACTCAACATGTAGAAGCAGCTGTATATTTTTAAATCAATTAGTTGAATTGGTGCTCGACTTTAAGAGGTAAATTTGTACAAATTTGAACCACTACAGACTAGCAACTGTCTTCAAATGCTTGTTCAGTGTGATCACATTAAGTTACGGAATTTAGGTGATCAAATTTGTCAGATGGCCTAGGACGGCGCATCCCTAGTCGTCTCAAGCTGGAATGCTAGCCACTGGGCCAATCGACCCGACAATAATAACTTTGTAATATGTATATATAAGCACTGTACGTCCCAAACTCAAATTTGGATTATTACATGTCAATTTATAACTAAAACGACAATCCGGAAATTGATGACGTGGTCAGATGAGGGCGATAGCCGCACCATCATTATTACCAGCACGTCCAAAGAATGCCACATTTGGCATTGCATAGTGTTTAATGGACAGTGAGGGCTGGGAGGGCCCCCAAAACAGTGGAGGGAGAGCTGGAGTTCGGCATCTTAAGAGACTACTCCTTAAACAAACTGAATCATGAGTCTACTAAATGAAAAAAAAATATAAGTTTCAAAGGCATTTCTTCCATCTGAGAAAAGAGGCAGTCTCTTCGACAACTAGTTGGTTTATTACCACTTATTGAAACTTGGGTTTCTATTTACTACATATATGTGAATACAAGCGCCTTCGGTCGCAATTTTGATTGTGTAGAATTATTAGTGTAAATATTTTATGAAATAATTTATTATTTATTTCCAGACCCAAATACCGTTACCCGTATTACGATGAGAATGGGCGAGGTAAACTTCTTTATGGATATGGAGGACCTGACTTGTATGAATACAAAGTGTATTCTCCACTAGAAGGAATCCATTAATAAGACCCTTAAGCCGCTCGTTCACGATCACTTCATCCATCCATACGGAGCGATGATACTTCAAAATATTGCATGGTGTGGAGCGATGGGATGAGTATAATTACTCCAACAGACACATTCACATACCTAACACTTTGTGCGGTCAATAGATTGCATCCATTTAAGTGATCACGGATGACGGGCTTTACACTTATTTTAAAAACTGTATTAGTGAAATATATTTTGTAAATTTTACACAGAAGAATGGATTAAATTATCGAAATAGTTTTTTTCTTACTTTTGTGTATTTCAACAATTCTTCTTTATAGTATTTAGATTGAATTAAAGAATTAGTTATTAAACCAATGAAATGTATTCAATATCGGCTGCTGTGAATTTCTTCCGTTTGCTGTGCCAAGTAATAAAATAAGATGCAGTCTCTATTGAAATGATTGCAGGTCAAGTTTTGAAACAATGAAATTCACTAGACCAAGAAAAGTTAGTTTTGTTTTATTTTAGATTTAATGTAGGTAATTACTCAAAGCCAAGTCTCTTACTAACATCTTGATGAAATTTGATTGAAACGAATTTTGTTTGAAATAGATGACTTTATATCAAAAATACCTAAAATCTATACTTGTCACATTTAAGCATTCCAGTTTTTTTTTTGTTGTAAAGAATGAACTGAATTAAATTAAAAATTGTGTAACTTCCATACATAGACATAAATCACAATGAATTAAGTTTTAAATGTATGATTTTTCGCAGACATCAAAGATTTGATCAAATCATTAGATCACAACACTTAATTTATAAAGATTGAAATTTATATTAGCATGACCTGTGTTAAAAAAAATTTGAATTCCTTCTAATATAATTTGATTTAAATTAAGTTTGTATTGATGGAATGGTTTGTTTTGTTTTGCACTTTATTTCAAATAAAAATATTTTTTATGCCAATTATTATTATTCTCTTAACTTCCTATTTGTGAAACTATAAAATTATTGTAAATCTTCAACTCAACACTATGGAAAGACTAATGGTAGCTCTGTTACAGAGTGTTCATAATATTCCAGACAGATGGATTACAAGTCCTAGGGCGAGCTAGAGTTGTTCTCGACTATTTATATTTGCAAGATGTCATACTTGGGCCTAAGGCTTGAAAAATGTTTTGATAAAATCAAACACATACATAACAATTAAAGAAAATAATTGTTTTAATTACCAAAAATACAATAACACAACTTAATAATAAACAGACTGTTGGTCCCAGCTCCATAAGCTGAAGGCCGGAGAGAGAATGGAAGTTGGAAGAATGTATGCTAAACTCTTCTCTTCTGTGTGCTGATGTAGAGAACATTATTACCTCGTATGAAAGCATCTCCGTATTTGTTTTTCAACTGTCCGTTGTGATATTCCTCTGTTTGTTCTAATGCTATGTTCATGTAACCATCTATACATGAGAGGACCCCTAAAATTCAAAACAAAATTATTATCAAATTTCACTATTAATTTCGGAAATTTCTAAGCTTGAACGGCTTATTAATGAATCTAATATCCCTTACCTCTGTAATCAACGCCACTGTTGAGTTTTACTACGACTGGTCTTCCATGAATTTGTTGTATAAAACTTGACAACGCTTCCTTGCGACTCATTTTGAACTAACCTTAAATATTGAATAATCTACAAAAGAATATTCGCTATTGTGGGTATGTTTATAGTGAAAAAGTTCAAATTTGAAGTTTAATAAGCAAAACTAATAGAAAATAATATCTTTTAGATTTATTTTATTCAACCGGCGTCCCCGAAATTATAGCAAGACGAAAGAAGTTGTATTATTGTGACATTGACATTTTCTTCCATAGATTATAGAAAATTCATAAACGAACTTAAAAGTATCATAGAGAAATAAAAAAAAAGAACGGATAAAACCATAGAGTAATATAAAAGATAGAAACTAAATCACAGATTTCTTCTGCAAATTATTTTTGAAAATAATTATGTATCTACCACGGTGCATTTATTTTTATATGAATAATTTAAACGCACTATACAATATTAAAGGTAAGATGTTTAAGATACCTTGAAAGATTGGTCCCAAAAAGAAAATTTATAAGGCAGAAGAATGGTGTAAGACGTAAAACCAACACACTCATTTCATCCTCGGAGAAGGTTGTCAGAAGCAAAAGAAAAAAGGTTTATAATGTGCTTGGATAGAAAAGAGTGGAGTGCCCTCCACGCTGCCTACCCGTAAAGGGGCACGGTTTGATGGGTAGAACCATAGAATAAGTACTATAAGGTAGAACTATACGTGTGGGGAGGAAAAAGAAATTAAAATATTTGAGTAATAAACCAAGAATGAAAAATTCACATATTCCAATATTTTGTACACATTTTATTTTGTATAAAAATAAGACAAAAAGTAGATTGAAGAATAGGAAATAAACTTATAAATAATAATGAACATTTTCACAGGTGTTTTACGAATCAATAAATCGAAATTATTTCTTTTCTAAATCATTATTTGTTTGATTGGTAAGATAATTTCTTTCTTTTTTTTTTCCAATACATAACCAGTTATACAGAAAAATTAATAACCTAGACATTAGCTATCCTACCATGATCAAATGTTTTAAATTATTTGACAAAATAAATAAAACAAATATTACGAAGAACTTCGGACACTAAAATGTTTTGAGACACATATTTAACTAACTTATGACAATTATCTGAGTTTAGTATCTAAAGAGGTCCATATGAAGCCGCTGTAGTTTTTGGAAATAACATCAGTTTCTATGGGCGGGTATGGTGTGGTGGTATTCTTGTAGTAGTCCGAGGGAGCGTGCATCACGAATTCCATATATTCTAATTTTCTGGGCAAATCTTCTTCAGGACCTGAAATAAGAAAAATGGATATATAATTGGCTGTTAGTGAGGTTGCAGGTGGACTTACAAGAAGCTACAGTCTGGCTAAAAAGAGTAGAAAATAATTGAGGGCGCTGCAGTCGTTTGTATGGCAACATTTAATAAGTACTCTACATTTAAAAAGTAAAGTATTGTAACCGCCAAAATATTAAAAAAAAATACTATTCAATGTGGTATCATATGAAATGTTTTGTAGAGGTTATTTCAAAGAATTCAATAACGAACTGTACCAGCCATGGCATTAAAAACGAGATGGAAAAAATATACGCAAAACGAGTCAAAAAACAAGAGATAATAAGATAATATAATGGGTGCTGTAATCCACAAAATGGTGCGTACAACTGCTTACTATTCTATGGCCAAATTTCAATCATATAAATGTCAAAATGTTTAAACATAACCTATAATTTATTTGTAAGTGAATATTATAGGAATATACAAAAAAAATATGTTGGAAAAATATCCAAATTAGTAAAAGGTACTTAATTTTTTTTTTAAATGAATTGGATGTTGTATTTACTAGTTAGAATTGCTGTCCATTCGTAAACATTTATAATGTCAGACAACAACCTATGTTCAGTGTTGCCAGAGTGATAAGATTTTAGTTCATCAATAATTAATTTCTACTCTTTTTAGCCAGACTGTACAAGAACTTGCTCGAACTATGAAATATCTTAGCATTTGTCATTTGTGTAGGGTATATTTGGAACCATCTCTATCAGCTAGCCCGCAAGATTCGCCTACGGATCAGCGTACAAATGAGAAAATAGCTTGAGGTAAAACAAATAACTCAAAAATGGTGTGCCCACTCAATGATAACATCTTTTATAACTTATTTATACAGTACAATAGCTATGCGGGAGATAATTGTTACTGGAGTACTGACAATTCTGTTTTTGTGTCATTTGTTTTCTTGGTCTCGAATAAATAAATAAATTAACACTTTTCTATACAAACGTGTCAGCATAGCGGGACTTTAAATTGCTTGAGGTATTTTTTTCTAGCCAATTGGTCTTGTCCAATCTGAGGCAGGCCAACCCCAGGAGGTAATTTCAAGTGTAAAACATTTCGAAAAAATCTAGCTCGACTGGGAATCAAACATAGGACCTCATAATCAGAAGATACCACCTATACCACTTGGCTAGGAATTGCAATCTGTATACCTTTTAATAGCCATTGATTGAAGAAGTTTGCATTCTTGCGGATCCGATCGTTGTTTGTACTTAAGATTAGAAATACAATTCAAATTCTCAGCATTTAGTAAATTTCTATTTAAGTTATTTCAACTCAACTAGTTTGTTGACTAAATTGTCTTTAAATGAATCTTAAACGTTGATCTCCAAGTGAAAGACTTGTAAAACAAAAGAACAGTACCAACCCACATAATACACTAAAGATCTGAAGACAATGAACTTATTTTTTTTTTTGATAAAAAATGAATCTGTGCTCACTTAAAGTGAACACAAATACACTCCTTGACTCTTTCACAGTAAGCTACTTAAAGCTTGTGTCGTGAAAGAGGAAGATGGTCGGCACCTGGGATGGAACCCGATAGAAACAGTATGAAAGCCAGCGTTGTAACCGCCAATCTACTAACCACTTCATATTTATCTTGGGACACAGCCATTAACATATTAAACATATCTTTCACCCATAAAACTTCATTCACATTATTTTTAGTCCTATGTTAAGGGGGCGTTCAAGTATTACGTAACGCAATTTTTGAAGATTTTTTACCCCCCCTCCCCCCCATGTAACGCGCCGTAACGTTTTTCTGTACCCCCCCCCCCCCTAAATATTACGTAACACTCTGGAAGGGACTATTTTTTACTGAACTCTCGTATAATACTATTTATTATGTTCCATAAATTTTTCTTTATTTTTTCTTTTGCTGTTTTTCAAATTTCATTGGTATTTTTTTGACATAGCTGCGTTGGAAAGTCAGCATGAGAGCCTTTATAGGCCAAGAACAGTTGAATATGTAAATCCCCCGCTTTTGTGGACATTATAGTACCTATCTACAAACTCACTTTAACAACGCTCACTACAAGCAATTTGTGTTTATGCGTACTGCGTGTTTAAAGCACTAACGACTACTAACAACGAAAATAAAATAAAAATGACGTAAGTATAATACAGTCGAGGGATTCTCCGTAAAAAATAAAAGAAAAGGTTTGCTAACTTAGGAGAGCGAAATGAAAATTTCGACATACAATGCAGTCGAGGGACTCCCCGTAAGACGTAATCGAAAAAGGTTGCTTTTTACGCAGAGCAATAAAATTACATACAGTAGAATTGAGGGACTCCCCGCATTACATAAACGAAAAATCGAGGGACTTCCCGTAAAACATTGCCCAAAAGGGTTGCTTACTTCGGAGAACAAAAAATGATGTTCATTACAATCGAAGGAATTCGACTTCCCGTAAAATATAAACGAAAAGGGTGTCCAACTTGGAAGATTTATTTCACAATTTTTTTTATTTAAGAAAAAAAACGTTACGTGACGCATTGTTCGAACCCCCCCTGCCCCCCCTTGTAACACACAGTAACGTTTTGCAAGACCCCCCCCTCCCCCCCAAATTGCGTTACGTAATACTTGAACGCCCCCTAACCTTAAAAAAGTTTTTACCAATGATATAAGTTGCAGGATCAAAAGCTTCGTTAGGTGGTGGACTGGCTTTGGTAGGAAGGAGCCATGTTACAACTGCACTTTTTTCACAGTATTGATCTGTTAAGAATCCTCTAATTTGTGCATAGTAGGTGTCACCATCTTCATCAAGCATTGATACAATGTCTCCAACTTGCATATAGAAGCCCTGAAAACGTCACCACATTCAATATTACAATCAAACTTTGTTAGCATTAACATATTAAAACTAATAATTTTATGCAATTATTAAATAGATAATTATTGGGTATGAGTTGTAAAATGATTGCAACAATTACCTTAAAGTATATATTATCACTTGATACAATGGTTGCTGTGGCTGTAGGGGCTTTTAGCGGAGTCCTTTTAAACAAAGACCGCCTGCCCCGGCCTTTCGGAGGTCCGGGTTTATTAACTTCTTTTGGCGTTTTTACTTTATATCTAGTTGATCTTGTACTTTTTCTAGTTCCTTTGGCTGTTGTTTGTGGCTCGTCGCCGTCTTTTTTAGATTCCGTTGAATTCGAATCATCATTTTCTTGTTTGATATTAGATTCTTTCTTAATTTCTTCTCGTACATGACAATCGTTACATATTTCTCCATTTTCAACTAGTCTCCATAATAAAGATTCTGTGGCATTACAATGAACACACACCGGTTTCGTCTTAGTCATGATATTGAATGAAATAAATGCTTTAAATTCTACCCCAAAATTACGTTTTAGACCTAATTTTTATTAATTACTTCAAAATATAAAACGAACATTAACTGAATATCGTTAAACATAACCTAACGAACGATAAACAACAAAATGTCAAGATGGCAGTTGTTTGTTACTTTTAAAGAAAACTGTTTTACTGGCTAAATATGTTTGTATTGCCGGAATAAACCACAATTTGAATGAAACAGCATCCTGTCGTAAACACTTACTTATCACTATTCAACGCTAGATGTCGTTGAAGTACACTGCTAAAATATCATCTCTATATTCGGCTAGCTTAAATAAAAAAATAACACGAACTAGATACCCACATAAATAATATTAAAATTAATAATATTTAATAATTTCAATAATGCTATTGTAAGCTACTATTTTTTTATGCTTTTTGTCATTGCGTTATTAAGTCAGCATTTTTAAATCACTATTTAATAGGGTAGCCAGTGAAAGTCGATTTTGAGTGCATTAGACAGTGGCGGATTTGCAGTCTCGGCCGCCCTAGGCCCCAGGCCATACGTAGCCGCCAATTTTTCAGCACTCTCTATTAGACTACATAATGAAATTACACTTTACTGCCAACTGTTATCGTAATCAAATTCATAAATTTAGTTTAGTAAACTATAAAAGCGGTTTAAGGGCTAATTGCACATAAAGTACCTATGCAAGTAAGAGTTTTTGATTACGATTGGCCGCCCCTAAAATCTGGCCGCCCTAGGCCCGGGCCTACTGGGCCTTAGGGCAAATCCGCCACTGGAGGACCTCAAGGAGTCGCGAATTTTCCTTTTAAATTTTTTTAAATTCATGTCATGTGTGGTGCCTCTCATTTTTGCACTGAGGCCGTTGAAGAATGCGACCCCTCGAAAACCATAGTGGTGTTGGCCCGCAGAGGTTTGTCTTCGTGGTACCCTTATCTCCACTCCCCTCCTCGGATTTCTCTGCACATCGTGTTCATCATGTACCTAAGAAAGTAATTATTAACTATTAAACTTACTGAATTTGGTTTCTTGATCCACGTAGGTATCTATAGGTACGATTTCGTGAGAAATGATGATAGGTAGGTAGAAAGGAATGTGGAGTGAATGTTAGCGTAGTGACTAGAATGAAAATAAATAAATTGAGGTGGTTCGGGCATTTCGAAAAAATGAATGAAGAAAGAAAAACAAAAATAATCTATAATCTGAAAAAAAAATAGGTGCACGGTGATGTGACTTAGGTAGGTACCTATAGATGACGTGGGCATGTCACATTAGTGCTGTCTTAAGGGAGGGCCAAGTCAGAAGTTAAAGGAGTAGGAGAATTGTCTCCCATTCCTATACATTGGTATATTGGTACATATAGCCTACCTTTTGACTATTAAAATTTTGAGACAATTATTCTAAGCCAATGTTTTGCAACACCAATGGCGCCTATTTCAATTTATTTGTGTAATAGCTACTGTACATACACATATCCATTAATAACTTTTTGAATGGGTATTTTAAATGAGTAATCCGTGTTTGTACAATGACCGAATGAATGGTTTTGCATTAGGTATGTCGTCCATGGTATTTCTTTGAGTCTATGGTGAAAGGATAAACGACAATACAAAAAAGAACGCCGATGAATTTACACAGAAATTCGCGGCTCGTCAAGAAGATTAAAAGAAAGCGCTGGTATTTGTTCAGATGTCCAATGGACCAATGGTGTTTTTATAACCAAAATATTGGTTAATACTTTACTTAACATCTAATCTCGCCTGTACGTAAGCTCTTTTTTTAAAGGATAGATATCTATGTAGGTACCTATATTACCTATTTGTCTAGACGCCTCGTTGAATCATTGTGTTTCTTTCGTGTGGAATGAATTAGTGATGTAAGTAGATATCTATTCATATATTGTTAATTTTTCTAAACATCTTTACATCAATTAAACGGATTATCTATAAATGCAGACACACGCCATTAAGAGATTTCCTGCAACTGTGTTTGAAGTGCAAAATTGAAGAAAAAAAATGTCCTGGTTAAGCAATGTAATAGAGAAGACCGCTGTAAGGAGCAGCACAGAATTTGTTTATGATCATTTTTGTCCAAGATATCTTTAGCTTTGTGCGGCATAAAACGAAGCTTCATCGGCTGGATGATGCATGCATTTGGTGTGGGTTGCCTGAGAGATTGTATTCTCCTACTGGATCGTTAGTCATAAAGGAAAGCTCTTAAGGCAGCCTGAGTGACTGCAGAAGTAGGGCTATTTGAGGCAGGTAGGTAGTCTAGAAAGAGGCTTTCCATGGGTATCAGGTACAATATAGAGAAAGATTACACTTTTTAGAAGGCTGTTGACATTCAGCTGAAAGCTGTCTTTAATTATTGTTTCTGCAAAGATTTAACGCTGGCAGTTTTCAAAAAAGAGGAGAAGATGGCGTGGTTCTTGTTAAGACGAGAGAGCGGGAGGGAAGAAGATCCGCATTGGCTAGGATAATATATTAGGAGAGCATTTATAGTGGTCGGGTACACTGTTTATTATTGGGCTGGCTGGGAGGATGGTGGTGGAGACATAGTGCTGGCTCCACACGTATCACACCGATCAATGCAATAACACTATATTATTTTTTAAATAAATAAATGCAAACATTTGAAAAAAGCCGGAAGCAACCGTTACCACTATTGGTGAGATGTCAGAAAATTTCTTCGAAAAAAATTATTGTTCAAATGCTCAATTTTTCGATTCACAATTTTTCCAAAAATAGCTGTGTACATTTAGCAGAAATGTGTGTCTGAGTTTGACAGAAAAGGATGCAAAGGACGTGGTATGGTATCGTTGGATTAACATTGTGGTCTTAATAATTCATCCAATTGTAATTTCTGTCAAATGTGTGTGTTTTTCGAAAAATCGTGAGTCGAATAACTGTAATTCGAAAAATTGAGCATTTCAGCAATTTTCTTTAAAATAATTTTCATGTAATCCACCGGTGAGATTAGATACGTATAGATGACACCTTTAATCATAATCACCCGTGACTCTACAAAACAGGTCATCGTTGCCTCATCGTGCCTTCATTGGTCATCAAATATTTCCATATCTGACGATCCGGCGTAGCGCGTCTCCAGTTGGTGATACTTATCTATCGGACACCTCGCACCAATCATCCAGTCACCAAAACGTCAGTCTTCCTGGTCATTTTCTTCCTCCCTGCATGCCGTTCAGAATCTTCAGTCTGCCAATTTTCATTTCTGCAGTGATAGTGGGGCCTTTATTAAAGCTGCATAGTTCATAATAACTTTTTGTATACCACTCTTCTCATCATCATCATCATCATTGGCACTACAGCCCATCGAGAGCCTCGGCCTCCTCCAGAATTCCCTGCCATTCTCCCCTGTCCATCGCCCGCCTCCTCCAGTTAGTCACCCCCATTGCCCTGAGATCCACTATCACTCTTCTCAAGTGTGACTAAATATTTAACATAGCACCTTCTTTTCAAGGCTTTCCAATGTTCCCTTTCCGATATAGTTATAGTTCAATACTTTGTTTTGTATAGATATTATTATTTTACCTTTCTTCTGCACTGGTCAGGGATTTCATCAAAGCCCAGAGACTTGACATTTCCCCTGTCTTGTTAATGTTTCACGGAGGGGTTTAAGTGTAAAAAGAAAGAAAAGTTCTGCAATACGAAGCTGAATCCTTAATATCTATCTAATATTTAAAATATGTAAACACAAAACTTTTATGAATTATTAAAATATTTGTGAAAAAATAGCTTAAAAGAGTTTCGGGAGTGTGGTTCCAGCTTAAGAGTTGAATAGTGAAGCAAAACACGGAGAAATATATTTATTAGGACCCGAGGATGTTTGCTGGGAGCGTGCGGATACTTGCTCAGCTCCATACAGCTGGGTACACTTAATATTATAATAATGTGGCTAATCTCATCAGGGAGGGCAACACATCCACTACATCCCTTCCTATATTCCTTTCCTAAACAAATAAAATATCCTTGTACAAATTCAGGACATGTTTCAGTACAATTTTATTTGCAAACTTTTTAAGGCATTACAACTCCGTTTGCCCACTCCTCCCTGTCACTGGGCACTGGCCAGTCTCTTCAATTCTTGGTAGGTGTTACAGCGCATGTCCCAATCACCTGGTCCATGTTTACATCTCTGTGCTTTTTGCCCTCAATCATTCAAAGAGCAGACCCGGGTGGCTGATGTTATGACCTATGCATTTAGCTCGTCGTTGGACAGCTCTTTTTTAGCAGTTGTCTACTCAGTACCTTGTCATTTTAATATGATCGGACCAACGCATCCAAAGCATGCGTCTGTAGCACCACATTTCAAAAGCATCAGTGAGACACCCAGAATCGCTCTGGCTAATGGTTCATGTTTCGCTTCCGTAAAGTATCAGTACCTCCTTAAAAAGTGTGAAAGATGTCGAAAAGTTATTATCATTATAAGTTAGCAATTGTTAGCCGCTACTAAAAGAAGATATTCGATTTAAGAAAAATGCAAAGAGTTAGAAAGAGTATATCAGCAAGGATTAATCAGAGTTTAATACAACGAATGCAAAATGAATACACAAATTCGATTGATCGAAAATTGCGCGTAATTAAGTCATATCGTGTTGGCCGATAAATAATACGCAGAGCGTGCACGAAAATATACAGCGACCTTCATTGTATCGCTTCAGTATCTATTTTTTTATTTATGCCCGCCACCTGCGTGAAGATTTTTTATTATTTGTTATAACGGTATGAAAGTACACAATATTAAGATGCAAAATCGTTTCATCCACGAGAAGCCACCCTTATTCCTGAAGAATATGGCAGTCACCAGAATGTCACCATCCACCTTGCGCTAGTTTCAATGCGCCAAGAGTAGCATTCTGTAGATTAAATTCAGCTTCATAAATAATTATGGATTTGACAAAACCAACTCAGTCTGTGATAGAGGATGATCGTGGTTATTTGGTTATTGGATAAATAGGGACTACAGAATATGTGGTAAACCCATTTGCAGAATCACCAGAATGTAATATAGGATTTGTGTCTGATACAATTATTTTCTATGTACACATAAACAAAATGCTTGGTGTTAGCCGAAATAGACATAAAGTCATAAAATCACTGTTGAATTAAAAAGCTAGAGTTAGTTTATCTAGCTAGAATGGTTAGAAACAAGTCTGTAAATTTTAAAAGCAGTTAAAACGCTCTAGTAGAAACCACTCAAGCTCGAAGTCGATCTAGTTCTAGCTATACTGTACAATGTATGCGGTATTTTTTCACTCTTGCTATCGGACTATTGTCGAGCATCACTGTACGAGTATTATTGTGTACAATTTCGGTCAGTTTGTTTAAAACAATCTAGGTGCTCAAGACAGGAAAAAAATCTCGTATATTGTCTACACAGATCTAGAGTTGTTTTGGTAGATAGTGCTGCTCTAGCTTGATAACTATCGTTACCTTGCTATTCAGAGGATCGCCAGCTCTTCTTTTCAATACCCGTTTGACACCATAGTGCTAAAAATGAAAGAACTATTTTATAAGCTACACGCTCAAGGTAAACGTACCTATTGTACTTGGTTGGATTCCGGGTCACTCTGGAATAGAGGGTAATAAAACTGTGGACCAGTTGGCTTCTATACGCAGGTTTAAAATGTACGAAGACTGGCAGAAGACATGGGAGAGTGACCGTTCAAAATATAGGACCCTCAATGATTCCATTACTCGCGTACCTTGGTTTAACAAGTTGACGTTACCTAGACAGAGTTCGTCTGCCATTTGCCGAATCAAGTTTGGACATGTTTGTACAAAAAGTTTTTTGTTTGAAATTAATATAGCAGACTCAAACATGTGTGATTGTGGACTATATAGAGGAGGAAACCATAAACCACATATTTTTTAATTGTATCTTGAGAAATTCATACCCAGGTTTTTGCACTGATTTAGCCAAATGCGGCGTACAATTTCCAACTACGGTTGAGCTTTTGATTTCTAAATTTGACCCTTCCGTTTTTAAGATAATGTCAAGTTTTATTATTAAAAATAATGTTCAGCTTTAAATAATTTTTTAGATCTTCTTTGCTTGTACTTCTTATCTGTGTGTAATGTTTAAAACATGACAATGGCAGATAACACTCTCAATTAAAGAGTGAATGCCAAAACAAAAAAAAAATAGGATATAATACATACTTACCTAGAGAGATCCTAGAAATGGAAATGATGGTGTAGCTAGACAGAGGTTTGGCAGATGGAACAAAGGATCTTTAAATGGAGGTCTTGGGAGAAATGACATTGGTCTAATAACATTGTGGCTCAGAGAAAGAAAGGGCTAATATAATCTCGCAATATTAATAGAATTGTATTATTTGTTGAGGGTTGGCAACCCTGTTTCAGTCTCAACCAGAAACGATATAATGAAATTAATAATAATATTAATAAATTTGCCAACTGTATCTCTTGTAACTAGTGGTGGTTGGTTCTATGAGAAGTCGTATTATATTATTATTTAGTATTGACTCTGTTGCGGGTTGATGGGGGGGGGAGCTCCGAGAACCTAAGGGGGGGGGGGGGGTTGGGGATGGCCAGATCGGGAACATCCGACACACCTATATTTTTTTTTCATTCGGGCAGTCAAACGTCTACTAACGTTTTTAAATAAAAAAATAATGATAAATGTAAAAATATTAATACTTTTCTATACAAAGCTGTCAATATACCCGGCGCGGCGGAACTTATTGACTGAGGCAATATTTTTACCAGTCAACAAGTCCCGTCCAATCTACGGGCCAACCTCGGGTGTACTGAAATGGTTTTTTTTATATTTATTTTCGGTACCTCCAAGAAACAAATAATACATAGTTCGGTAAATGATAATAATATAGAGAAAGACTTAAAATCCTAGTACATACTTATAAACTATTTAGACTAGAATAGTTAGTACCTATATTAATGCAGTAGGTAGAGATGATAATTTTACGAAATAACAGGTGGATTGTGGAAAGACTCTGTGGGACATGGAAAGGAATAAGAATATTAGGAAAGAATTTAGCATGTAATTATTTACTTTGCGGGCTTTTTCGATTTTTGACAAAACCCTTCTAAATGAATATGTTTCAACCTAACAGAGTAGGTATAGTGTCATCATTCGGGGAGGTGTCCGAAGAGGTATGGGGGGTTCCACCACGCAAACCCCCCCTTAAAAACTACGTTCCAACCTTAACATAACCTATTCAAATCGTAGTGTTATTTTATTTATTTATTTTTTATTTTACAAAATTACAATATAACACCATCAGCATGACAGCTTTCGCCTTTGCGCTGATGGTGTTCAAATACTATTACAAATCCAACAAATTAATTAACCATTAAGAAGACAAACACATAACTGAAACATTACAAAACAGAATAGGTTCAACTGAAAATAATACAAACAATGCATACATGACAAGTACGCCTTTTCAAGTGTTGACATTACACTGAGTCATAGAAAAAAATTATTAACCGAATACGATGTGATGTAGGCTGCACCGCTTCCAACTTACATAAATGGGGATGGATGGACTCACCAGCATGTGCATGTGGGATTACACAAACAATCGACCATCTGATTAACGAGTGCCCCATGTACGCATTTGAAAAAGGACTACAGGACTTGCACGCACTGACGGATGACGCGATCCAATGGCTTCGGTCTCTGGAGGTCAGATTGTGAGCGACCATAAGAAGAAGAAGATAGACAAAAATATTGTCGGCCATCATGATACCCATACCAGTCATTCGCCGATAGTGTTGGGCAGTGCGATAATCAATACCACAAACAAATATTTACGAGACATTATATTTTCAATAGAAATCAGTACCAAAAACACAAATATGGCACAAACAAGATACAATAAGAACAATAATATATCAAAGGTTGTCATCAAGAAACTTAACAAATTCCTCATATGTGGCATTGAACATGTCAATATTAGGCGCCATTTCGTTAAAACAGCAGACCACCCTACTGGTCGGGGATGAAACAGATCATTCGAGGATGTTATCAAATCCCCTAATCTATCCAAATTGACTAACTAAACGACAATGACCAACAATTTCTTCAATTTTCAAAGAAAAACATCAATTATAGAATCAAAAAATAAAATGTCACTCCATGAAACAAAAGTTTGTATGAGAAAACTTTTAAAATTGATTTTTACTTAAAATTAGTTAATAAAATACCTCAAATGTTATCAAATCAATCCATAACACGCTTATTTACCAATCTGCATATACAATAGATATATGTTTCATATAAAAAATCGAAAAGCCCGCGAAGTAAATAATTACCTAACATTAAATATGTAATTCCCAATTTGAAAAATAATGTCCCACTTTGATATGAAACAGCAATAACACTAAGGTCTCGCCTGAAAGCTGCATAAGTGAAATCAATTCAACACCGCTGTACAATAACAAACGTTCTCATAACGTTATATCGAAGTGTCATTGAATTTCGAATGAACGCTTTTAGTTACTTCGATGTTTGATATAACGAAATTTAACCTGTACACTAGTAGGTAGGTGTAAGATAATCAGCAATCAATGGGTAACCCGAAAAATTAAAAATAAACCCCTCTCCTACAGCGAGAGCTTGTTTAGTGTCGAGTTAAATATAAGTAGCAGAATGATTATGCAGCAGACAAAATCCGAATCTTGGATACCTTTAAAAGGACAGGGAGTCTCACACCCGCGTAGATTCTTCACAAAAAATATTATTTTCGTGGGTCTATTTTGGTAGCCAAGAACTTGGGGCAGTGATCACCAAACTGTCGCTCGCGGGATACTACAAACTTTTTCGAATTACGCATTTGTTTGCCTGCACAAATCTTACAATTGATTTTTAGTTATATAAAATCTTTTAATCTTGCCAGATATAATATTGATGTATATTCCGGATATAAAAATCCGGACATCGTTTATTTTTTAAATAACAATATTGTCTCTGATTATTTTATCTTTGTTTCTGCATAGATTTTGGACGAATAACAATTCTCCCCACAATCCGGACAAAGGCTTCTACAATGCATTAAGTATTTAAAAAGTCAATTTCAGATTGGACGGGACCTGTTGACTGAAAAAAATTGCCTCAGGCAATAAGTTTTGTCTGTAAATAATGATAAGGAACGGAATGCGAACCGTTTCAATTAATATAAAACAAGAATTCTCTATAAATCCCATTATCAGTAGCCTATAGTAAGTGACCACGGTAGCTTACTGGTATAGGCGTGGATTTAGGATCAAGATATCTAAGGTTCTAGGCAATTTATTTTATTGTATCTGTGCTCACTCAAAGTGAACACAAATACACTCTTTGACTCTTTCACAGACAGTAAGCACTTAAAGCTTTTGTCGTGAAAGAGGAATATGTTTATTTTTGCACTTCAAATTTCTACCCGGAGTTGGCCTGTCTCAGATTGGACACAACTAGAAAAAAAATCTCAGGGAATGAGTCCAGCCGGCTATACTGACACATTTGTCCAGAGAAGTGTAACTTTATTTTATTTATATTTATTTATCTGTAAGCAAGTTTGAGAATCGTTTCAAACAATTGGTTGGTTGGTTTGAACAATTTGAAAACGATTCAACTAATTGTAATGTTTAGTGTTCGTTTAATTATATTTATAGATACCTACCTACAATTTAGCTTTAAAGGATTCTATCATATTGGTAGATACATACATAAATGCACATTTATATCGTCATATACACAAAATATGAGTCACGTGAAAAATTATTTTTAAACAAAATTGGAGGGAAATGCTTCTATAAGTAGATAAGATTATTTTGTTAAAATGTAACGTACTTGTACATGTACAGTAACAGTTTACGAAAAAAATATACATCTAATTCATTGATACCTGGTTCATTGATATACGTATTTTGTTTACTTTTTTACTATCCATGTAATCTATCTAATGTTCTAAAGATTGATTAAATGTACCTACCTAATATGTTATGAATACATACCAAAAGGAAAATGATTTATAAAATATAAAAGTAGGATGCATGTTAATAAAAAGTTTGAGGACCACTGGGTATGAATTTCAGAGCTTACTACTTCTAGCGTCATACATTTTTATATTTATATATTATATTTATATCAGTAGGTACGTACTACTGTTTAGTTTGTGTATGTTTCACAAAGACAGCTCATCTTGTTCAACAGTTTTCTTGTGTACACATCAGTATGTATGGGAATTTCTTCATACTGCTCGCTTGTTCCCAATGGATTGATACTAATCAGCGTTCAGAGTTATTTTCGTATATTTCGACATTGACAAGATATGCCGTACACTTAGTACTTACACTGTGCATATTATGAGAGATCTGCTCGGATTATTCTTTTCACTGAATTTCTAGCAACAAAAAATAACTAGGTGATAACTATTGTGATTATTTTTTTTCAGCTGAAAATTCAGTATCTTGTTACAAACCCATTAAAGTGACTTCTCTCTCTTTCTTTCCCTCTTGTTTACTCATTGCCATGTGTGCGGTGTATGGAGTCCCATCGCTCCCATGGTCCGCTGCATGGTTTGTAAGACAAGTAGGTAGGTATGCTGGGTTAAATATAGATGGAGAGTATGGGTGGGTATGGTAAGATAATAATAGATGAAATAAATTGTCAAAATAAAAAGGTGTAATTAAAAATAAATAAATAAGACTTATTTATTTAGACACAATATTATTTCACCAAACCCAAAAAAGGGAAAAAACATATAAAAATTAAATAATAAATTTATTTATAAATTATACAAATAGTCTCGTAACATTAAGTAAGAGTTTGTCAGGTGAAAAGTCTATAAAATGTAACAATTAAATGTTTTGTGTAGAGATGAAAGTATCAATATACAGAGGCGCGCCACGGCCACGGGAGGCCAGTGGCGAGGACCGCAAGGTCTGCTGCGGCCCCGATGGTACATAACACGTGAACTATCGCAGCTGCGGCTAGGAGGACACTTCTTAGAAGCACTTGCGGTGGACAATTCCTGGGCCGGACTCGTCGTATTCTTCCTTGGAGATCCACATCTGCTGGAAGGTGGAGAGGGAAGCCAAGATGGATCCACCGATCCATACGGAGTACTTCCTTTCTGGGGGAGCGATGATCTTGATCTTGATGGTGGATGGGGCGAGGGCGGTGATTTCCTTCTGCATCCTGTCGGCGATACCTGGGTACATGGTGGTGCCTCCAGACATGACTGTGTTGGCGTACAAGTCCTTGCGGATGTCGACGTCGCACTTCATGATGGAGTTGTAGACTGTCTCGTGGATGCCGCAAGATTCCATACCCAAGAAGGAAGGCTGGAAGAGGGCTTCTGGGCAACGGAACCTCTCGTTACCGATGGTGATGACCTGACCGTCGGGAAGTTCATAGGACTTCTCGAGGGAGGTGGAGGCGGCGGCGGTGGCCATTTCCTGCTCGAAGTCGAGGGCGACATAGCAGAGCTTCTCCTTGATGTCACGGACGATTTCCCTTTCAGCTGTGGTGGTGAAAGAGTAGCCCCTCTCGGTGAGGATCTTCATGAGGTAGTCAGTCAAGTCACGGCCAGCCAAGTCCAAACGGAGGATGGCATGGGGGAGGGCATAACCTTCGTAGATGGGTACTGTGTGGGAGACACCATCTCCGGAGTCCAACACGATACCGGTGGTACGACCGGAGGCGTACAGGGAGAGCACAGCCTGGATGGCCACATACATGGCTGGTGAGTTGAAGGTCTCAAACATGATCTGGGTCATCTTTTCCCTGTTGGCTTTGGGGTTCAAGGGGGCTTCTGTGAGGAGGACTGGGTGTTCTTCTGGGGCGACGCGGAGTTCATTGTAGAAGGTGTGGTGCCAGATCTTCTCCATGTCATCCCAGTTGGTGATGATACCGTGTTCAATGGGGTACTTCAGGGTGAGGATACCTCTCTTGCTCTGGGCTTCATCACCGACGTATGAGTCCTTTTGTCCCATACCGACCATGACTCCCTGATGCCTGGGGCGGCCCACGATGGATGGGAACACGGCGCGAGGGGCGTCGTCCCCGGCGAAACCGGCCTTGCACATACCGGAACCATTGTCAACTACCAACGCCGCAACATCATCGTCACACATTTTGGATTGAGTTAAGTGTTAACTGTCGCGGAAAGAAAGTGACCGACTCGTATGGAGCTACAGCTGCGAGTGCCGGGTAGGAGCGCCGCCTGGGCTACTTATACTCGCGGTCTTCTTCGTCTCTCTTCTGCGTTCTTCGCCCCCTCGCCCTCGTCGCACTATTAATATCCGCCTCTCTCGCGCTCTCTTTGATACCTTTAAAGGAGATCCCTCCCGCTCTGCCGCCGCACCGCTGCACGACTACTTCCATATATGACACTATTTCCCGCGCCACCGCTCTCTCTGCCTACCCTGAACCTGAAACTTTGTTTCAGCCACGCTCGACCGTACCACCGATTCCCAATACTCATCGCCACACTTTATGGTGTCCTATGCGAGTTTGTCCAGTATGCACTTCTATGTAATGCTTATTCGTAGTTTTACTGACTGCTTTTTAAACTGCTTTAAATATAATCTCTATACTATTGTATATAGAAATGGGTCATCCACCAAGGGGTCATCGCATCACGCGTGAATGACTGGAGCAATCATTTCGCAAATTATTGTTTTGCTTTGTGATAGAAAACAAACAAAAACAACAACTTGTGAGGAACATTTGAAAATTTAAGAAAACTTAAAGTAGGTAACGTTCTTTGCACTTAACTTTTCAAATAAAAAATTCTATTTTTGAATTTTTATTGACGTTTGACAAACTGTCAGTTGATTGATAGTTGGTGCAATTGACATAATGGACCCTGTAAACATAATTCAAATCAGATGCATCGGTCGGACTTATATCGGTTTAACAATTATTTAAATTTATTTTTCTTCGTCAATTAATTATTTATCATTATACAAATTGGATGTTCACAGTAAAGACAGGACAACGTCTCTACTTAAAAGAAACTGTTAGGAGACCAGCTTAGAATAGTTCCAGTCTTTTTAAAAATTTGATTTCGGTGTTTCCTCCGAGACTGATATACACAATCTTTGTTGATTCAGCATCTTTTTAGAATCCCAGGAGGAAGGAAACAATCAGAATGGTAAAAATGAGTATATCTAATTGGTACCTATATTGTCACCGTTGGTTATCTTATATTCGGAATTTTGTCATTTTGACAAATGTAATAGTAATATTTACAAATAAATTTGAAGTGGTTGGTAGTCTAGCGGTTTCGACGCTGGCTTTCGTACTGTTTCGTTCTAAAGCTCGTGGGTTCGATCCCAGATGCCAACCATTTTCCTCTTTTAGGACACAAGCTTTGAGTGGCTTACTGTGAAAAAGTCAAAGAGTGTATTTGTGTTCACTTTAAGTAGATTCAGTAAAAAAATATTTTGTTTAACATATTTTGACGCTGTTTTGTTATTTTGAAGTATATTTCAGTACTTCAAACACAATATCAGAAAGTCTTAATACAGATATGTAGCGGTATTGATCAATATAAAAATCGTGTAACTTGGGTATATTATATTTATTTGGTCACAATTCAATTAGTTATTGTTGTTTTATCGTTTTTTTTTCAAATATGAATATAAATTTCAAATATGAATTTAAATATGTACGGGTTGATTATTTTATTTCTGCTCCTAACTTTAGGTAGGTAGAATATGATCTATCAATCAATCAATCGAATTTCCCTTCACATCCCACTTGGGGCCTAGGGAGGCAACCAGAGCTCTCAATATCAAATCTGTTCCTACACCACCATAATATACAAATCCCTCAGCTCTGCTTCGAAAGAGCGAAGCACGGTACGAGAGGGTCTTCCTCTTTGAAACCCTGATACGAGGAAAAATGATAAGAGATATAATTTTGTAAAAGTTGGTCAATTTTCAAATCTCATTGAAAGTTCAGCATTGAAATTCATAAATATTCACATTTATTATAGGTTGGCTAGAAGTCTAAGGGTATGTTCACTTTTAGAATCTACTTTTTTTATAACAGATAAAAATGAACAAATTAAATGTTTTGAGAATCTTAAGAATGAGTAACGAAAATTAAATAACTTTTTAAAAAGATCGATTTAAAAATCTACGAGGACATTTACGTGCATTCTGAAAATCTCGAATTAAATGGAAGAAGCAAGAACTTACAGTGCCTTGATGCTTTGGATGTTGCTTTCAGTGTTTCAGCAGCAAAATTTGTTGATTTTTTGTTTTCTAACGATGTCACGTTTTGTTGGCATCAGCCTTGATGCCTGCCTGTTATAATAAAGAAACAAACCTTTCCGTCTCAAAAAGTTGGTGAGTAAAAATCATCGTATCAGGATTTTTTGTAAGCATTTGTGTATTTTATAATATTTAATTATTTATATCACTACAAGAATATATTATGTAGGTCTAATACATATTTGCTGTTTCAGAAAGTTTAATGGAATTTCGAGAGCTTTTGTCCAGCTCACTGACCTGACCTGCGAGAACGAGCCATTGCATCAATATTATCAACAAAAAAGTACGCATTCGATTTGCGGACCACGTACAAACTTCAATCAATCAATTCTCCCTTTTCACCCCACTCATATAGCATAGGGAGGCAACAGTTCTCACCATGGTGCTCGATCTTGCGCAATGTATGACCTTCTCACAAACCATGTTCTAATCCCTCAGCTCTGCCTCGATGGAGCGGAACATAGTGTGAGAGGGTCTTCCTCGTCTTCGGGATCCTAATGGGTAGAAGAACAGCGCTCTCCACAGACAACTGTCATTCGGCATGTTTGAAAGATTCATAGAGATTATTGATAATGTCTACGTGAGCTAGAAGAAAGCGTTTGATATTGGAATAGAATTTTGAGAACTTGCGATAGCTTTGTTTTCTTTAAGCCCATCAATCTTTTAGTTTATATTTTATTTATTAGCATTCCACTCATAATCTTTTAAATTTAACAACCAGTTAACTACTAGAGTAGGAACCCAAGAGTCTACCTACTCCTTAAATGAACGGACAATTGAGTCTGTGAAAAGAAAAGAAGAAGATGAACTAGTTAAAACTAAGATAAAAAAAACTTTTTTTTTATAATAAACATGCAATAATGGGAAACACATGGATCTTTTACTTATATTTTTTACGCGTGTGTGCATTAAATCATTTTATTGCAGGTGGTCAATTCAATGTAATGAAGGGTGGGTGGTTGCAAGTCTTCCTCCCACCAGGGTCCCGAAGACGAGGAAGACCCTCTCACACTGTGTTCCGCTCCTTCGAAGCAGAGCTGAGGGACATAGACATGGTGTGGGAAGAGGTCATAAACATTGCGCAGGATCGAGCGCAATGGAGAGCTCTTGTTGCCTCCCTATGCCCCTGAGTGGGGTGTAAAAGGGAGTGTGTGTGTGTGTGGTTGCAAGTAGTTGTAGCAGAAGGCTTTTCTTTTGAATCTCTGAAGGTCGTAGGATCGGGCTTCGGGGCCGATCATTTTTCTATTTCACAAATTTTCAAAGCTTTCCTTTAAATTGATATCTGTAGCTACTCATTTTGCTCTAATTGTAAGCCAGTACTATATTCAAAACAAATTGGAATCGCAGTGTGTTGTTTTTTTTTCATTGTCCAACGTTTAAACAGGTACGCTTGACAATATTGGATGGTTAGAGTTTGTCTAAGAATCTTACAACAAGCAGAGATTTTGTTGTCTTATTATGCCCCTATGTGAGGTCTTAAAGGAAGTTTTGATTGATAATAAACAGAAAAAAAAAACAACTTTAATACACTATAATAATACAAAACAAACTAGGTATTTTGATGCTATCAACAAATCAGTGTTCGATTTTTAAATGGTATTTTTTTTTTCAAATTTCAATAACTAGGAGCTTACGGTCTTTTACTGCTATTTAGAATTCTGGCATATACCTACAACGTTCGTCATTTAGGTGGTATAATTCGTCGAATTGCCGATATTCGAATACAATTTTACAGAGTGCAGTCAAGATATGTACCCAGTACCCAGTGTCTCACTTAAAGAACTATTACAACAGAGAATCTACACTTCCAGAAATAGTAATAGAGGCGACGCTAAGAGTCAAACCTGGGAATGCATCTTGGATGACGGACGCCGACTTGGAATTCTTCTCTAACTAGAGGTGATGAACTCTAGATTCTCTCACCTGAAAGGATTCCATATTAGTTCAGTTAGATCGTTGCATCTCGCTCTATGCATCCACTGTCTTGTTCTTCCCTCAGCACTAGCAGATCATCCCGTCTCGCTCCAGAATAGGATCTTGGCTGGATGCCAGCGCGTGCCCCACACGGTCGCGGCAGATGTCTATGTAAAGACCTCTTGCAAGTGTGTATGTGAGGTTAGGTATGCCACGCATGTAGTGGATGTGAATTAGAATTATAATTGTCGGTGAATCTGTGCAACCGATTTATAAATAGGGCGGTATTATTCTCTATGCAAGCGTTGTGCCCGAATTCGTTGGTTTTCCTATCGTACTTATCTAATATGAAAGTTTTATTATATCATGAAAGTGTTAAGCTCGACTTCAGTGTTATACGCTTTACTTGTTAAGTTTGTATTCGCTTCAGGAAGGTTAAAAATAAAATGCAATCCGTTTGTAATTTTGTTGTAATTATTATAGAAATCTACATGAGTAAGTAAATACTTTCGTATGTCATCGCATCACACAAAAACAGCAGGCTTTCTGTTCGATTGTAATCTGCGCTGATCCTTTGCAATTAAAATTGTAGTACTTTAAGATACAAATAATTCCATTTTTCAAACATATTTAATACATTTCGGAAATGATAGGATCGTTACAGAAGAGCCTCACTAGATGAGATCCATCAGGGATTTGGTAAATCTTCCTAATATTGGAGTTTGAACTCTGCACAACCCGAGAATGATGTAGCTTGGTCTATATACATTTTAGATAATATTCAAGAAATAAGGAGCTTTTAGTGTGTGTTCAATGAAAAATTATACATCTTGGATCTTGGACATCTACACCAGTAGCTTTATAATTATTTATTGTATGGTTTGCAAAGTGGTTGAGTGAATTGGTGCGACGCTTTCTTCGCGATAAATTTCATTGTCTTTCATTTAGAATAGTCGGGATAGCAAGCACTTGCCCCGTCACTCGTCAGGTGAGTATCAACTACCTTTACTCCTCTCATTCACTCAATTACTTTCTAACGCCACTCCCGTGCAATCGATAGTGATAAATGGTTGATAAACTATTTGCATTGAACGGCAGAGGCAGCGATTGCCAAAGCCAATTTAAGTTATAAAATAAAACAGTCTTCTACGTAATTACGTTACATTACAACCCTGAGTAGTTTTTTGCCTCCACCGGCAATAGTCCACCCTCAGCAGTTTGAGGTCTCTCTCAGCTCCGTACAGCCATCTCAGCCAGGACTTCCGACCTTCCAATGTTCCCCTTGCAACAGGTCTCCTACAGAAAATCTCTTCGAAAACGGGCGGTTCGCTTGATCTATGAACATGGCTCAGGCAGCGGAGTTGGCTGAACTTTATGTTACCTGCGATGTTTATGACCCAAATATTTTTACGCTTTACTTTAACTTTTATTTCTACCCTTTTGGTAGTCTTCCTAGAAGTCCAGCGTATTATCACTTACCTACATTGTGAAAATATTCAACTAAATCTGAAAATCTTTTAGAAACCATTGAGAGCTTTCAGTCACACAATGTGCAACTCTGTGGTTTGAACAAGAAACCTTCCAGCAAAGGTCTTGAATCACGTGAACTCAAATTCGGGGGGAGGGAAGATTATGCAAAGGATCACGAAATATTATAGGGGAAATAATATGTAGAATATCACATGTATCTATTTTTCAATTTTTTTCTTTCTAGTCTCACAAGTAAACAGTTGTGTGCACCTGATCAGGTGTACTTAAGTGGTAAATATCGGTAAGTCATCCAAACTTAACCACCAATTAACAAGAGGTTCAAAATCAATACAATAGTTAATTAATTGGTGAGTAGTCAGATGTCACGTAGGTACCCGATTGTCTCACCAATGTAAGACAGAGAACCCCTTTGACAGTAAATTAGCCTGGTAATTAATGACATACAACCGAACACATCGTGTACAGTGTTTTCTTCTTAGCTATACAGAGTGTCATGATGAGTGACTGACTACTTTTATTTCGTTTTTACTCTAACCCTCAATCTTGTTATTTTTTTGTGGCATTTGTGCTATAAGTACTCGTAAAAATCATGATACTGAATTAAAAAAAAAACTATGTAATAATGTATAAGTAGAAACTAATTTTTACTACAAAACTGGCTACTACAACTAAAGGTATTCTGAAAAGATTTCTTGAGACCAGATTAAGTACTGGTTTATTTACCTATGTATTTTCAAAAAAAAAAAACAAAAATTTAAATTTAATTATGGTGGAAGACTTTGACAGTGTTGTTAATAAAAACACATTATTACCTACTGGTATAAACCATAGAACTACTAAATCTCTAAAACCGTGGTACAACAAGGATGTTATACTATGCTTATTCTATGGTTTATTATGGTATACCTGGATTATTAATAACATTTTTTTAGACCATGGTATAAATCATTGTATAACGTAAAACCAATATTATAATAACACTGTAAATGATTTTTTAAATCAATCAATACATATATGGTGAATGTTTGTTAAAATACACAATGCATATAATAATAACAAAACACCTTATTGGTAAATAATAATAATTAACCGAATTGGCGGGCTTACTATATTGTCTGGGCAATTTCTTCCAACCAACCAAAAAATATTACGATCCCATTATATACTTTTCGAGTAATTTTTACAATAAAAATGGAAAAAATATGCCTATTTTTATGAAACGGAAGGCTTATTAAACTTTTGTTCTAACTTCTGCGTTGGAACTTTTGTTCTACCATATACATGGAATAGGCACCTATCGGCCTTTTCCTGGCAAAAATAGTTCAAGATAAATAAACTTGTTTGAAAAGCTGAATATTTTTTTTTATTTAGCTGAATATTTCAACAACAGTTTGTTATTTCTTGAGGGTACAGAACACGCTGTATATTTATTGAATAGCTAGTTCCAATACATTTATTTGTGAACTTGTAGTCGGATCATTATATGGATCATTGATTGTTCCTGTTGTTTGTAATTGATTGGTTGATCGCGTGGTCATCTACATTCAGAGGCTTGACAATGATCTTCTGCTATTATTACCTATTGGCTTATTCTGGATCTTACACAGTGATGATCTATTTCATTGATCGGACTATATTATAGAAAGTTCGTTCGATGACAAACTTAATTAGTTCAACTTATTTTACTAATTAGATTATTATGAAAGGTGTATTTTGGTTATATGTTGGTAGAGTTAATAATAATTGATAATTTTGCAGGTCATTTATTCATAAATTCACAATATTATAACAAAAAGCTGACATTATTGTATAAAAAAAAACAATATTAAAAAAAAAAAACATTTATAAAAACATCGGTAGGTATTGTTTAATGAGAGACCTTCGAACTATAGAGAAAGGAACTTTCTTAACATCATACAATATGAAGTCTCTCTTGATGCTCGCCAACCATGTGGTGGGTGGTCTACGTGTTCCCTTGATGGCTGGAATTTCGATGTCTACGCACAGCTCTCTGTATCATGTTGTCCTGTGGTCGGCTCACAACATGCCCATACCCTCTTAGCCTGTTTTCTGTATTCTTTTCGGTTATGGGTGCGACCTTCCATGGACATGGACATTTCTAACTCTATCGAGTTTAGTTATCCCTCCAGCCCATCTGGCCATCTTCATCTCTGTAGTGTGCATGATTTGTTGGTGTTTTTGTTTTATTACCCAACATACAGGGCCATATGTCATTGCGGGTCTTGTATACATGACTCTTTCTGGCATTTTTGTATCCTGTGTTGATGCGGTGTGTGACATTTTCATCTGCGTCGCATGAAGAATAATTGTTGAGGTGATCATCATGAAGAATTCCATTATGATTCCAAATAATTCTAGGAGATTCATTCGTTCTTATCTGATCTATAGCGAGATGGAAAAATAGATCAATTACTTAAAGTTGTATTATGAATCAATGCACAAACATTTCAAGTGTGGGAACTGTGGGTGAGTCTTTATAAGGAGTGGATGAATAATTTTTCATAACAACACACATACATTGATGCGGGGATTCCCTTACGACGCCGGGCTCATTATTGTACCGAAGACTCATCCCGCATCCGATGTTTTGGATCAAGAATACACGGCGCTTGCCAAGACCCATATATCTACATCTTCTCATCCTATATTCGTTTTTATAATAATATGCGCTAATTGTATGATTTAATATTTTTTTTAAGAGAAATCCGTCGAGAATCGGAGTTTAAGTGAAAACACTGGAAAATTTAAAATTATCTTTTTCTTTAACTTACGGATAATTTTTCATGATAACATATTAAAAAAATTGGCTAAAGAATTAGGATCTTTTTTAGTCCAATAACTATATTTTGTTTAAGAGTTTTATTATGTTTTGTAAATGTAAATTTAACTTTCAGAAAAAAATATGTAACAAGCTAGAGAAAGCAATACGATATTGTCAGACTGAGCACTAAAGAGGGTTTCCGAAGTCTCAAAGAAGTAGAGTAACAAATAGAGCAGAAAGTTATGCACCAACATAACCAAAAGGGAATAAAGACGAGACATTAACAAAAATGATTATATTCATATTCTGGCGCCAAATACATGACAGCAGTCGCAGTTTTTAAATTTGGTCGAAATCTTGTTCTCAATAACTTCCAACTATTATCTCTATATTCATTAATTATTATTCAATCTCTTGTTTTTTACATGGGATTTTGTATACTTGTTGTGTTATATACATGGAATTTTTTGACATCTTGAACATGTCGAGAATTTTCATGATTAGGAGTTTCGGAGACTCGAACAATATCACTTAATGGCGAATGTTATTAACGTAAAGTTATCACACTTTAAGCCAGCCTTCGAAATAACAGTAGAAGATGGTCGTAAGCCCGTAGTGGCTTGTTTGATTTAAAAATCGAACATCAGTAATGAATTGTAAGTCATTAGTTGTTACATAATATTATTTGATAAGATCTAGTCCTGAAAAATGGTTACAAGAATCTAGACATAATTAGAGCGTTGTGCTCCAACAAAGCCAATAGGCAATGAAGATGAGACATTAACAAAAATGGATATAGTCATGCATATCCTGGCGCCAAATACATGACAGCGGTCTTTAAATTTGGTTGCTCTCTTGTTCTCAATAATTTCCAACTTTTTTTTTTTTTTTATAAAAATGAATCTGTGCTCACTCAAAGTGAACAAAAATACACTCCTTGACTCTTTCACAGTAAGCTACTGAAAGCTTGTGTCGTGAAAGAGGAAGATGGTCGGCACCTGGGATCGAACTATATAGTATGCTATGTTGTAGGTATACATGGGATTTTCGACATGTTGAATATGTCGAGAATTCTCATGATTAGGAGTTTCGAAGACTTAAAAACCTTACCAACTAATGGCGAACGTTGTTAACGTAAAGTGATCACACTAAGCCAGCCTTCGAAATAACAGTAGAAGACGATCGTAAGCCCGTAGTGGTATGTTTCATTTAAAAATCGAACATAAGTAATGAATCATTAGTTGTTAGATATTCGTCAATAATTGATTCATTTAAATATAAACTTTATTTAAATAATAATTCCACCAAGAATGCATGTTCCATTCGATAATTTTACTCAAAAAAGAATCTTGGTTAGGTTAGTTAAATATTTTTTTACTAACATTTACGGTAACCAAATAGGAAAAAGAAATTTTGGCGAATAATTTGTATAATGGAAACTGTGGTATATGGTTCATAACATCACTTAACGATCTTCGCACACTCTGAGATTTCATAATATTATTTTGGTACCTACGTGAAAAAACATCGGAACTCTTTATATAGACTCAACATAATGGCTTGATCTTGAAAATAACTTTATTAAAAAGATACAGAATGATATATTCACGGTCGTAGGTTGAGGGGAATAGATCCAAGCAACCGTCTCATGAAATGCCACACTTTAGGTACATATTATCCCGGGAGTATGATGAACAACAGTTGAGTATGATGAAAATTAGTAGTTTCTTAACAAATTTGAAACAGCCTTATTGTCTGTCTCTTAATCAGTGCTGCGTGTTAAAAAATGCACATTGTCCGATGAGAGCGCTGTTTTTACTTTCATCAGAATGAGGAGGTAGATCCTTTCATATTTCGTTTTCTGTTCCTTCAAAGTAGAACTGAAGAATTTAGACGTTGTGGGTGGTCATTGACGCTGGGTAGAGCGTAAGAAAGACCTTTTGCTCATCAAAGTAATGTTTTTTAGTTAGAATAACGGAGCTAAATATTTCAAGTCGCTCATGAAAAAATGGGATCTGAGTTCTCCTACAAAGCACGAGTCCAAGTGCCCTAAGGGACCTACGGACAATGAAATAAATAAATCATTACCTTTTTAGGAATGATAAGTTTTTGGATTTTGAGTATAGAAGGTCTTTGAGTGAGGCGGGATTAATTCACTTATACATACTAGTGGTCGACCAGTGTTCGATATTCGACCATAACTGATTTAAAAATTCTAAGTTTGAATATTATAGAGGTTCCATTGTCAAAGGCTGAGCGAGCGCTTTTTCAATTTCTTTTTTCAAAAACAATGACATGGATATGTCAAATTTCTTCTTCTTATATTCGTAAATATTCGTAAATATGGTCAAAAAGTTTTTCCTTCACGTATTACTATACAGCTTATAGGCTAGACGGTAGGTTTCTGAACAAAGTTCTCGGATTCGATTCCCGGCCGGGTGAGTGAATCGTGTCTTAGATTGGCTAGGACCAGTAGACGACACCTTAACGGAAAATATGAATAAGCTAGGTTGAACATCCCTTGAAGCTAGGCTGCGAAGGCCGAGAGCGCATAGCCTCATAGAATCAAAATAACAATATGTCACACGATATTTACATAGCGAGGGTGACCAGTCCATTGGCGGGTCACGTGTGGGCCGCGTGCGTGGAATCCGACGGTTAATTTGCAATAGTAACTACCCGGGCACTCACCTCCCTGCGACACTGTATTGCTTGTATCAACAGCCATAAGCCCTACCTACACCAGCGGTATGGAACTTATTCCATACATCACGTGAATATTTTTTTAAAGAAAATTAATCAACAGATGATTCGTATATTTGAAGTTTGGGCAACTACGAATATTATGTTAGATTAATGTAGGTTTAATCCCTCTCATATTTCGAAGAATAATGGAAGATGGCCCCGGCCCTCCGTTTGTTATACCTACAATTCCGTAAAACTCCTCCCCAGTAATACGTTGAAAAAAAAATACGCAGTGGTTTGAAGTATACTATGTTAGAATGTGGATATGAAAACTCTAGGTACTGACTAATAATTGTATTTTGAAACAAGGAACCAAAAAAGTTAGTGTAGACACACAAAAAAGTAACCAAAATAACAAACAGGAAATAAAAACCACAAAGTATCATAAAAGAATCCATTGCATTCCACTTTATAAAAAAAAAACAACAATCAGCATTGGTTATCATAAACGAATCAAAATTGAAAATGGAAGCTAGTTTTCGAAATGAAACGAATTCGAAACATTACGAAGTGGTAGGTACCTACATTATTACAATTAGAATTCATATTAATGAGCAATGATAGAATTCTTGATAAAATCTGCATCAGACCTACCCTGACATATGTTATAGATAGTCAAGAACTGGTGCAGAAAGGACAAAGAATGTCATACGCTCAACAGAGATAACTGATTTCCCACAACATTGCAGGAACAACAATTTGGGATAGAGTTAGAAACTCCAATATTAGGAGAACCTACAGCGATATCAATGATGTTGTCCAATGGGATAGAGACCATGTTGAGATAGAGAGATCAGATCTGGAATGGTTTGAAGATTCGAGAGAAGACAGAACGTAGTGTGTGATTTGGATAATGTACCTTCATCTTTAATTAGACTGTTCCAGAATGGTGGTTGCCAGCAACCGGGTAAGTGGCAAGGACAGAAAAGGTAAGCATAAGGCAGATTTTTTTTTTAATGAAATGAAATGATTGAACTCATACCACCGTTGCTGCACTCCTATTTCCACCCCCTGAATTCCACCCCGCACGTTTAGATATATCTGATTTACTGTGAAATAATATTAATGATTGTTTGATCGCCGTTCGACCCCCGGGGGAGCTCTTCCTTATAAAATAAATAAGTAGATCAAATACAAACTAAATTGTTATCAACCTAATAATAAATTAATTGTCTTCTTCCTCCTCTTATTGGGAGCTGTCACGAGGTTTTCTATGAGCTCTGTGATAATGACGGAATTAAAATCAATCAATAATCTTCTGAAAATGTAACAAAGTCAAAACGTTTATGAATAGGTATGTTGTTGATTTTACACAACATTTAAGATACATCACAAATCATTCTTGATTGAGGTTTAATGATTGATAAAACTGCCCCAAGATGACAAATTTCCAACATTAGTACATTTCTCTGAAAGTTGGAAATCTCTTATGATAACATAATAATATAGTTTAGAATTAATTTGTTCATAATATTCAATTTTAATAGCGTTGTACTAAACTGTTTTGCTATTCATAACGCATTTTTGTATAATGAATATATATGTATAAACACTTTATCTATACAAAGGTGTCAGTATAGACGACGCAACTTATTGTCTGAACCAATTTTTTTCAGTCGACCAGTCCCATCCAATCAGAGACAGGCCAACCACGGGTAGAATTTTAAGTGAAAATACACTTAGGAAAACTCTGACCTGACCGGGAATCGAACCTGGGATCTCGTGATCGAAAGTCCATGCCTGTACAACTAGTCTACCGAGGTCGGTCGAAATATGTATCACTCTTGTAGGATACAAAAGTGCAAGTATGGAGTTAATATTTAAAGAATTCTCCACCAGTTAACCGGTCCGTTCTAATCTGGGACAGAATTTCAGCCCCGAGTAGAAATTTCTACTGAAAATAATCTTGTGGTGAAAGTCATCCCGTACCGGGAATCGAACCGGGAATGTTTTGATAAGAGGTCGACGTATTAACAACTAAACTATCGAGGGCAACATAAAAAAATCCGTATTTGACATATGTATTTACATATAGTTAGGTTTTATTGTGTTTGTAAAAGCTTAGTGGGAGAAACATTGATAATTAAATGCTGAATTGATCTTTTATATAGGAAAATATTGTTATGATAAATAAAATCATTGGTCAAATTAATAGGTAGGTACATAATTGAAATGAAAATTTATCAGATCAAAAAAGGTATTCCTTGTTGCGAAAGATAGCAAATCGTATTCATAACTACATAAATATACAAGGTATTTGTACGCAAGGTTTGGCGTTAACAACTGACTATAATTATATCAAATTAATATACCGAAGTAATTTTAATATTACTTAAGGTTTGTACTGCAATAATTTGATACCGGGAATATACTGAATAATAATTCAATTACTAAAATGAGCATCAATTTAATCCGGTTCATTCGGCAACAAGAGACTGTCCATTTCATGAAATAATCCCCCACTTCCATCACCATGGATTATCTCCTCTAAACGTGTCTGTCTATTTCGCGTACGAACGTATTAAATAGTGAACAATGGTTAGTATAACAGCGCATCGTAGTGCCTTGAATAGTTTGTTCTAACTAGCTGTGTCCTTCCACGCGGACCTCATACTGTAGAGACGCTCTCTCGAAGGAATGTGTTAACTCGGCTAAACTTTTTTTAGTCGCTTTAAAGGATTGCTATGATTTTTTAATCATAAATCTGAAAAAAATAACATAATGGTACCAATTGGTAATTTATCAATATCTTCACAGCAACTTTGTACATTTTCGTCTCGTTTAAGTCTCTCTCGATGAATTAGGGTCGAAACTATGAAAATAATTTAGTTTGTGTTACCATAAAGTACAACATTTGATGAAACTACTCGTTTTTCGGAATTATAATTATCGGTTCTTCTTTATCCTTCTAGCGTCCACTTTTGAACATAAAACCTCCCCCCTTGTCGCCATTTCTCTCTCGTTTGTGCTCTCCTCATCCAGCCAAAACTAGCGCAAGCCATGATGTCGTCACTCCATCTCATCATTCGCCTGCCCCTGTTTCTCTTTCTTTACCAGATATGCCATGTAAAATGATTTTGGCCTATCTGTCATTCTTGCCACATGCCCATCTGACGATGACATCCGTTAGATTAGTCATATTTCCGTAAAATGTTACCATCGACTCTAAATGACAGTTGGAGCATTGGTTATCCTGCAGTACGTTATTTTAACCTGAGAGTGAGAGAGAAGCAACAAAAGGTTTATCTACCCATGTGTGTAGCGATGCTACTAGATTACTAGAAACAAAAAAAACAGAAAATAGCAGTTAATAAGTTTCGTCAATAAGCGGTGTCCGTCAATGCAAAGTCCCATGCAATAAACCTCCCCCAAGTTACCTTAATAAGTCTGGTAGTAGCTAATAAGGCACACGAGCACCAGTGAGCTTCATCCCCTTTTTAATAACAAAATAATCTCATCCCTTGTCGCATATTAACATAACACAAACACAAAACTACCCCTTTCATGGCAGCACAACTTCTTAAAATGTTTTAATAATATCGCGTTTCTTACTCTCGGATGCACTGCGAAGACTTGCAAAAAAAAATCCAAAATATTTTTTTTGTTGAATCTACCTATGCTCGCTCAAAGTGAACAAAAATATACCTACTCTTTGACTCTTTCACAGTAAGCTACCAAATGTTTGTTTCGTAAAAGAGGAAGATGATCGGCACTTGGGATCGAATCCACGACCAGTACGAAGCAGTATGCCAGGCTTCCAACCACTTTTTATCTCTGTTAGATCAAATGTTATTGAAGCTCAAATACGCCTTTCCTTTTTATTTTTCTAATGTGGCAATCCCTTTTCAAGACCTTTCCTTTTTAATCTTATAAATTATTCTTCTGATCCTGTTAGCATCCAACTTTCAAACATTTAAGACAACTATTTTACTTGCTCTGAACTCCAACCCTATACCACTAGGCTAATGAGTCTGGTAATCTAGAATCAGCAACATCTCCCTTATGGGAGCACTATCTGCACTGTCATCTCGCTACAAACCCACAATTTCTCCGACAAATGACATTTCCCCAGTTTCCACACCAACCTAGTGCCCACCATCAGATTACAATATACCGTATTATGATAAACATCTCCAGCCCCTGACGTATGTTTGTTGGGATTTGATTACGCGGTTTTATCAATTTATTTTATTATCATAAATGGGGTTACCAGTTATTAAAATGCCGGGATTATTATTAACATAAAAAAAGATATTTGATATGGCGAGAATAATAATTATTAGCTTCTATGATTAGTATACACTGTTAATATTCATATGTTTGCATTGCAAGTTATGGAGTTTCGTTGCTTTTTTAATATGTAGTAAATCAACCTAAAATAGGCATAATCTAGTGGGGGGCAATGAGAATCAATTGCGGCAACGATACAGTTTAGACGGGTATAAAATAAAAATTATATGCAGGTAGGTACCTACATTTTTCATTTTAATATATATATAGATGACGGCCGTCCGGACATTGTATTGGTTGATCATATAGGAATAGAACCTATCTCGCGCATATCACTGTACTTTTTAACGAAAACTTTAAGTAAGTCGGAGCAAAACAAAGTTATAAGATCTTGGTCTTGTATATTATGTGTATAAAGAAATGTGGCGAATATATTAGTTATGAACATGGACATGGTGTGGGAGGAGATCATAAACATTGCGCAAGATCGAGCGCAATTGAGAGCTCTTGTTGCCTCCCTATGCCCCTGAGTGGGGTGTAAAAAGGGAGAATTGATTGATTGATTGATATTAGTTTATTAATCTTAATCTTGATAAGCTGGGCATCTGTTGAGATCTTAGATATGCTTTCTTGTTGTCATCTTGAAGGATGTCGAAAGTGTATCTCTCTCCGTAGCTTAAAGATCTCTCATGATAAAATAACATTTTACGTATAATGTGTAACGCCTGCAATTTTATATAGCTTAATCTTAAATGATTGCCGATTCGTCTCCGACTTTTGAATTGACTTTCTGTAGGTCTTGGGTCGAAATTCAGAGTCAACCATTTCATATTTCAAGCCACAAGCATTGATTAGTGAGGAAGATTTCAAATGAAAGTTTAATTGACCATAAACATTTAAATTATAATTGACAACATGAATGAAATATAAATTAAGATGGAGGGAGCCTATGAAATCACACGACGTTAATGTAGTGTGGCGTGGGCACATTAAATTTAATAACTCTAACTAACTAATAGCGAGCAAATATTCTACTATACTGTTTCCTTTTTGATTTCGACGCTTATTGAATAAATAATTCTAAATAGGGTGGGAGTGTGCTCGGACGTGTGTTGAGAATGTCAGGCTAATCCCTTATTTTGTTATTCGATGATTAATAACGCCTTCTGTTAACCGTTATTCGCTTAGTGAAATTTTGATTTTAAACAGTGAAAGTAAACAGGTATAATATAGTTGTATACTATGTATTTAAATTTAGCGATTTCAATAACATCGAAAAGATCGTAGATTGTAATTACACTTATACACCTTAGATATACGTATTTTTATAGCTTGGGGTATATTTTGCGTTCTAGCTCTGTTATTTTATTTATTTATTTAACAATTATTTTATAAGTACAAACATTTTTAATCAGCTACAAAAATGTTGCCCAAATAGGCTAAGCCTGTGCTAGAGCAAACTTGAAAAAGCTTATAAAATATATTCTTATTACAAAATGCATATATAAAAAAAAAGACACAACATACTATCATACTTCAACATACTACTTATGTTATGTATGTTAATTTAATGCCCTAAATTTGTTTCATCATACCTAAACAGCCTTTAAATACTAGTTTGGGTAACTGTACCACACGACTCGCGCGCGGCACAAGGGACTGCAGGCGCAGGCTCTAAGGGTCAGTCAGCCGCCGAGGGGTACGCGCACACGTCAATCGTCGTCCGCTGGCGTCTTCGAAGGAGCCCCCTAATAACGACGCGGACCGTACTAGCTTCGGGTCTGAGCGTCGCTTTCGTGAGGCACCGCAGTGAGGACACGCCCGGCCGCTTCCTTGGATGGCGGAGCTCTCCTAATAACTACGCGGGCCGTACTTGATTTCGGGCCGACGTGCTTTCGAGAGAGTTGTAGCTCCGACGTCTTCTTCTGCGCCCTCGACGAGTAAATCCCCTAATAAACACGTAAGACCGTACTCAGTTCGGGTCTCAACGCGCGTTCGAGGGAAGTCTCGCTCCAGTGGTATCAGCCGTAGTCAGGGTCCAATTGCATGGGTCGAGTCCACGGTCCAATGT
Source organism: Mystacides longicornis (assembly GCA_963576905.1). Taxonomy (NCBI): domain Eukaryota; kingdom Metazoa; phylum Arthropoda; class Insecta; order Trichoptera; family Leptoceridae; genus Mystacides; species Mystacides longicornis. The sequence continues at coordinate 4,823,753 of OY756420.1, forward strand.
GCCAGCCAGAAAGGGTCCAAACAGTCCAGAGAGAAGTCCAAGTAGTCAGCGCGGTCCAGGTAGAGAAGTCCAGTAGAGAGCAGGCAGGGTAGTCAAGTCAAACACCAAGTGTAAACGAAGATAGAATGAAGTTTATTGGCAATGTATGGGCTTATATACAAATTTGCGCCGTCGCTCCCCAGCTCGCAGGCTGCGGCGAACGGCGCGGACACATGATGCGCGCGCAGGCGCTCCCCACCATCTCACGCATCGCAGTGCTGAGTGGCAGGGAAAATAATTAATCATAATTTCGCCTCTCCGCGGATTATCATCGCGAATCTGGGGCACATCCCGGCTTGTCTGGTATCATCGGAATCGCCTCGCGATTTCCGACCAGGATGTGCTCACCAGAATCCGCTATCTTTAATAATAGCGGAGTTAGTATTTTCCCATACTAAATAATAAGAAATCCGCGAAGAGGCGAATACATTCACATATTCACATGCCCACCTCGGTGTATTTGGTATCGATGAATTCGTCTCATCATGATACACCGAGGTGTGCTTATCAAATTAACATACAAGTTAATCTTACACATATGCTGCACTGTCCGGCCGCCCAGAATATGATTCCGCGGCCGGCAGGCCTACATCTCATGCCGAGCCTCGCCAGACATCCCTGTGTCCGGAAAGCACCCGTTCTAACCCATCATCATGCCCCATACAATTCCCCATGCATAGGCCGCTCTGCCGGACGGCTAGTCAGCATGCGGACACTATGCTGGGCCCGCTAGATTCCCTAGCGAGACCCCAAGATTACATACGACAGGCTGCGCCTCTAGCGAGCCTGCCGTCATACCTCCACAAGGTATTGTCATGAGCCTCGCTACATGACTGGCCGCACCAGTGTCTCAGCACTGGGGTGCCTTCAATCAGCGTACACATACGCCTTTCATCTGCATGTGCCGTGTTGCCCGGCCTCTCATAGCCGAGCCACCGACGCAACATGCTGTGCCATGCCAGAGTGAGCATCTGGCATGCACTTACGATGTCCCCATATGCATAGGCCGCTCTGCCAGACCTCGGGTCAGCACGCGGACACTACGCTGAGTCCGCTAGATTCATCTAGCAGGACCCCAGTTTACAAGCGACAGGCTGCGCCTCTAGCGAGCCTGCCGTCATATCAGTATTGACCGCACCAGTGTCTCATCACTGGTGGGCCTTCAAGCGGCGTGATCACACACCCTTTCTATCGCATCTGCCGTGTTACTCGGCCTCTCCTAGCCGAGCCACCGACGCAGCATGCTGTGCCATGCCAGAGTAATCATCTGGCATGCACTTGTAATATCCCCAAAGTATGCACATTCATATAACATTACACAAAGGGATTTTATTTACAATATGTTGGCCCCCGCCTCGGCTCTACAGGGACAAACCAGTCCTTTATTAGCTTGTCCGAGGCGGGATGCACAACCAAATCACAAAATATATATACATAATCAAGGTCACTTAATCTACGTATAATAATCAATCATCGGGCTGGGGGCACGAGGTCGCATTCATGAGTAAACCATAATACTCGGCGGCCGCGGTAGTGAAAATACGTCAGTCTCAGCGGACTGACATACACACTCCGCGGTCGTCATAAGCTAGAAGACCCCGTGCACCCACCCTTAATAGGTATAATTCAACGTCGCAGGCAATGTTCTTATTTCAGTCATATTTACAATAAAAGTCCAACACAAATCACATTTCACAATATTGTCTATAACCCTCCCGTCCGGTACAGTAACTGTATTTTTTATTTATTTATTTATTTCCTCGTGACACAACAAACAGACAAAGCATATACATCAGCTTAGGCTATACAAAGACAAACAAAAGAATTGATCAATGTAATGCCCCACTTAAATGTGTGCACATATTAATGACAATCAAAGATCCAATAATGTTTCGAAAGTCAATTATTTAAAATAATAATAATAAAGTCTAAAATAAAATTTCTCAATATAAATAATAACTTAACCAATAAAAAAAAGTAAAAAAAAACAAAAAAAAAATTCAAGGTTCAAATCAAAGAGATAAACAAAGCATCAATCACAAAGAAGGGATAGAGGAAAGAAATGGGAGAGGAAGGGAAAAGGAGGAATAGGGTAGAAATATAAAAAAATGTAAAACGAATTTTAGTTTGTCAGGGAGTGAGTGTACTTTTTTAAAACGAGTAAGAATATTAGGATATGCTGTGATTCCATTGTTGTAAATTTGTGTACTGGATCACAAAATAATAGCACTAAGCAGGAGATCATCCCTTGTGATAATTGATACGTATCGCCATTGTTAGGGTAGTATGAGTCTAGCAAGGAGGCTGGTACCTACGCAACATGGAGAAAATCATTAGTAAAGTGATTTGTCAATAGAAATTGAGCAATTATTTTAGTCGCTAGTATACGTTGTCTAGGGTCCAAAATCAACATAAGAGGTTCCATGTTCTGTTCCTTGTTTTTTTCATTTGCAATTTCTACACGTGTTAGGAATCCTGTCAAAAATAAGATGGGACTAGACGGGCAACTTGTTTAAAACTATGAATTTTCCACCTGCATTCTGTCAATCGCACCAATTATCAAAAGCTGACTGTTTCAGTCAAACGCCAATTTAATTTCAAAATTATTACAGTTAAGTTATATTGTAAAAAGCACTAAGAAGATTACCTACATTGAGTTAAATTTTCTAATATTCCGCGCAACTCTCTTATTTTTTTCTTTCACAAGACCATTCTCCTAACAATGGCAAACACAACATAAAAATTATATGAAATAGGTCCAGCAGTCCACACGTAATGCGACGACCTTGGAAAATAGAACTCTATTGAATTTTTTGTATTTTTATACATAGGTATAGAGATATCTAAATTAAGATTCTGGACATGGATAGAAATGAGAAAATAGATAATTATTGGAAAGAATGTGGTATGGAAGTAACTGTTTCGATTCTGTTCCAAAGGACGGCCAGGTCAGAAGTCAAAGAAATAGGAGTGCTTGTATGAGTACCCTTATGTTAATGAATGAAGTGAAAGAAGTGAGCTGGGATAGAAAAGCGAGGAGGTCTATTCTCTCTGCGTACCCCTCAGGGATACTCCGTGATTGCTAAAAAGATACCTGTTAACAGATTTGTTAAAAAAAAATAAGGAAACATAATTTGAAATGTTTCTTTTTATAGTTTGATGAAAGAGACCCTGGAAAATACCCTACGGAAGATGGTGTCCATCATTCGATCAATTTCCCCTTTATGATCCCATATAGGGGCATATGAAGGCCACAAGAGCATTCCGCTGTGCTTGATCTTACGCAATGTCAAAGTATGTACTCCATCACAGAATGTCCAAATATCTTAGCTCTGCTCCATAGAAACCAAACGCAATATTATAAAATGTAAGAGGATTTTAATTGTCGTAGGAAAAAGATCAATTTATTTATTTCATACTTACTACATGAATTTATATTTAAACCTGAATATCTGATTATAATGAAACCTTGGCCTTCATGCAAAATAAAAACCGAACATCTCAATCAAGTATTTTTATACCTGGTAACACTGAAGCGATTTTTTTCAATGCGAATTTTCAGGGCTGAAGCGAAACATTCCACTGTCCTTACATTACATATAGGTATACTCATTTACTATCTTTAAATACTACTCCAACAGCAGATGTTTGTATGTATGAATACGAGAATGACTTGTGTATGTGTGCGTTCGTCGTACAGTAGTGTGTGCTTCCTCCAAACATTCTATAGAAAAAAGTGAATTGTATTATGAAGTCCAGAATTATTGTAACACTCAGTTCATTGCAATTGAACGCCTCTATATTAGGATGTATCTTTATTTAGACTAATCACAGTCGAACGTAACTAAAATGATACTCCCTCTAAAACTTTTACTGCTTTATTTAAAAACTACGATCAGTGGAAAAAATAGCTCAGCGATAGAAAATATTATGACCAAGCTGTCATCGATATAGTTTAACGCATATAACTGTGAGCTGATCTCTGAAGATTTGACACGCCATATTGGATTTAACGTCAACTGACAGTTGTTTCGAGTATACAAGAACGTTTTTTTTGTAATAAATACACTGTATTTAAGTTTTTCCCCGTCCAAATATGTGCTCCCCTCATATTTTGGTTTATCATTTTAATAATAGGATATTTAAAGAAACAAAGCAAATATGCATTCTCGTAATCATTCGAGGGCTTACAACAATGATGTACCAACTAAATTTATAAGAAATATAATGACGTTCTGAAGAAAATACTCAAAGAATACTTTTTAAGTAGGTACAAATATTAAAATTGAAGTGATCAAACATAAATTAGTTCATTTTGGCTGAAACATAAAGGTTTCCTATGATTTAACAAGGACTTATCTATATATTTTCATATAAAATAAATAATAAAAAGGTACCTATTCTGCAGCAATAAATAAAAATCTTTTTTTTTATTTCCCCTCCCTTAACACGAGACTTGTCTCTACTAGGGAGGTTACTAATTTAAGAATTTTTTACTGTGATTAATATATTGAATATATTGTAAAGGAAAGGAAAATGTAAGAAAAAGAAAAAATAAAGTATTATTATTATTATTTAATAAAAGCAATATTCCTTCCTCCCTTCAAAAATGCGTACGCATTCGGTCAAGAATATTTAAGTATTTTTGAAGTGGTTGGTAGTCTAGCGGTTACAATGCCGGCTTTCGTACTGTTTCGTATCGGAGGTCGTGGTTCGATCCCAGGTGCCGACCATCTTCCTCTTTCACGACACAAGCTTTAAGTAGCTTACTGTGAAAGAGTTCACTTTGAGTGAGCACATATGCTTCGAGGCGATGTATGGTTTTGTAATCGAGGCAATTAAGATGATGATATAACACACACAGCTGCGATGGAAAAGATAAATTAGGTTTTTTATAATATGATAAATTAGGATATGATGAAATTATAATCATAAAATGTAATTTTCTCTGTACATTGAGAATGGGAATTTTTATAAATAAGTATGTAAAAAAATGTATCAATACGTGAAAAATTCGCTGGGGTGCTTCGTATTCGTATGTTTTCACGGCTGTGAAAATAACGATATTATGAGTTTTAAATTTGTTATTATATTTCATTATTTTTTTACCAAACTAGTTTTTGGGAACCAACTATACTTTCTGTATAATAATAATATGCTTAAAAACCCCCCGCACACCGCAAGTCAGCCCGGAGGAGACCCATCCGCAGCAAACCCGACACGCACGAAAGCGACCCCTCAGCTCGATCGAAGCAATCAAAACAAAAACCGGCCACACACAAATCAAGCCCGCCGCGGATCCCCCCAAACTAACCCACAATGCGGAAGGCTTGAGGTTTAAGGACGTGAGGTGGTCTGATTTTGCGATTTCCTGCCTCTAACAGGATGCTCGAAAAACCAGCAAAAAGAGCAGAGGTGTTATTCCTAGCCGGCAACCCCAGGGCCAAGCCGGCAACCCCACGGCCAAGTCGGCAACCCCACGGCCACAAAATTAGTATACCTACTTAACTACAAAGTGAGAATGGCAAAAAGATCTGTATTATAGAGGAAATACAATAATTGTCACTTTTCATTTTTCTTCATTGTTTTCTCATTGAATGCTCATTGTGAAATGGATGTAAGTAAAAAAACTCTTCCCCTTTTTCCTAAAAAAGGATGGCTATCAAAAATGATTCTTAACTAAGCAGAGTTCCATTTTATGTCAGTCCTCCCATAGTGTTACGTAGATTTCAGTGCGTGAGTGAAGTTCAGTTGATAAAAGTGTATCATAACATGTATATTGTATGGTGGGTAGGTGTGTATAGCAGCGTGGACCACTACAGGGACGGCCACTCCTTATAGGGGGCCTGCTTCTGTTTGACTGCTGCATGCTTTGTCTCTATCGCACCTCTACGCAACGCACTCCCACTACGCGTCACACACACAGGGGTGTACTCAGTATTTTTAGGAAAAATAAAAAAAAATACCTTCTCACAATAGCGAACATCCAAAAAAGGCTATTTCTGTGCGTTCTGTGCCTACTGTTGACAGTTGACAATAAATTTGCTGCTTTTTGTTTTTACAACTTACCAACAAAAATATCTCATCATTAAAAACAATAAGAATCCTATCTGTACGATTTAAATAGATGAATAATAAAATAATAATAAATAATAATATTGGCAGTAAATTCCAATAATTATATATCTAAACTGTTTGTTACTGTAATTTATTGATAATGGAAATAAATAAATAAATAAATTATTATCAAAGGTGTAAGCATCATTCCGGTGCGTTGGTCAAGTGGCATCCACGCATGTATAAGACAGTTGGAGAAGTGGGATAAATTTGAGCTTTTTTTTTTACCCCTTTGCATTCGTCGACGAGTGATTTGCGTTAAATTTGAGCTACTCTATGGAAAGAAAGTTATTTGATGGACAAAAAGCTGAAGAAGAATTATTTTTCTCATTAGAAACGTACTTAATTGTGTAATTTTTCGTTATTAAGAACGAGTAGTTAAAATAACAAACCCTACCGATGTTTTGCCAAACATATAATGTACCTACTAGCTTTTTGTTGTTAACGTTCTTAAATTTTCTAAATTTCTTATTTTTTTTTCTTTCATAAGAACCTTCTTACAAAAGCAGATATAACAAAAAAAGAATAAGCGAAATTGGTTCACCTATTCATGCGGGATGCGGTGACCAAGGGCTACATTTTTATACAAAGAGATTAGTTTGGAAAGCAACAACTAGTTGGTCGATACGTATATGATATTTTGATGTTATGCAGGGTATTTTTTAGAGAGGTCAAGATCACAAATGTCAAGTGAATTTTGGATGAATGTATGTACCTAACTATGCTTGTGTAATAACATAATAATTATTGCGAGAGTAAACCATGTCATTTAAAATGTAATGTAATAAATCCACCAAAATACGAGACGAAATTATAAAAATAACAGATAATATTATCATGATTGTAAAATCAATGAAATCAAAATCAAAACTCCCTTTGAACTCCACCCAGGAGCATAGGGAGGCAACTAGAGCTCTCCATTGCGCTCGCTTGTAAAAACATGATGCAATAAATTTAAATGAAACCCATTACCACCCTGGTTGCGTCAAAACAATTTATTTTTCGCATCGCAAACGCCGTTTGAACACATTCATATATGGAGAGGGCTTATGTGAGGTGCTCGTCTGGACGCGACGTTTGTCTTCCTCAACTAGTGTGCCCGCACATACTTAGTGTCTTTCAGCTGCTTTACTAGAGTATTTCCGGACCAACACATCTGGAGGAAGCGGCCTCCTGACACTCGTACACACCGAGCTGTCGTGAACGGATCACCCAGCACATCGATTATTTTTTCATTTCTCTGTTGTCTTTGGCTTACAACTTCTTCGTGTTAATTTGTTGTCGTTCGAATTTTGAAAAAGCTAATCGATTAGTTTCCTATTTTTTTCATTATCGTCTATAAACTCTATGGTTCACAGCTTCTTTTATATACTTGATTGTGTTAATTCTTTGCCGTTCGAATTTTATAATTTGTATTTTTAATACGCAGTTAAAGAATGAAGACTTCTTGAAAAATATTTGAAATCTACCATCGGCTTAAATTTTCAATTCCTTTCATCTATAAAGTTTTGTTTGTGTATCAGTTGTCTTCATATTCTATGGGTTTTTCGTGTTTTTTCTCACTTCAATAGTTCTGTTGAATTTGGTTCGTGCTGATTCGTTGCCATTTGAATTTTGATTGCAAATTTTGAAAGCATTTTGAAAATAGAACACCGAAATCCGTAGAATTGCTCAGTTTATACGATTATCCGTCATGTCAGAAAAATGGCTGAATGCGTGTGAATAGCTGTCATTCGTTTAACCAATGTGCCTACTTTTTTGTTTTTGACTGTCTCTCTTACCACTATCGACTGTTTGAACAAGCATCTTGCCTCGATTAAAGTCACCATTTGCCAAACCATTCGAAAAGGCCACAACAGTGCATTATTAAAGATTTTCGAGGCTTGCCTGTCGTTACATTAGCATTTTAAGTAGGTATTCGTATCTATTGTTGAAGATCAATAGGTGTATTATGTATGCTCCCAAAACATACGAACATGTTTTTTTATGTTCAAAAAAAAATTATTCTTAAAATGTCTAGAATTTTAGAACGTATATTATATTCCGGTATTTACGGCTCAATTTGTCCACCAGTGAAAAAGGGCCTCATCAATTTAGGGAGGTAATTAGACAGTTACTTAATGTGACATCATACCACGCAGTTTGCCTGAACTGGGTTGGTTTGGTATGGATTTGCTTCAGGTTTATCTTTTTATTATGAAAATGAATCTGTGCTCACTCGAGGTGAACATAAAATGCACTCTTTGACTCTTTCACAGTAAGCTTGTTGGTTGCGTCGTGAAAGAGGAAGATGGTCTGCACTTAGGATCGAACCCACGACCTCCAGTATGTACGAAACTGGCGTCATAAACGCTAGGTTACCAACTACTACCACCATACTGTTGCTATTATGGGGATTTCAAGGTGATTTTACTGCTCATACTCGGTCCTAAAGCCTCATTAGTTTTCTAGCAGGGGGTATCACGTAGAGACTCAACGTGAATGCTGATGGTTGTAAACGTAAAAATGGTCATAGTGGGTTAGTTCTAAATTAACAACTCAACATTTAAAATAATAAGTAGGTACCTATAATATTTGTATCACATAGTTGCATACTATGTAAGCATACCTAAGTTAGATGATATTTTGCATTGACCCGACTCAAACGGGACGTTAATGTCTGTTAGTGTTTGACGGAGCACAGCTTTATTTAAAACCCGGGTATTTCAAGGGGAAAATACATAACCTTCAACAAATTACACAGACGATTTATCAATTTGAACTAATTTGACATTATCAGGCAAATTCCACAAAAATATATATAGAAATGGGATATTTTTCAATTATTCTCTAATAATGACATGTTTCGGCATATCCACTAACGCATCGTCGGGTTTGCAATGTGCGCCCAAGCGGGATACCATAGTATATTGCTTTATGCATATTATCATACGGGCTGTTTGCTCCATTGTCTGGGTTCTCACAGCGCGCGTACCTTACCTTCAAAGAGAAATTTATGTTTTTAAGAATCAACTACGAATGTTCAAAGTTGTTGCAAACTTCTTTGAGTATATCTCAGAAGGAATGGTTGGATCTAAGAAACCACTGGTGTTGTGCACTTCATTTACACTGCTTAAACTGCTTTTTATTACACTTTTTTTTCTTTTTAATGAGGTTTAAAGAGTTTCAATTTTACTTATTGAAAAACCTGAGATAAACCAAAAATCACGGATCTTGCTATTTTACGTTTTCAATTATAGATATTTTTAGGCATGAGGCAATGTGTTAAAGCACATTCAATTTTAAACTTTTTTATTAAATAATTCTATAGTAAAGCCAGTATGATAAATCCAGTCTTTTTTGCCCTAGCCTTTATCCCATTTACGTGGGGTCGGCTCTCCTAGTCCTCATCCTCCAAGTCCCTCTGTCCCCCGCGCCCTCCTCGCGAAGCCTTGCCTCTCTCAAGTCCCTTTTTATTGTGGACATCCACGTAGTCAGGGGTCTACCCGGTCTTCTGGGTCCTACTTCTATGTCCATTGTCTTCCTTATCATATTTTCCTGTGACATTCTCATTACGTGTCCGTACCATCTAAGTCTGTTCTCGGCCACTTTTTCTCCAATGGAAGCGACTTTGAAACTACCACGGATATGGACATTTTTGACCCTATCCAACCTTGTAACACCACCAGCCCATCTGAGCATTTTCATCTCGTTGGTGTGCAGGGTTTGAGCGTGATTGCTTTTTAGGGCTCAGCACTCAGATGAGTAGGTCATGGTAGGTCTGAGTAGGTCATGGTTGGTCTGTGTAGGTCATGGTTGGTTTGAGGTCATGGTTGGTCTGCCAGTGAATCAAAGCCAGTGATCCTCAAATATATCATTAACACGTAAACACCCAATTTTGATATTGCACATATAAAAACGCCCATATTGCAAACTTATTTACAAATTGCAACCCAATAAACCACAACATTAGCACTTTCCATCAAAAGACCGCATATTTAGACATACAATATCACATTACACAGGCAAAGTTCTCCATTATTGTAGCCCCGACAATGGGATATTAGGTCTGTGTTGTTGTATAGAAGGTATTGCATTGCATCCCTATGTTACGGACGGCCTCTTTTCACACGTTACAATTTCCTGCTTATTAAAATCTATGAATTGTTAAGATGTTAAAATGAGGGACTGTCAACCTTTTTTTGCAAGCGACTTTTGACTAAAAATGAGGGTCAATGATTCGTCAATATGAAATTTTAAACTAAATTTAGCCTTTGAATGCAGTTTGGTCATTCATTTATTTCCTTTGTGGGTTTATTACAATTACATATTTGATTATTTATTAATTAAATTATTAATGTTAACGAAATGAACTTTTTTTTTCGCGGAATTAAGTATTTAAGATAAATGAATCCCTTTTTGTTATTTCACATTTTTCTTTCTGTTTAGTTTCAGTATCAAGCTCATATCCTTCATAGATAAATAAAGCTAATTCATTTATTTTTACAGTTACTTATCATAAAAAATAAATCATCCTTTGAATATTTATGAAATCTTTAATAAGTCCCATTAATTTATTGACTACTAGAAAAGTTGAGTTTGAGATCAGCGATGATGTTGGTTACTATTAATTCATGTTATGGATTTTAAGAGTAAGTACCTACCTACTAACCAGTGACATCGATTAAACTTCGATATCGACGGCTATTCTGAAATGAAAAACAGACGATTGAGTTGCGTCGTATCCAATTTTTATCGAGACTTTTGACATTTCTGTATTCTGAAAACGTTTTATCCAATACATTAGTTACGTAACTACTGGCAACCGATTAAGTTCTAAGCAAGAGCTACTTGCGTTGAGTTGGAACGTGAATTTGAGAATACCAGTCATTATCCGATTTCTTTCGCAATGATTGAATTAACATTTTTAAATTATGGATCAGTTTTTAGACCCTCCCTCAACACTCTCTCGATATTTGTCCACCATGTGGCCTGTGGACGACCTCTCCCCCTGGGTTATGTAGGGATGCTGAGAGCCACCTAGACCAATGCAATCCTATCACAGAGAGATTTCTTCATCCCTTCGTATGAGCCACAGATCGCGCTCTTAACAGCCATAATTACCCGTCATTCACTAATCACTTTGTTGAGAATTCTCATGATTAGGAGTTTCGGACATTTAAACATTACCATCTAATGGCGGACGTTGTCAAGGTAAAGTGATCACACTAAGCCAGCCTTCGAAATAACAGTAGAAGACGGTCGTAAGCCCGTAGTGGTTTTTTCCATTAAAAATCGAACATAAGTAATGAATTCTTAGAGTTTTTAGTTGTTACAAATTCGTACTAATCACTTTACTTACCTGGTATTTTTTACGTAAATAATCTGAAGAAAACAATACATACCGATCGACGGTTTCGTACCCCTGCCAATCTCCTTGCGGGAACAATATTTAATAGAATCAACAAGTTTACACTCCAAATAATAAACACATTATACATTACTTTTATTCATTGCACATTTCATTCTTATATTATTGTACACAAATGTCGTCTCTTTCACACATTTACACGTCATTTTTACGGGAAAGAAAGAGAAAGGTGTGTACGATTAACTCGGCATGTGGTCCGTGATATTGTGATACCGCACACAAATGGACTATTAACAATCATTTTATATTGTTATTGGCATTGAATTTGTATTTAATATGTTTTGGACAAATTTATATTTCAATAAAATTGTATTTTTGTGTATCAATTTCGTTTCCTTTTATGCGTAGTTTTTTTTTATGTAATATTTTGAACCACATGTCAACAGCATTATGTATAAACATATACCTTCCAACAGTTTAAGCCATTTGATATTATGATTATTTCCTATATAATTTTTTTTTCTTAAAAGGTTTTTTTAAATCTGTAAATGAATTATTCAAAATTTAATCTTGAAAAAAAAAAACTATTCACTCACACCAGCGGTTTTTTGCTGTATGGGAATGCCTTTTTGTCATAAAATATATTAATTTTGATGTTATCCGATGACTTTGTGTGAAATTGTTTGAAAAATCTAATTTTGTTTCGAAGAACATGAAAATAATGTAATTTCGTCAATTTTTGCCAGTTCATTTCTTTCGAATATCGTTTTGACTACATCATCATGTCATTGACAAAACAATTAGTTTTATTTTTAATTAAGTACCTACCTAACAACATATTTTTGCATAATGTACTTGGTTGTATATTTGTATACCTATACGGATATTTTAGTTATGAGTATTTTCAACTTTCGTACCTCATAGTCAAGAAAAAATGCCGTGAGAACGAGAGACGTATTATTGTTCTGAAAATTAATCGATTAGTTAAATAAATAAAAAATCACTCAGTGATTTGGATGAGCAATTACTTCATGGGAGAACTCATGGCGAATGTCTCCCTATTTTAAATTATTCCACAGGTTCTCAATCTGTTTTGTGTTGTTGATAAATACTTTAGGTAATATTGGGCTAAATTAATTAACAACCGATTTATACAATGAAACGTCAGCAAAACTCTTTTTTACTTATTAAGATTTATGTAGATAAAATTTACTAACAAAAACACTTCAAATGTAAGTAAATGTAACGTTTTTCATTTTAATATCAGACACTAATTAAAGGGAAAAAAATCCATGAATATAATGCCGTATTTACAACATGCTTCACATTTTTTAGAGTTTGTAGTGATCAGTTCACTTGTCAATAACACAATATTAAAAAAAAAGAACTTTCACGATATAGTTTTATATTTAGCCAGAATTGAAATGATATCTCCCATAGGAAATCAGCTGGATGAATAATTCACTCTTAATTTCTTTCTCAAATTGGCCTAAATCGGAAGACCTTATGACTTGATTTGCTAGGAATGCCGGACTGCCATACGTAAACAGTGGTGAATAACGTCAGTAGAATGTTGTTGTAGCGACAAAAAACATTGCTGCAATAGTGGAGTGGCACCATTGTTTGAGAGATTTTAAATAATAAATTAAATAAATTATGAACATTAAAGATTATATTATTAAAGAACATGGTAATAAACACACAATTTTGTTTACAATAATTGAAATAGTTGAGAATCTATGGTTGAGATAGTTTATAAAAGAAATATTATAATATAAAGAAAAGTTAAGAAAAAACACACGAATCTTCTGAATGTGTGCATTTGGTAATTGAATTATGATCATTCATCATAATGATCTGAAAGAGTGTTTCAAACGCTTCAATAATAGAAATTTATTTCGCAGATTAATTCAAGCACCTCGTTGTTGTAATTTAAAGAGAATTAATTTCGCAAACCAACCCCTGAGGTAGAACAATAATTATCGCCGATTTATATAATGGTTCTTAAGTTTTTTCTTTTAAACGCAAGCGTGCTGTTTTAAATCGGGCAATTATTGACTTGCAGCTATATTCCTACCGAGTAAAATTTTAGAGCACGCTAAATTTTAGAGGAACTAATGGGGAATCGTCAATTATTGTCGTTGAACACGGATGCTACTTTTTTTTAAATGAATCTGTGCTCACTCGAAGTGAACACAAATACACTTTTAACATCTTTCACACCAACTAATCGGTTGTCCCGTGAAAGCGGAAATAGTCGGCACGGCCGGGATTCGAACCTTCGACCTCCAATACGCTGTACGTACGAAAGTCGCCGATTGTTACCACTGGACTACCAACCACCTCAAAATAGATATCTGATTTTTATAAAACCCTTAAGGAACCCTTAAACCCTTATGAAGTCTTCTTCTACCTCGCAGCTGTTTTCATATCAGTGTGGGATAAACCCCTTCCTTTGGCTCTCTTCAATGCTGCATCCTCACTCATCGTAATGTTATAAGACAATCTTTGTTTGACTCCTCTCTTACATTCTGAGTATTTGAGAGTATTTTCAAACCAGCTTCCTTACAGGGCATCAGCCCTTCTTATACAGCATCAGATACCTTTGTTTCCTATTTTTTATTTTATAAGGAAAATAAAAAATAGGAAACAAAGGTATCTGTTGCTGTATAAGAAGGTAGGATTTCCGGGTAGGATCTCCTGCCATTGCTTGAATCTTAAAGTAAATGAATTAAGATTTCAAAACCCTCAGATAGATAAAAGAAAAAGCACTGGACCTCAACAAGCCAGCATATCTCGTCTTAATAAAAGCATTTGATAGAGTCTGATTGACCAGTGATTCACCGTATTCCACAATAAGCTAGAATTGAAATATGTTTTCATTAAAAATATCGATGTAGCTGATCCAAAAGGTGAAAGCTATTTAATAGATTTTTCCTATACGATGTGGCAGATGAACGTTAAGTCATTCGATAAACCCAAGTATGGCATCGAGTTTTGGGATTTAAAATGTATGTAATGTGGATATCGGCTAAAGTGTTTCTCGAGTCCTCCGAGAATTTATTGGTTTTAATGATTAAAACATCGTACAATGCCCGTGCTCCAGGGGGAGATTGATCCAAAAAATTGAGCAATTATTCTATTAATCCAACCACTTTGCTTCTCGAAAAATCTCGCAGGAACAATGGAGTAGATTGGGGGGCTGGTGCCTGTGACAGGAAATGTCACAAATTGGTGTTTTTCTATAATACCTAACAGTGATCAAGTTTATAAAATACTGATTGTCGAGTATATAATCATTGTTATATCATAAACATTGAACAGTATACTATTAACAACTAGCAGTAAAACCTATCGGACCGCAGAATTGGGACAGTATTACATTCCTCCTAGCAGCAACATTGAATATATGAACAATATTTTCAGCGGACACCTTTAATTATCGCCATAGAAATCATCGACTTACCAATGCTAATTATTATAAGTATGAACAATGTTTCCCGTAGTTGCATTGGTTTTGTCATATCTATGAAAAATATTTAGGGTGGGGCTAGAGATGTTCATAGAAGATACCGAGCTGCGGATGAACTTAACAATACTTATTATATAGGAGTAATGAATTGTTAGAGTCATGTTGTTAGTTGTTATTTTTTCTTTAAGATCTAGTCCTGAAAAGGTCACAAGAATCTAGACATAATTAGAACGTTGTGCACCAACAAAGCCAATAGGCAATAAATATGAGACAATAACAAAAATGGATATAGTCATATCCTGGCGCCAAATACATGACAGCAGTCGCAGTCTTTAAATTTGGTTGCTGTCTTGTTCTCAATAATTTCTAACTTTTATCTCTATTTCTCATTTTTTTTGTTAAATATCTACTTGTTGCATACATGAGATTTTTCGACATGTTGAACATGTTGAGAATTCTCATGATTAGGAGTTTCGGAGACAAACATTACCACCTAATGGCGAACGTTGTTAACGTAAAGTGATCACACTAAGCCAGCCTTCGAAATAAACGTAGAAGACGGTCGTAAGCCCGTAGTAGTTTGTTCCATTTAAAAATCGAACTTTAGTAATGAATTGTTAGAGTCATTAATTGTTATTTTTCCATATAGGATATTGGCTGATTATTGAAAATGTAGATATTTTCTTTGAAAGAGTTCATAAAGAACCCATTTCAGATCAATATTATATTTAAACTGTTAAACTTATGTGATCTTTACGCATTTTCCTTCTTTATAGTAAGTCCATCTACTTATTGCCACTAAAGTTGTTCGGTGTATTTTACAAAATATCTTTCTGAGAAGTTTTTATCGTTAGGTCATAAGTTTCTGATTCCTTACTTAAAATTAGGTCCATATAGCTTTTGCCATTTGCATTCGATCGACCAGCTGTCAACTTAAACAACTGCTAACTATTACAATTTTTTTAAATGTATTCTTGAGAGCGATGTTGATGTTAGGTTTAGGGAAAGTAAAAGAAACCCCATTCTCGAACGAATGAAGATGGGCCGATCATGTGATATTTTGGACCAAAAATGGATAAAATGACATAGGACTTAAATTAGTAATCCTGATGTTTACCCCAGGATGACATTCTGAGAACCACAGGATCGGGTATAGAGTTAGAAGTAAACATATATGTCTAGCTATCTAAAAAATGGTGATGAGCTGTTAGGAATATTTTCACCGTAGGTGGTTAGTCTAACGTCCAATCACAGAGAAGCCTGCAGCACGCTCTCATGAGACGAGTACAGGAGTGTGTGGGGCTCGGTAGGAGCGCCTTATGTATGTTGGCATCGTGAGGCCTGGACTCGATGAGCAGAACAATGAAACAGATTATGATATTGAATTTTATACTAAAGATTGTTGCTTCAACACTTGCAGGACCAGGACACATTTGCATTGTTACAGCTATCGATTCCTGTGAAAGGAAAAAAGGTGTTTAGTTCATATTACTGTAGGTGCGGTGCTGAAAGGAAAGTTAAACCCTCAATGTAAATGTTGATAATGAACCGTACAGAAACACTATTTGAAATGTCTCCACCCCAGAATGTTGCCTATTCCGTGGACTGATATGTTCACTAAAGTGACTCTTGGGCGATGAAAGCATCCTTTGAACGTGCTGTAGCATAAACAGCAGCACTCCAATACTCGGAACATTGGAACCGTGTGCTTCCAACGAGCTTCCTGCGGGAAAAATCCATAAAAGACCTAACCTTTCGAAGTTTCTTAGAATTTCAATATTAGCTTTTATTTGAACCTTTTAAATTTATAATATTATATCAATCTGCTCATGTTTTTAAAATCTTAATCACCTGCAGCAGACTACACGATCCAAAAAAGTCGTTCCGATGGATAGACGTATTCGATCTCTTCAAACAGAAGATCAATAGAAGTACCTCTGAGTTCATTCTAGAATGAGGATACTCCCAATGAAGACAATTATTAATAACGCACCTACCTACCCATTTTGAATCTTTATATCTTTATACCCTTATGTTCAGCTATGAAATCTACAAACATGCTGAATGAGATTTAGGAGCAACAAGTCGAACTTCCACGACAGGACTTTCAGCGTAGCAGAACCCGTCACCTGGAACCAACTTCCCGAAGAAGTAAGAAAGGACCAGCCCATCAGCACATTCAGGAGCAAACTGAAGACACTGCTCTTCCCACAGAGTTTCCGCTCGCCCTTAAGATGGAGATCCATTAAATGGCGCCAAACAAATCATCCAACATCATCATCATCTTATCGGGATGAGAGTAGAAATATGTGTATTTTGATATCATTTTTCAAGTAGATAATACACACACCCCATCGTGGTGAAAACATGAGGTTTAAAATAGCCTTAAAAATTTCACAAGTCAGTTTTATTTTGCTGATATCGAATACGTAGACGTAAAACGCTAACGGCATCTGTTGAAGTATTTCAGATATTATTAATGAACGATGGGCCGGTTGTGAAAGTGTTGCTCAGATCAAACACCCTCCTGCTAAAATGAATTCACGTATTATTGACTTAAAATAAAATAAGAACGAGTGTTCTGAAATAGGGAGGCAGCGGTATTGGGGAGGCAAAAGTGGTAAAGAGAGAATGAAGTGGTTATTAAAAAATAATGGGCCCCGGACACTTAATAAAATATGATATATCCCTGCCTATGTATGTACTACCACCTGAAACCTCCCTTCGTAAGCTTTTGGAGTGCTTGCGGCTTGGATGCCTTCGATTTACGCATTTGCCAGACTTTCTTGCAATTCCTAGACTATCTGTATATGCCTTAACCGACCTCAGTGGTCTAGTTGTCTTGGTTTCAAATTTAAGAACAAGTTCGGTTTACGGCCGTCTCAAAACTTTACTGAATGTTTTTAAAATTTGTATTATTTTTTAGGGTTATGCAGTGGGTTCCTAGGGAACGGTCCGTCATCTGACAAGACGGCGTCTTTCAAAATTGTATGACAATGTTTTTCGTTACTACGGAAACAATATTGACAACGTTCTCAACTGACATATTCACCGCTTTTAAAAGTAGCGGCGTATCCGTAGGAAAACAAACCATTACTATCCTGTTCAAATTTGACAGAAGTGGTTGACTCGGAGAAAATATCCAAAGGTAGATACTTATATATTTTATTTATATAAGTGACACCAACATAACAAAACATAGAATCTCCAGCGCTCCAATAACATATGTCACCCGCATAGCTATGGTAAGGTTAAGGTAAAATCAATGGCTATAAAAGAATAACTCCAATTTATTTCTACTTATGGAGCATCTTGAGGTATCATTGCCAAGGTGATGATTTTAGAACATAGACATTGACATTGGATTGACGTGTCAAGTCAATAGTAATGTGGCAGATAATTGCATTCCACAAGGCAGGGCTGTCAGGCACCGCCCAAATGGTGGAAAGACAGCTGGCAGTCCGTGTCCGCGAAATGGTTACTTGATCAGAGCATACCACAAGATCTAGTTGAAAGAAATAAGATCTTCCACCATCAGGGTATTACTGGAATTGAAAACAAGCTGGCCAAGAATTTTTAAGTTCGGTTCCTGGTCGGGTCATAATTTGTGTTTTTTTTCTATCATTCTACCTAGGGTTTTGGTAGAATGATAGAAAATGTTCTGTCGGATATACTGATAACTCTGTATAAACGTGTTCATATTAATGAATAATGAATTTATTTATAAACATAGTTTTTAGTTCCCAAGAATATTCAGATAACCGAAATTTCACATAAAAAACATCAATATTTATATCCGAAAAGTGGTTGAACAATTCTGAATGTCTCAATTAAAATACGAAAATTGTGCTTTTTCCATCGTTTATGATAACAATAATTATTACTCTCATTTTCAGAACTGTTCTGATCGCTGGTTACAATTAAATGTACAATAGTAGGTAACTATTGACGAAAATTTTATAAAATTTTTATGCTTTTACTTTTTATAAGGTCGATATACAATGAAAAATTTCTTAGGACAATCTATCGTATATGGGATTATAATAAAACTGAAAATCCTGTAGGCAAACAGTTTAAAATATAATGGACTTGCTATTGAAAACCATTCTATTAATCCGAAGAACAATAACCTTTCTGCCCTCCGCACCCCTGGCACGGATCGATGCCACGTAATACAACTTAATTAATACTATATACAAACAAAATCTTTTAAAATGTCCTGAAATTTTTGATTTTGATAATATTACAGACAATTGTTCTGCAAGAAATATTTTGATCAAAGTTCAAGTATAGCATAAGCGAGTACACATTTGACTCGACCATCTTCAGTATCACAAATACTTAAACTATGGCACTGAAGATGGTCGTGTGACCGAAAGGCCTCTGCCAATAAAATAATAAAAAGTGAAATAAACAAAATAATTACCTATTCTACAAAAATGGGATTTCACAAAGTTTCCGCCAAAAACATAAATAATCTGAAATTTCTATTTTTGAAAAAAGCATTTTCGTTCCAAATTTGAAAACAAGAATGTTGAATGGCAAGCGGCATATCCTCACAACATATTAATCAAACTTAACTCACCTCTTTTTATTTCATTTTCGCGTTCCAATTTAAAATCATCCCTTTTTATTCACTTTTCTAAAATACGGATAAAATATTATGTTTGAATGTTAATAGATTATTTCTGAAAGCTCGAAAGAAATTCTATCAAAAATCTGCGTACCAATGTTTTGAAACTCATTGGTTGTCGGGTAAATAAAAATCGTGTTGTTATGGAATTTTTCACAGATGGCGTTGTTGTTAGGAAATCCGTTTCATAATAACTTTAATATCATATTTTATACTATTTTCTATCCATTTATCGATTTTTTTAATAGTCATCCTGTTATCCGGAGCAGAGAAGAATCTAATAAACCAAACATGATAAAAATCTGTTCAGCCAATCTCGAGTTATGAGTGTTCGAACTAACTCGACTTTCTTTTATATCTTTAGTTTTAGATAATTACTTAGTAGGTATTAAGCAGTTAATAATAGGTACATAATAAAAAACCTTAGGTACTTTAAAGTTTTTTTTTTTTTTTTTTACCCATCACGTCGTGTGTCCCGTAAGGGGTAGGCAGAGAGAACGGACCTCCACTCTTTTCTATCCAGGCATACTTCTTTCGCTTCTTCCACCGACATACCATTTCTCATACAGCTTCTCCTATTTCTCTTACTTCTTACCTGGCCTTCCTTGAGGACGGAATCGATGTGTTCGATCCACGTCATTCTCGGTCGCCCACGCTTTCTTACACCATTCCTTTCAGCCTTATGAATTTTCTTTGTCATTCTGTTTGCATCCATTCTTTCCACATGCCCAAACCATCTCAACTTATTAACTTTCATCTTTGTCACAACACTTACTTCCATACCACATTCTTTCCTAATATTTTCATTCCTTTCCATATCCCATAAAGTTTTTCCACATATTCTTCGTAGAGATTTCATCTCTACTGCATTTATACTACATTCTTCTTTTTTCGTCCATGTCCACGTTTCACAACCATACATCATCGATGGTAGCAGGATTGCGTTATGCACTAGTTTCTTTGCTTGTAGTGAGACGTTGTTGTTTCTCATTATAGGTCTTAATGCACCGCCCACCCTGCGACCAGCAACTTTCCTACGTTCGATTTCTTTTTCACACTTTCCTTCACGACTAAACATGCTTCCTAAATACACATACTCATTCACTTGCTCAAGACATTCATTTTCTACGGTTACTTTGCAATTCGTTCTTGCTTCATCCCTTTCAAATACCAACACCTTTGTTTTGCTTACATTCATTTTTAGACCATTTTTTGCACAATTTTCAAACACACTTGACACAAGTTCTTGCAAATCATTTTCACACTCAGCCATAAGTACTAAATCATCTGCATACATAAGCGCACATACCTTTATTCCATTCAGTTCAACCCCTATATTTATATCTTTTAACCCACTGACGCAAAAATCAAAGAACAAATTGAACAACCAGGGTGACATGACGCACCCTTGCTTCACACCTTTCGTAAGATAGAACTCCGGTGAAAGGTGACTGTTCACCTTCACACACGCAGTACTTTCCGAATATAGCGAAGCAATGGCACGAATCAACCGGTTATTCACTCCATAAATTGATAAAACTTCCCATAATTTACCCCTGTCTACCCTATCATATGCCTTTTCCAAATCTACGAATGCACAGAAAAGCTTCTGATGTTTACTCAAAAGCTTCTCCGTAATCATCCGCAGAGCGAAGATCTGATCGGCACACCCCCTCCCATTCATAAATGCCCCTTGTGCATCCCAAACTTTATTTTCAGTTATTGTTCTAACCCTTTCTACTAAAATTCTACTGTATAATTTACCCACGTTGCTCAACAAGCTGATTGCACGATAGTTGCCACAGTCCAACCGGGAGCCCTTCCCCTTGTACAGTGGGCAGATTATGGCTTTCCTCCAGTCACCTGGGGTACGGCCTTCCGTCCAGCACAAGTTGAAAAGCTCCAGGCACCACTGCAGCGTCACTCGGCCGCCATACCTGATAAGCTCCGTTGCTACCCTATCGCAACCTGACGCTTTCCCATTTTTTGCTTTTTTAAGCGCATTCATAAGTTCATTCATACTGATTTGCTGACTCTCATCACCCTGTCCATTTATACTTACTTGGCACAAACTGCCGCATCCATCCTTGGTTTCAAACAACTCTTCAAAATACTCTTTCCATCTCAGACCTATATCCTTTTCCTGTGTCAGCATATATCCATTTTTATCTTTCAAACAATTTACTTTCTCATCCTTCCCAGACCTTTTCCTTTTTAAAGATCTAATAACAGTAATAAGTAACAGAGCAATAAAAAAAAAACAATTTTGTTTCATTGCACTTTATACCTACTCCATTTGTCAATTCAAACTCCACCACACATTTAAACGTTTTTAGTGTAATATTTGCTGCAAAAAGCTTTCATATAAATTCTATCCTGGAAACATCACATTATTAGGTATAACGATTGATGAAGTTTCAGTACACACGGGTAGTTAGGTACCTGGCTGTGTTAGGTGCTAATATACCCGTCATAATTCACAGGTGTGTGTTATTAATGTTATTATTTAATAACAGCGTTATAATCTGATGGATTAGTCTTTATCTACCGTCATGTTAATGATAAATGTTATTAAGTCCCCTTTAATCGTCCGTAGCTAGCTGTACCTATGCCATCACGTAGTTCCGAAAGATTTGCATGCGTGAGTTCACGTTTTATGTATTTTTTTTGTAAATTGACAAGCTATGGCCAGAAGCGTGTTACCATAAAAGAAAAGCGCAACACAAAGCTTTAGCAATCTTTTTCTTGTTCCTTGGTTTAGGCCATGCTGGCCTATTCTGCATTCCTCCTGTGACGTCTATCCCCAAAAGTCATTCCATCTTTTCACGGTCTTCCGTGAGGTCGAGTTCCGTGTGGCTGGTTGTGTAGCGCGATAGATAAAGGAGTTTGGTACCGTCCATTTATTTATTGTACCCCGTTATACCATTCCCTTCTTAGCTTTCGGCACCATCTGACGATATCTTCAGCTTCACAATTTTTTTTTAATGAATTTGTGTTCACCAAAGTGTACACAAATACACCCTTTGACTCTTTCACAGTAAGCTACATAAAGCTTGTGTCGTGAAAGAGAAAGATGGTCGGCACCTGGGATCGAACCCACGACCTCCGCACGAAACAGTACGAAAGCCGGCGTCGTAACCGCTGAGCTACCAACCACTTCAATAGTCCGCACTCTTGTATTCCTAACACAATCCCTTACAGTTGTACTTACTAATAGAAACTGCTTACTTACCGTTATACCACGCGCTACTAATAATCAACCCTATACCGTGTCATAAGTATTTATAGCAGAATACTATGGGAAGCATTCCGTACGAACCCGATTGGACCCTCGAGAAAGTTCGTGTGCGGAATATCGCGAGGATGTACGAATCGGTACGAATATTTCCCTTGACAGCTCGGACTTATTGCAACTGAGTTTGTTTTCGTATGTTAAGTGTCAAAATATGAAGAGTGCAGTGGTAGTCTGTCTCATTAAACGTCGCTATTACTTCTATATACCTGGTGGTAGCCATACATAAAATTGGCATGGAAATTGCTCTTGTTATAGCTTATTACTTGTTTTATTAGTAGGTAGCACTTTTACGAATTCTGCGTTGAAATTCCATTAGTACGGCTGCTAGAGCTTAGCCGACCCTCTCAAAGTCTTCATCTCGGATGTTCTGAGAAGGTGCTTGCTTCTGGTGGCATCCGCAAGTTAGCTTCTACACCGTAGGTCGTGACGATTCGTACACAAGCCTTGTACAATATGCGGATTTGGTCAACGGCTGTCTGGAAAGCTACTAGTACCTATGTAAAAATTTGAGACAAAAATATATGAGTAATTACATACTCATAAAATAGAAGGTAGTTCTATGTTGTGAGTAGGTTTCCACATAATTCAATAAATATGAACAATTTCCATGTTATTAGGAATTAATTGCATATGACCACTCGAGATAAACAATGTCAATATTGTGTTTGTGCACTTCACGGAATATTCATATTAACGAACGCTACTAGCTGTCATGACCTGACTTTCCCTTTTCTGCTATATTTTCTAATTAATTTTAGTCATGTGAATTTGTCCGTCTTTACGTGATACATTTAAAAAAAATGTTGTATTCCGTTTAACAAAAATGGCTAAAACTATCAATGTGATTATCAATTAAACGGCCATTTTTGGATGGATACAGAGCTACAAAGTATCATATGCAATAAGTATGTATAAAATAAAAATAAAAAAATATCCTTTTATACTGCTTTTATGTTCAAGAATTTAATAAGCAATTTTATTTGCATAAGGAAACTATGTACATTTGCGTGAACTGACCGAGTCAATTTTTCTGTTAAATTTATGTCGGAAAATAGTCAGCTTCGTGATCCCCTATTGTCTTTCTTATTTTAATTTACCTAGTTTTAATGAATAAACTCGTTTTCTTTAGATACAAAAGTTAAAAATATTAAAAAAAAATAAAGAGTCCATCTTGAATAGTAGAGAGATTTGATTTGAAGAAAATGTTGAATTTTCACTCTTTTGTTTCTTGATACCTAAGTACACTCCTTCTTTATCGATATAATATTTCTAAAGCATTTTTTGAGATGGTTTTCTATAAATACGAACATATCAAAATGAACACGGATTTCATATTTCATTCGGTATTCTGATACCACAGACCATTAAAAAATCTTCATCTCGTAACCATCTCAGATTGGCAGCTTTCTAAAAATAAAACAAACAACAAACGTTGCTACAATTACTTGGTAATATTTATAAAATAAGGCGGTATGAACAAAATATTTTTTTTTTTTTTATATTTTATAATAAATATTTACAAAATTACAGGTAAAAATGAGAAAAACTTGTTTTTGTATTCATTTTAATAACAATTTATATTTTTTCTTCTGATTTCTATGATTTTAAAACTGAACTTTTTTGTTTTCTTTTTACTGACTGTAATTTGATCTTCATTTACTATTTCGTTCAACACTTTATACCTTTAATGAAATTACTTAGTTTCATAAAAGCAACGTTGCTGTTGTCGTTGCGTAGAATTTAATGAAATAAAATAAATACTTAAACATGTTTACAATTATTCGATTGTTCGGGCCGAAGGTGCTTGATGGTATTTATTCATCGCATTAGAAATGAAAAAAAAACGGGTCAAAATTTTGTAATACCACGTTTTATTTTAATAACCATTAACCGGTTTTCGAAAGCGACTGATTTCTTCCTCAGATGGAGTAAGATCGAGTAGGTTACAAAATTTAGACTCGTTTTTTTTCATTTCTAATTCAATGTTTATAATTTATGCTATATAAAAGTTATACAGTAGCTCACTTTTACAGGCGATATGCAATTTGAGTTTGCACAACCCCCAGCAGAAAGATATTGGAACCTATTGTTACCCTTTGACAAAAAATACTTATTCATGGGAACTTAATGAGGGGAACCAACTAATGAAGTTTTTCGAGTGAAGTGTTAGAGTAATTTACCCAGTTATTGTGTCGATGTTTTCGATTACACTTATCACCGTAGATTTATAATAAAAAATGACGCAGGTGTCGGTCGCCTTCACGAAATACACTAATAAATAGTTTTTATTAATGAATAGTTAATAAACAATATAGGAGGACGGAGCTCACATAGTAGAGTTTGTTTGACAATGCTAATTACACAGAGCGTTCACCCTCTTCATTATTTGTTTATAAAACACAACACCTGTTAGTTTCTGTGCATAAAAATCGGTCAATACTTGTGTTAATCACTTTAGCACAAGTAGAATTTAAGTTCATTATGTACAGAGTGATTCTAAACAATGTGTTTTTTTTTTAATTGAGAATTGTTAAACCGCAATATAGGAGAAATGTGAGAAAAACATATTATTCAAATATCCAAATTCGATTACCACCGTCTTCTACTGCTGTTGCGAACGCTTGCTTGATAGAAGTTTTCAAATTTGAAGTGGTGCTAGTCTAATGGTTATGACACCGAGTTTTGTATTGTTGTCGACCATCTTCCTAGAAATATGATACATTTTTTCTATTCTATTCTATTCTATTTCTGTTCCACGACACAAGCTTTAAGTAGGTTACTGTGAAAGAATTAAAGAGTGTGTTTGTATTCAAAGTGAGCACACTATCATTCTATATTTTTAAAATAATCATGATGTTCAAAACGTCGAAAAATATCACGTTCATTCCATGACCTGCAACCAGCAACACAACAACACAATTTAGAAGTAAAATGTTTTTTGTAGGTATCTGTAAATAATATAAAATTGGTAAATAATTGTTAAAAGAAAAAAAAAGAAAATTAAGTTTTTCCCCATATCTTTCCTGCCAAATTTGAATTTATTTCGGGCAAATCGAAATTTCGAACAAATCATTCCTTACTCTATTTTTGAATGAATTTTTATTTAAATAAACTTAATATTTGAAAATGGAACGATTTATGATTCATTTTAATTTCATTTAATTTCAAAATTTAGAACATAATATTTCGATCATGTATGAAATAATTTGTGTATCCCCCTGTACAAGGACGTGTTTATAGTGTTGTCGGTACGAAAAACGATAAGGGTGATCGTAATTATGCGATATGAACAATGAAATTATAATGATCATACTGTATATTAAATGAAATATAATTATTGTGTATAGTTGTTAGGATACCTACCTTTTCGGATAGTAATTTGTTATCGTACAATGTACGTACATTGGGCATAGATAGCTTATCTTCATCAAATATACACATTATGGACTCAATTCCTTGTTGCATTGGTACATTTACCCATTGTTTCAGGGATTGTAATTAGCCAGGCCAGTCCGTTTGCCAACTAAGTACTTTGGTCTTAGAACAGCGGGCGGGCAGGATAGAGAAGGTATTTTGTTTCAGAAAGAGTGTAGCATACAGTTCAGTCTAGTCGCATGTTTAGAAAGTTGTCTTCTGCCAAAATCTCAGCAAAGTAGATGAAAGGAGGACTTTCAATCCTACCTCTTTAAAGGCACCTTTGAATTTCAGCAAAATATTTTTCAATCACAATCACTATTGGCTAATCTGTAAACATATGACTATTATTCTGAAATGAAAAACAGACGATTGAGTTGCGTCGTATCCAATTTTTATCGAGACTTTTGACATTTCTGTAAGAGCTTCTTGCGTTGAGTTGGAACGTGAATTTGAGAATACCAGTCAATGGTTTTTTTATCTATTGGCTTAATGATTATTTAAGTAGTTTTGTATAAGTAGGTACGTAGTTTTTTTATTAGTGTAGTATTTTTATTAAAGAAATACCTATACCTAGTTATTTACGAAAAGGTTCGTTCTCTCAAAATAGACGTTTTAGGCACTTTTTCTTAATCGATTACATAATCTTAACCTAATCACAATTCTTCTTCTTTTGGGTTTCAATCCAAAGTTTTGTATGTTTCAAGCATTTTGATTCCTTCTCTCCACTCATCTAATCATCAATCACAATATCTGACTATAATTTTTATTTTCATTGTATATTTTTTTTCACAATTGTTCAATTGTTTGTTGACAACTTTCTATAATTTGTTTTAATTTTTCAATTGATAATTGTTTTTTTGAATCAATAATTGTATTCGTGTGCATATTATGTGCATATTTAACAATTTTTACAAGAAGTAAATAAATAATTAAACGATTAGCGATTCCTTGACATAAGAAACTGAAATTTACCTTTTATTTTAGAATGAACTTTAATAAATTAATAGCTAGTTTAGTTGCGTACAAATCTGAAAATAAATCTTAATAATGATTGGAATTTCATATTTCATTCGCCTAAAAAGGTTTTTTTTTTTTAAGTAAAAGACACCATAAGTAGAAATGATTCGAACTTAACTTTTTCCTGAATTAAGGGACAGACCATCAAGAAATTAGTAGCCGATATATTATATTTAGTAGAAAATATTATTGTTATAATTAAACGTCCGAAATCGTCGGTGTTTGCGCCGTTTTCCCCGTTCCTACTTACAATAATATTTTTGGTAACACAAGTTTCAAAATTACATTCCATGCAACCGCTCTTTTGATTCCTGTTTTCACCTCTTGTGTCAAACTCGCCGCATCAAGACCTCTTGTGTCAAACTCGCCGCATCAACACACCTTAAATCGCATCTTCGCAAATAATCGGAAATATTCATCGTAAATCATCAAATCAATAAATCCACGCGTGTGATAAAAGAAGATGGAAGGAGAGAGAAAACAACAAAATGAGGTAGGATTCATCACTTTTTCCAACCTAAATTATTTTTTCTTTATCTCACTTTCCGAAAACCCAGCTCAAGCGCAATATAAATATTAGTGTCCAGACGAAATATAAACTGTTTGATGCGTGTGTGTTGCCTATTCTCCTGTATGGGTGTGAGTCCTGGCACCTGACTAAAGCTCAGGCACAAAAAGTCTCAGGTTTCGAAATGAAGTACCACTGGAGAATTTTGGGTGTCTGTTTTTCTACGGATACGCCGCTACCATAGAAACAGTGGTGAATAGGTCAGTAGTTGAGAACATTGCCAATATTGTTTCGGTAGAAACTTGTTTTAAGATTGTCATATAATTTTGAAAGACGCCGTCTTGTCAGATGACGGACTAGAACCCTAGGAACCCAATGCATAAAATGGTACCACCGCATCACGAACGACGCTATACGTCGGCGCACCCCGCGTGAGTCCATTATGTGGAGTGGATGGACTTGGCTGGGATATGTGTTAAGGATGCCGAATGACAGTTGGCCGAGGAGAGCGCTGTTCTTCCTCCCATCAGGGTCCCGAAGATGAGAAGACCTTATCATACTGTGTTCCACTCCTTTGAAGCAGAGCTGAGGAATCTGGAGAGCTCTTTTTGCCTCCCTATGCCCCTAAGTGGGGTGTAAAGGGAGTTTGGATTGGATAATTAAACGGTGTCGGGATGGATTGATTTGAATGAGATCGCAACTAGATCGAGTTTAGACAGTTTCGTGGATAGCCCACTTCACAGCTGAGCCAAAAAGGTTTTAAAGATGTATCTAATAATAAAGAAAACAAAATTATAATGTTTCCAAAAACTAATCAGTTTTATTATATTATAGGTACCTTATTTGTAACATAATTTAAATTAACAATATACATAATTTATTTTAAATAATGAAATGGCTACAATTTTTATAATAATTTAAATTTAATTTACTTTAATTAACAATTTCATATTTCGTATATTACACATAATTATTATACGGTGGGTGCATATTACAAGTTATTTAGTAAAATTTACACTATTATTAAAACTAAATAAATCAAGCATATTATTATAAATGTATATACAAAGTTTGACTAATATACACAAGTAAGAATAAAAATAGTTAAAATAAAATAGTAAAACTTATTTTGTTTCATGACACAGCCAATTAAAATTAAGTATAACATAAGTAATCATTAAATTTTTACGAATTTTATGATAGATATTAGAAAACAAATAAATAAAGAAAAAAGATAAATGATTATGAAACTTTCAAATGGTTTTTTATTCAAGGAACAATGAATAGAATAATAACGGTTTGAAAAAGTCACCTTTTTTACTGCTCAATCATTTCGTTGTGAATTCAGTTTTAAAGATTACTACCCCTATATTGAATTTATTGAGTAGGTAAGTGACAAGTTCACGGAAATTTTGTATGGGCTGCGGAGCTTTCTGAATTCTGAATTTTCTATTCGGTAGGGGCACTGTACACGTTTGCATACAAAATTTTATTAAGTACTTCACCTTCGCGGCAGCGGAAATGTCACGGAAACTTAGAGTAGGGGTACAAAAGATTTATTTTTATTAATTAGGCATTCCATCCTCAAAGAGTGATTTGTGCCATTATTAATCAAATAGTTTGTATTATATAAAAAGAGATCAGTAATTTAAATAAATTTGTATAGGTACAAATAGAAAAAAATATTTATTATATTCGGTTAGTTCGTCCGTCCCTTGGTATTTTCGTTGAAACATGCGAATTTTTTTAAATACATTTGATAAAACCAATTACAACATGGCGAAATATTTCTTCATTAAGATTTGCCTTCAAGTCAATATTTGCTATGACAATTAATAGGACCAGGTGCCCTCGGAAACATTTTATCGAAGTATTAATAATATGTGGTACTAGATTAGAGGTATGTTACTGTTGCTACGGGATAAAATGTCAAATGGTTCGCAGTTCTCAACGTGATAAAGCAAAATTAGGACCTTAAGGGTCGATATACTGATTTATTTATAGGATAAATCAAACAATTAATGATGCCTTTACTATGCCTGTCGTCCGATTGGTTTTGCTGCAACTTATAATAAAATTCTCAATTGAATTATTATACCTAATTTTATGTACATACTTACTTATTCTAGTTATAAGTAGAACGATATAATTGCATTATAACTTACATAGTTTAGATAAAATGTTTATTATTGTCCTTAAATAATGTTATTCATACTAATTCTTTGGATTAAAATGCTGCTTATGTTCATACATTATTTTGTTTTATGTTAATAAAAACATTTACCTATTTGTTTGAGATCTGTGTTTTTATAAATAGATATTTGGATTTGACAAAATGTATTCGGATATTGTCCGAGTCTTGGAGTGACCATAGAGAAATAACTGTCGGATTAACAAAAACACTATTGTTACTCCAATGGTGTAATAAGGGAAACTTCAATAAGATATTAAAAAAATGTCTATATTCATCATAGAGTAGGTAGAAAATTTTCGACTTTCTCAAAAATCACAACTGTTTTTTGGTTGTTACAACGTATTGAATTAATTTATATATAAATTAACTATTATTGTTCTATTAAAATTTAAGAATGCACTTTAGGTTTGCTTATGATGATATGCTGTCCACCTGTCATAAGGAGGTGCTCTTGAGCCCTGATTCTCAGAGCCTCGATGCTGTTCTTCCTGGACTCTTCATTCGCATCTTGAAGCAGAGGAGGTGACCGGCTTCCTTCCTCACTCCGAACAGGGGATTTCGGACTTTTCGAATGAGCTCTAGCATCTTCAGGTGAAACAGATCTAGAAGGACCACCAGAGTTATTATTGGAGACGCCTTGTCCTGGAATATGAGGGAAACCAGGGAATCCGGGTATCCCTGGAAATCCTGGAGGTATTGGAATGTTTGCTCCTCCAGCTAGCATATACTGCGAAAGAAGTGCGTGGAAAGACGGTACTGAAAATTGTGGCGAAGGTTTCGCAGATTCTTGATGAGACCACGGGCCTGCTAGTCCTAGAGCTGCCGGGTTAGGGTGGAGACCGGCGAACATATGGGGGAAACCAAGACCTGGCCAAAATGGATCCGTGGACACTGGAGGCATTGATAGTTGAGCATGAAGGGCGAAATCTGGAACACCTGAAACAATGCAAACAACATTATAATAATGTGATCCTCGTATAGAGAACATCTAATTCTAGCGTAAAAATAGTAATTCTAGCATTTCAGCTGATACGCAACATGAAAGTATCGTATAACTAACAATAATTAATGGCATTAATTGACGTATTGTCATAATATATCAGAACGATCCTATAGCGCTTGTGCAAAGACATCATATATTTAACTCACAACAAAGGAAATTTTAATATTATCTACTGAAAATAACCCGAAA
Source organism: Mystacides longicornis (assembly GCA_963576905.1). Lineage (NCBI taxonomy): Eukaryota > Metazoa > Arthropoda > Insecta > Trichoptera > Leptoceridae > Mystacides > Mystacides longicornis. The sequence continues at coordinate 4,854,987 of OY756420.1, forward strand.
TATAATTATTGTCTTCTTTGGTGTTGAATTGAAGAAGATTCTTGTTTCTTTTCTTTATAGACTCTCGCCTCCCACATTATTATCACACCTGATGGCAATCTTTTTTACTTCATCAGAACCTCCTTGGACTAGTTCTTAGCCACAATTGAAGAACTCTAATTTTCGTCTGTTGTTAGTAGCTTTTTCCATATGGCCAGTCCTACTTCACTTTAGTTTAGCGACCTTTTGAAGAGCATCGAACCCAAATTTCTAAGGTTCTCAAGTTATTTTAACTTTCTACCCCTCGATGAGATTGAAAATCCAGGTAAGATGGTGTGCGCATAAAAAACAAGACCATCTGTAAATTGGACAATATTGTTGGATTTCTCACGTAATTTTTATAGAAAGAGAACAAAAACGACGATGAAATGCAACAGGATTCTGCAGAGGATTGACATAACAGAAGGGTGTAAAATCTTAAAAGATCCTCAACAGCCAACGAGGAGATGAATTGGACGGGTGCCACGGGGTGTACAAGAATGAGATTGGAGGACCGTTGAGGTATGTGAATGATTTTTGTCCCTCTATAGTCCCATTTGCAGTCATTAAGGTAACCATGTAACCTTAGTACAATAATGCTTATTAATATCCCCGAATGCCATGTATATTTTATTAACCTTTTCAGCGCTATCAATCGCTCGCTAACGATCCCTCCATACAAACATATTAAGTCCTTGACAGAATGGAATGGTATTGTAATGAAAACATCATTCAATAATAATGTTATCATAATTTGAGGGTAGCTACGTGGAGTGTAAACAGCTATTGTAATGGTTTTGTGATGGAGACAGTCAGAAGGTAGCCGTACATGGAGGCGATGTAATAGGAACCTGATGCAATAACACAGGGCATATAATTATAACTAAGGCAAATCCAATATAACTATGTTCTCGGGAGGTGGCGAGGTACCCCTTCTCCGCAGAATCTACAGGATCCACCATCTTCGAGTCCCAGCTTCCTCAGGTGTTCCCTAAGTCTACAGCGACCCGTTAAGGAGCCTGTTAGGGTTTTAAGAACTATTTTACTTAGGCTCAAACATGTTTTGGTTTATCTGGAGTTAAAACCACCAAGAAGTACTTTGGATTGCCTAAGTCCGGGAAGGTTTGTCCACTGTGTTGGAAATGCAAGTGGAGGATTTTGCCGCCTTGGATTCCCTCATAATGCTGGACTTTTTGAAGTGTCTGGGATTAGTGGGGAAGCACAATAGACCACTACAGGTCGGAGCACAAAACCTTCTATATATAATTCTAATTTTGAAATTAAATTGGCGTTTGACAGAAACTTTCAGTTATTCGATAGTTGATGCTATTGACATCAGAATGCGGGTGGAAAATATATGGTTAAAAACAGATGCATCGGTTGGAGGTAATTAATTGATTTATCAATAGTTTTACAAATTCAATTCTAAACACGTATTCTATGGCGTAAGTGCATTTCTACTTCTGTTACTGTTATCTCCAGTTAACCATTCAGTAAAATGTAACAATTATTCTTTTAGTATTAAAATTTCTCATTCCGATTTTTCTCTCGAATAAAATAAAATACTCCCTCCACAAATATTTATTACGCATTCATGACTATTCCCAATAAGCTCATACAACAAGAGCATATAGAATAAAATAAGTCAAATAATAATTCGGGTAAGTACATCATAATGATAAGGAAACAGTACATAGATTTTATTATTGATTTTATATCAATTGACACATTTCAATACATACATGGTGTTCCTAACGAGTATGATAATAATATTTAGGGTGGGTCTGTTCACACCCACGTAGTGTAGGTACACAATACAGTGTCTAATATTTTAAACCACTAGCGGACATATCCGACGTGTAGTACTTACTACGCTAAAAAAGAAGATCGACGCGATGGCCACAATGTATTTGTGTTGACAGTCTGTGAAACGTGGTTCGCGAATTGTTATGCGAGTGATGCCATCCTAGTGAGATTGTGAACAATCAATAGGCACCCGGCATGTAATTAACATACTAAATAACCACCAGCATGGACGTTTTAAAATCAATGAAACAATATAGAGAGGATCAATGGAGACTCGAAATTGGTGACAGACTTTGGAGGGCATCAATAACACCGCGCGCAGCCTTGATATTCCAACCTGGAAAACTTCGAATAGACTCAGAGTGGGGGTAACCAGATGTAGGGCTAACCAGCGAAGGTAGGGCTTCCTTGAGGGTGAGGACGTGAGCTGTGACTGTGGAGAGTTGCAGGACCACTTGCACTAGTTGAAGTGCTCGTCGATGCAGGTGACTAGTGGGTGGAGGCTCTTAAGAAGGCGAATGACAAGGCGATCAATCGCTGCATACTGGTGTCGCAAAGTCTGAAGTCCGCATTCGAAAAGTAAGAAATAACCGGTGCGTATGCAATTTGCAGTGAAAATAAAAAACATTATGTGATTTATTTTTACAATATTTTCTAAAATTTTCTAATATTGTTTAAACTACCTTCTCATTATAACCTTTCTAATGAAAGCGATTTCGGGCATATCGGTTACTTGTTTCGAAAGTCTATAAGTGACTTAGGTAAAATATTTATTTTATTTTATAGATAAAGATAGGTAGATAGATTTTATATCAGTACCCATATAGGTACCTACCATCTTTTTTATGTTTACAAGGATATTATGATATCTACTTGTTAAACATACTCTAGATATAAATACCTAATAGCAAAATAAAGACTTGATGCCTGCTGAGATGTGGGTTCAAAATCATGCAAGGACATTAGACTTTTCAACGTATGAACAATATAATATTATGTTAAATTGAGGTATAAGAAAAAAAACTGTGTTAAAGGTAAAAGTTAACTAAACTTGTTGGTTTGATACTATTGAAAGAATGAATCACAAATCAATCAATCAATCAATCAAAAAGGCGTGATCGACCAAGAATGCTGTGCATCGTAGACCTACCATCAATTCCGTTCTAAAGATCAGAACAAAATGGTACAGGAGAAGCTCTTTGAGATGCTTTGTGTCTATGTATGTTGTCCGAAGAAACATAGGAAGTACCTAATGTCTGTGTTGAAAATACTGGAGGTCCGTTCATTCTAACAAGCCCTAAAAAAACATGTTTTTTTAGAAGAAGCTTACGATGGTCGTGATAAAGAAATTAACTTGTTATGTAAAGTGAAGATATGTATTTAAAATTTACTCCTGATATGATGAAATCATTTTAACGTCTAAGACAATGAGCTTGCAGCTGACATTTACCCGACAGAGACAACAGAGATCCACTTTTTCTATACAAGAACACTCCTCATACAACTACTCCTATTTCTAAGCAAGTTAGTTGTTAAAACATATGAACAGTGTCAAATATTACAATCAGAATTTGAGGTTTTGTGTAGGTTGTTTCGAGCAATAGCACGATTATCATTGGTTGACTGGTAGAAACTATTGAATGGAATGTTCATTTATAAGTTTTTGACAGAGAAGGGTTGTATGTACATTGTACATAAAATATATTGAATTGCCTTACTTTGTATGGCAAATATATCCATTGGCCGCTATCACAATATCAGATCGACATTCAACTATTGATTTTGCAATTAAATTATCTCACAATCTTTTGTTTTTTTATTTTTAATTCTATGTACATAGCCAGTCTATATTTTTGTTCGTTTTGTCAAAGTTGTCATTAGTGGCAACCCTCTCTGCCAGGGATGGGGTGTAACATCCACCAAGCCTTTCATGTGCTCTATTAATCGTTTGATTCGTATTTTTATAATATTACCTATATGGATTGCAATAAGTTTAATATTAATGTTTTCCATTTCTTTTTATTATTTACGTGGTACCTATTTATAACATGGTTTTTATTTTGCATTACTTCACAGAGTATTTTAGATTACCGAAGATTCTTCTGCTCGAAATTCAAAGCTTGTGTCGTGAAAGTGGAATTGGCCGGCACCGGGATTCGAACGACCAATAGGTAGATATCATATTATAAACACGTAAAAGGTAGATATCAACAACATAGGAAATTTTGAAAAGTCGAGCCGGGTCAGTGCATGTCGCAAATTCGTAAAATTTCCTTTGAACCTAGGGGTGCTGAAACCTTGCTCTTTCGCAACGCGAGATTAATTTCTTGTGCGTAAGAAGTGTTTTTATGAAAATGAAATGAGATGAAAATTTACGTTCATTTTAGTTGATCATAAGCATTGCGCAAGATCTAGCGTAATGGAGAGCTCTTGTTGCCTAAGTGGGGCGTTAAGGGAGTTTGGTTGGATGAATTTAGTCGATCACCGAATCAGAAAAAAATGAATATTGAAAGATTAGAAGAAGGAACGCAAACAAGCTGAAATAATGCTATGTGGCAAGTAAAGAGGTTTCAAAATCGTTAATTTGGGCCTAAGAAATAACAGCAAATAAAACTGAATTCATTGAATGAAGATGTGATTTTCTTACAGGGCACTTTTGAAGAACAATTTGGTGTATGTAATGTCGTCTTTCCCAACTTGCTTTTTTCATGCAAGAACTTTGAATGCTAAATGTAAAGAAATCATATTATATATTATTTTAGAATCCGCTACTGATAATGCTACCAGCCTTATAAATAGCTATTCGATTTGATGGGTACATTATTAGTGTAGGCAGATCGCAGATAGATAGCGGGTACATAATTATATCAATGTTTAGTTATTGCGATGTTTTCGTGACGATAACACGATGTTAATTGTAGCCATTACCCACAACTACACCAGTCAGATTTGTTTTCCATTAAACAATAGATCCAACAATAGATTGCCAACGAACCATCTATCGTATATCATCCGCACTTAATACTTAGCCATCTACGTGCATGCTGTAATTACTCGATTTGCAAAAAGTTGTATCATGTTATTTAAAATAAAACATACAAAATGATATTGCTTCAAGTCTAACCGAGCGAGATTTCCTAAAGATTCACTTTAGACTCGAGAATTATGCAACTTCTGACGAGGGCTTGGTTCATACGAGAGCAGGAAACATAGTAGAATACAGACCCCACGTAATTTTTAGAATTCCTGAAAACCTGGGTATGATAAGGGAGCTCTAAATAGAAAACTCCATACTAATGTAGGAAAGTGCAATAGGACACCATAAGAGCGCACTGAACGCGCACGAATGCAAAAAAGTCTGCCCAACGTTGGCGATCCTCTTTGCGAGAATCTTGCAGCTCGATATGCTTTGAGTAAGTAATAAGACCTTGATGTGGAATATCCATGCATGCATATGCGACATGCAAAGGTCTGAAACATCAGCAAAAAAATGAGGCAAAGAAGACAATGTTGTAACAAATAACACCTGCTTGGCCGTTATAAGTTTTCGGTGATCGAATATCGAAACGATGATCGAAAGAGTTTCGAAAAATTTTCATACTAAAATGATCGAATGATTCGATCGTTTGATTTTAGAACACTAATTGCGCGCTAATAAGAGCTTATTTGCGTGCAATTAGCTTTCGATTAAACTCGCACTATCTCCACTGGATGCTTGGAACAGGTGGTTGCCAGATCTACATAGTTTTTGCGGAAAGTGTAAATGAATTTAAGAACAGACAGGACAGAATTATTTGATGCCACAAAACTGACGATTCAAATCATATCAGCCTCGCTCTGTCTCCTTCATTGATTACACCAATAAAAATAATAAACTTAGTAGCGAAGTCATGTTTGATCAATGATGTAGCTGATCAATCCCAACCCAACGATTTATCTTTAAGAAAAGCGGGCTAGAATATAAGAAAATTGAGAGAAGCTGAGTGAGAAATGAAATGTCCTATAAGAGTATTTCTGGCAGGAAAAGGGTAGTGTCTTTTCTGTCTGTCTTAAGAAGACACAAAAGTAAAGAATTCAGAAGAAGAAGACTGATTCTTTAAACAGACCAACCACTGGTTTAACAAGCTGGATAGATAGCTGGGTTGTTGCAGCTACCTGCTCTGGAAATGGGGAAAAACGGCAGACCCTGATTGTGAGTGCGGGGCTGTGCAGACAGTAAGACACATTGTGCAAGACTGCCAGCTCAAAAAGTTCACAGGAACCCTCCAAAACATCCACGAGGCTACTCCGGAGGCAGTGGACTGGCTGATGGCGCTGGAGCCAAGACTGTAGAAGAGGACGGGACGCAGCCCTCCACGGGTCAAGATTATTTCCGGAAAAGCCATACGAAAAGTAAAGTAAAGTAAGTACATAAGTAAGTAGGGATTTTCAAAGACAGACATCTATAGCAAATGCTTAATTTGACATTCACTGGTAATTCATATTTTTAATAGTAAAACAAAAATAAAAATGAAAACTTATTTTTCTACATATGGCAATGTGATTTGAAAAATATCAATTTAAAATTATACAGAAATATGTTATTTTTTATTCACTAATGATCGCCGCTTAAAAGAGGTGGCAAGGTACAGTCCTAATTGGACTATGAAACTAAAAACATTGAAAAAAACTATACCTAACGTGTTTTTTTTCTGGTAGGTATCTGTAAATCGTAATTTGAATAAATTATTACTAATAATAAATAAATATTACACCTTATAATACCTGAAACGAAAAACAGAAATTAAAATAAAATCAAATTTGTCGATGTTAAATTATTAATTTATGCCTTAACGAGTTAAAAAAAATAGGGTGACTATGCGATATTGTACCTATATGCAGGACGAATCTACTATATATTTTCACCTTTGTTGATTGTGAAATGAATTATGATTTTAAATTTAAAACAGTTACGTATATTTTGATAATGGAATGTATGAAATAGGCCGTTTATATAAACCAGTATACAAAGTTTTTCGTTGATCTAAAATTTCTAGTGTAGGTACATAGTTAATATATTTTTTCGTATAATTACAAATATTTTTTGACCCAGTTTCCTGTATTTAAAAGGTTTAACCCTATTAAATAATCAAATACACTTAATTAAAAACATGTATGTATAGACGTCGGTACTTCCTTTAAATGTGATGGTTCGGCTAGACTGACAATAAAATTACCGAACTAAAGATGAATTTTTGGTAGAATTATTAAAACAATAAAAAAAAAATAAAACAGTTTTCACAAGATTTATTTCCTAACTACTCTCATAGCTATATACAACCTAATGGTCACGGGAGACAAAGTAACATGTTTTGGAAAAAAAGGGAAATTGTCAGATTCTCATAATAAAAACTACTTTTATATCATGGAACAAAATACAGTTAAAACATGGTCACCTCATGTAACCCTCACACGCCTAACAACAAATACGCGGTAAATCTTTTTATAATTGCTTATAAATACGTTGTTTACTTTTTCCAAATTTCTGTCACTAATGAGCCCAGCGAGATCTGTCATCGGCATTACCTTGCCGGCCGTGGTGACGTACTTGTGGTTGTGGTGGAGAAAGTGGATCAAGGGGGTGGGGTTTTTTAATGGACACCTTGAAATTTCTATCGTATTTTGTAAGTAGGTAATAATTTAATACGCTGATTAGAGACGTAGCCAATAGCCATGGTAGGCTTATCACTTTTACCATTATAGACAGGAGATATGGATTTGGCTGGGACGTGTACTAAGCATTTCGTATGACAGTTGACCATGGTTTTCATCCCATAAGGGTTCCGAAGACGAGGAGGAACCTCTTACACCGTGTCCAGTTCGTTCGAAGCAGAGATGTGGGATTTGGAGATGGTATGGGAGGAGGTCACTGAATCCGTGCAGGATCGAACGTGGTAGAGGGCTCTTGGTTGTCGTGAGGCTCTCCGGCTTGTTGCCCTGAGAGGGTCAAAAATTGAGTAGGTATTGTATTGTATGGAAATGTCCAAATTTAAATTAAATTCTAGGCATTTTCTTTTTCATATTATTATCCCACTCTTATCGGAGGTAGGAGACTATCTGTGATCAAGCTTCAAGATCTCAGACTAATTCTGCAGCTTTTGGTGCACTAAACTACTCTTTCAGATTCTTCAGCCACGAGGTTTATGTCAATTTCTTCCATCAAGATTTCCCAGAAAAGGAAAACGTGGCATGTTCCGTTCTTTCATAAACGAACTGAGTAAATTTAACACGGTGAGAGAGGATGTCATTAGCATTACGCAGAATTGATGTTTTTGAAACGGAAGAGAGAATTGAGTTGTCCGTTTATGTTCCAAATGGAGAAAGTCAATATATCACCCTTACCTTGTTCAGGATGGATGAAAGCCGCAGTGTCTCTTCCCATGGCTTTCTCTCGTTTTCTCCATTTCGCCCTTCTGTTCTGGAACCAAACCTGGAACAAATCAATGGACTGTCAGTTTATGTATATAAGGGATATAATTTATGGTAAGATCTTTGTTAGTTGATCATCATATTATTATTGGCTAAGTTCAACATTCTTGGTTCCCAAATCTTTATTACCTTTCTTACTTTTTAACCAGATTGTCACATTTTAACACCATTTTGTTTCAAAATTCTCAAGAGGTCCGTCAACTTCTTGTTTTAACATGTTAACTGCCATCTTTTTAAGAAAGTTTCAATTAACAAAGTGTCAATAACTTCCTCCTTACTTCTACTTAAACTAAACTCTTTAATTTCCTCATTTCGTTATTTAAGATCCATATTTGGTAAAAATGCCAGTTAGAATTTTGAAAGTAATGTAATTTTATATTGATAATTTATTTATGTATGATTACTAGAGGTACGTAATTTTCGCAAATAAAAAATTGTAATATCGCATTTAAAAAATATATTAAAGCGAAATTTCGCATTTAATTCGCATAAAATATAAATGTCTATAATAAACACCTTTGAGTATTTTAAATATTTAATAAAAAAGTTAACAATTGTAGAAAACCTTTATAAAATATCAACATGTAATAAAATATACGCTTTCAATTAATACATTTTAGTTAAATCGGCGGCTTCTACCAACTGATTTTTCAGTTTCAATTATTTTCACAGGGATAAAGCGTTCGTTTTGACGAGTTACTTGATCGTTTACCTTTAAAATATAATAATTATCGATATTTACTGAAATTTACTAAAAATTAAAACATCGCATTTATGGAATATATTGACAAATTTCGCATCTATTTCGTAAATACGAAATTTACGTACCCCTAATGATTACCAATTAAAGACATTTGAATTAATTACATCATAATTATTACGTTTTTATTCGCATCTTTTGCTACAAAAAAGGGATTTTTATAGGTAGTAGGTCAATAAATATCAATCGCAACTCTATGCCTTCATAGATAAACAAACAAAAAAAGCAAAAATAAAAGCATGGATAAAAAAATACAGACATCGATTTAAAAAAAAATGATCGGACATTTTTATTTGTAAAAAATAAAACAGTTTCACTTTGGAGCGTGTTCTTTTTATACTCGAAAAATTCATAAAAATGCAATTCGGAAATTGATTGTCCTCGTACAGTAGATACGCTGCAGGATTTTCAAAGGGTAATTTCGAAATACAACTCGTAGAATTTTTCATTTAGAAATTGTCCGAAAAAAATCTAAATTCTATTCATAAAAAAGCTCGTGTCAGATTTATTAATTTTATTTCGCTTAGATTTAAAAAAAATCGAAATCTATCATTTTATCTTTGTGATTTGTGAACCTACCTAGGGGCAAAGAGAGGCAAAAAGAGCTCTACGCTTGGCTCGATCTTGAGCAGTATCAATATCTCTTGACAATACAATGAACGAATTACAGTATAAGTGGGTCTTTGGACCCTGATGGAAGAAAAAAAACATTCTCTCCTTGGCAAACTGTTAATTAGAATCTTATGATTAATACACATACCTATCCTAAAAACATCTATTTCTTCTTCATAAAGCCAGAAGTGATGGATCTGCATCTGCTAGTATAAGGTCTATCATGACGAACGGGATCGAGTCCAGGGTTGTTTGCTACCAACGCGACTAAAAATCCGCTGAGAGTTTCCGAAATGAATATTCTCAGTACATATGTAGAATGGCCGAGAAGACTCTTAGTAAGAGATTTTGGAATACAAGGATAAGGGAAATATGCGAGGTTGAACATGCTTACAGAAGGTTTTGGTATATGCGCATATGAGGAGAACAAATTCATTTAGAATGCCTCCAAGGCATTGAATGGCCGACCCCATGAAATAATCAGGCGGACCACCAAAGAGTTGGAAGGACAGCTGGCAGTCGACCTCACGTGAGTCTCCACACATGCTACAAGGCCAAAATTAAGAAGAATACTTAGTTTCAAAAGTGGCTATTTTTCGTTGTTGTGCTTTAGTCAGGTCAATTCACATGGAAAAACGTTTGCCTGTCCATTTGGTATGTTATATACCTACCTTCTTTAATTGAACCCTTTCTTCCTCTAAGAACAGCTGTGTCACGTATGTAATTTGAACAATCTTCCCCTTAATGAGATGTAATTAAAAAGCTGAACTGCATAACTGGATGTTAATGACTCGGAGGATGTTGGGTGATGAAAGAATGGTTGTTGCTAATAATTAGCAACGCCATTATTTCAGTCAAAACTATGGAGCAAGTGGCAACACTGGGAATGCAAAGAACCTACATATGTCTGGGATATTCAATCACTGTTCTTTTTCGTAATCACCGTTTAAATATGACTGGTTAGGTTAGTTCTGTTGAATGATTCAAATCATTCAAAGTACTTGGATTAAAAAAATTGAATAATAATACATCAGGTATTGTTTGTGGAATGCTAAGTCCACTCCGATGACCAGATCATACCAAAAGTCCAGAAAACCGTCTGTAATAGGCACAAGAAATTGCGTTACTAAGGCGTGTTATTATGTTAGTTTCTAGCTGTCACTTAATTTATTGAGCTTGACGAGGCATCCAATTTTCAGTACAACAAGTAAGCTTGTCATGCATATTATCATTTTGGTATGGCAGGTCTACCGATTGTACTGCAAACTGCCCGCTGCACGCCCGTTGAAGGATAAGTTTGATCGTGTATGGTTTCCATAGTAAGCTTGGTCATTCTACCTATACATATATTATTATACTGTTAAGCCTTTTAATTTTATTGTTTTTTTTAAGAACCAATAAAATGTGATTGTTAGTTGTTACTTTCCACATAGATAAAAGATTTTTTTTACAATACATGCCGTATGTTAATTTGGGAGCACAATGCCGTGCAGTTGGCTGCTAAAGAGTTATTAAAAACCGCGTTACTTAGGAGTAATCTCCTGTGGGGTAGATAATTACTCATATCATATTTTTTTACGTACTTACACACATATGCTATAACTATGCAGTATATTGAATAGCGGGTGTTATAAATTTTTTTAACATCGTGCATTTCGATCGTGTCTCCAAAGGGAATTTTGGTCCGAACAATCCACTTTATTCTTTGTCGAGTAAGCCTTCATTCAAACATATAAACATTTATAAAACATAATAATATATACGAATTAATTTTTTCGATATGCCCGAAACAGTTCTTACATCGCTTTGTTCTTGTCAGATTCTTTTCTTATACGCTTCTCACGTATTTCTTCTTAACTCTTAATTTTTCTTTCCTTATTCTATCCAGCTCACATCGTCCTCTGGTGAACAAGGGTCTCTTCCTAATTTCATTTTAAAGTGGCAATTGGACAGTCCATAACACGCTGTCTTGGCTGGATGATTCATATTCAGTACAGGTGAGATTACATTTGGTTTAGCTATTCATTCGGGTCTTTCGAAATCACCTTTACTACCTTCACAGCCTCTCGACTTTAGTTACTGCATTGATATTCCATATGTTGCTCTTTTTTCGATGTCCATGATTCACTTCCCTATATTATCGACATTCATTTCAAGGATATTTTTTTGTCAATTGTGTTTTTTCATGATGCAAAACGAGATTTGTTTAAAAATTTGGAAGAAAATAACTTATTCTGAAGATTCGAAAGAACAAGACGAAATTTTGTGCCGGGCTCATGGATTTAAAAAAGAAGACTATTTTAATTACGGAACACCCCTAAGCAAGTATGTGTGTAACTATGTAAAAGCGGCAGTAATTATAATAATGAATTAATTACGAACCACCCCCGCCCCCAACGCTGTCTTGAGGGCTGTTGATTGTTCCTATTACCACCACTAGTGAATCAGTACAAAATTCACCCTGCATATTGTTCAGAGGTGTTACCATAAAATTTGTACAATTTTTTTTATTCGATCTAGAGATCAAATCCCTTGTTCCGAATATTACACACTAACGTTAGTGATAAACGCAAAGGAATTTTGTATGCCCTGTGGAGCTTTACGACGTATTCTGTAGGGGCGCTATACACGTTTCCATACAAATTTTTGTTACTTCACTAGGGGTACTCTGCCCTTTATCAACTCACCCAGTCTCTGACGGTGTGGTATGTTTTAGGAGGCCTCTCGGTTGGTATTCAACCTCATGGATTGCTGTCAAAACTGTCTGCTTATCACCTTATTCCGTCCACGTCGATATCTTTTATTTCATCTTGTGATACATAAACACAAATATATCTCTTGGATACAATGTTCTAATTTTCGTTTGAATCATATAAACTTTAAAAGTACCTACCTATTTATTGATTAAAACATAAATTCAATCGAAACGCCTCTTTGCTGATTTTATTTGATGTTCAACGCACCAGATAAGTAATTTTTCTATACTGACTAAAAGTATTGAAAAAATGCCTTGTTATCGAGTTTTGGACTACTGTAAACTGTAGAAAATGCTATATTTAGTTAATTGTCAATTGCAAAATTTTTACCGTGTGACTTACAGTGACAAAAAAATATTAACGTCACCAAATTCATAGTACGCGGTGGTTTGTGGTTGTTCGCCACCAACCACCGCGTACTATGGAAACATGATACGTGACATGCAACGTTACCAAGTTCGTTGCGAACACGCGTACACATCTGAAACAAGGTAAGCTTATTAATTCCTAAGATTGATAATCAATTCAGGCTGGAAAAGTACATTGCAGTGCAAATTGAGAAATAACTGTTGCAAGAAAACATTTCAAAACCACAAGAAAAGCACATAAGATAATAATAATGTAGTAATTTGATTGATGTTATAAGATAAAAGTCCAAGTGTATAATTATTTTAATTTTAAAGTATCATCACGAGACGCCAATGCGCACGGTTGGTATGGAAGCGGAGTGACATAAAATAGTCTAATATACGGCAGACGCAGTGAGGTAGTGTGGTGTACCTACTATTATAATATGACAAAGTGTTAATTAATGCACAATAATTATTATTATTACTTAAAACGCCCCGTTAACCAACCATTTAACGGCCAGTTAAACAATATAATACAATTGAAGTTAGTTAAATACGATGTAGTCGTGAGCCGTGCGGCAATTATGTTGTTAACATTTCACAACCCGCGAAGATGTTTTTGATTTATATTATTCATGTTTGAGAATGATTCTAAATTTTTTATAGGACTGGAAATTATTCAATACTCAAGAATATGAAAATACCTTATTCCAGAAATTATCTACAGTAGTTTTCACATTGAAAAACAGTTTAAGAGAAAGTCAACAACGATGATTGACAATGAGCACATTTCTACAATACTAGTGGTCGACCAGTGCTAGTAATTCAACCATAACTTATTAAAATTTTAACATTGAACATTATTAAGGTTGGATTGTCAGGAATAAGCGAGCGCTATTTCAAAATTTTCTTTAAAAAACAATGGCATGGATGGATACGTCAAATTTGAAATGTCGATATGTACAAAGTTTTTTCTATCATCATCAAAGACAATCAATATTCATCTATTCTCAATTTTTATCCCCCCATGTCCAGCTCCACCTTCCATCTGAATATACTGCCTTCAAAAATCATTTTGCGTCCATTATGAGGGGATTTTCATTTTACATTCATTTGTTTTCATGAAGTTGATGATATTTAGAAGTGTATTAGAGCAGGGGTGCTCAAACGGTCGATCGCGATCGATGAGTCGATCGCGAGTGCTTTTTGAGTCGATATCTAGAGAGAAAAATATCTATAAAATATAATAAAACTATTCACAGATTTTGTTTTAAAAGCTAGGTAATTAAAACAAAATGTAATTAATAAACAATTAAATAAATTATTAATGTATTCGATCCACAATTAGGTCAGAATAACTCCTTCATCACTTTTTTTATCGGAATCATCCCCTACTAGCGGCAAAAGGCGCGTATTTGTTTTGCATTAGATTAGAGTATCAAATACATAACATTACAATAGTGTTTGTAATGTTTTTTTTTTCTTGATTTAATCTATTTTTTAGTCATAATTTAATAAACATATTAGCATTCGCCACTCCTCTATATAAACTATAAGTGTGCGAAATTTCAAACTCCTCCGTCGGCCCAATTTTCGTAAAAATAGTCACAAAGTTTTTTCTTCGCGTATCTATTATTATATAGATAATGTCGTTCGACCATCAGTGATTATGATTGTCTGTCTTTAGATGGTGTAATCTAATGTAAAACTTAATGAGACATCTTATTGGAGAGTGCGATAAATATTTTTTGATAAAATTGTTCCAAATAAATGTTACCCTGGTGCTGAAAGGGTTGAACATCTAACCGGGTAATTTGTGTGATTTTATCGACATTAAGCAACAATTACGAGGGAAATTAAATTAAATCATTCATTGTTAAACTTATACAGAGACGATTTATTCTCTATTGCAGTGATTGTCAAAGTTCCACCCCCCCCCCCCCGCCCATTCTTACGTAATTGGATAAAAAGCTTTGAATTTAATTATCTGAACCTGGGTATAATTAAAATTTATTTCATTTTGAAAGTTCTAAAATTGTTAAAAGAAAAAATATTCTAGTTATCTATCTAACCACCAATCTTTCTTTTCATGGAGTGAATTAAGTAGATGTGTATGTTATACAACAAATACATGAATAGGTAATATTTTGAAATTACTGTTGATTGGCTTACGCTTACCTTACGCTTACGCTTACGGCAGAAAAGGTCAGAGTATTTTGAAAATGCATTATTCGATACAAGTATGATTAAGCCTTTTTCAGAAGGACTGAATTCATTTTCAGTAAATTAAGTTAGGTTCGTATGGATAATAAGTTCACGAAAGATCAAAATAAATACCGACTTCGGTAGCCTATTTGTACTGGCGTGGCATTCAGATCCGAGGTGCCGGGTTCCATTCCCGGTCGGGTCAGAGTTTTTCAAAGTGTTTTTTCACTTGAAATTTCTACCCGGGGTTGGCCTGTCTCAGATTGGACGGGACCGGTTGACTGGAAAAAATTGCCTCCGACAATAAGTTCCGTCAGCTATACAGACACCTTTGTATAAAAAAAGTGTTATATGATTATTATTATGATCATATGAAAAAAACGGCATGACAAGAGTGAATAAAAATTTGAAAAAGTTCTAAATTCAAAGTTCATTTTAAATTGTCACAACTCGATTTGTACGGGAAATACAAAACTTATAAAAAGATGGCGATGTAAAGGGAGAAATGTGTTGCAAGTGTTAGCTTATTATCATAAATTAATTCTAAAATATGAAAATGGCTCATGGAATTGTGAAATTTACGCAATTGTAAACGCAGATTAGAGTGATTAAATCAAGAGATAATAATTATTACTACACCAGTGGGCAAAATTATGTGTATTCCTGCTAAATTATTATCATCGTGCCGCTTTCAGGATTTCGCAGTGCCGTTTAAGCGCTTTGTAACAAATATATACAGATAGGAATTCTCTATTTGTAAGAATACCGAAACTATACTTTTTTGAAACTCCTTACAACTTAAAGGCTGACCTTGGTTGCACTTTCGTCCTATACCTAATAAAGGTTGCCAGTCAGATGGCAACGATGGGCGTGTGATTGCGTAAAAATGTTTCAAATTCGTATATTTTTTGTTTATCCTCTCCAGGGATAGAGTATACAGTGTAATCTCTTTTATTATCCTCTCCAGGGATATAGAGTGACATTATTAGGCATGTTTGTGTCACCCTACATGAAATTGTGCTACCTACATTTTTTTTTTACTTTTGTAAATTAAGATTTTTCAAGTGTATGAAGGAAATTAAATAAAAATACAGTTAAAAACGTGAGTTGAAATCACATAAAAAATAAACAAGTTCTCAACGATATACAAAAGAGCATTATCATTGTTGAAACTTATATGTTTGATAAAAGAGTCACAGATAGCGTCACAGAGGTTTTTTTCTGATTTTAATAAAATATCTCATTTGCATGTTTGTAATTTTAATATTCAATTCGGGGTGAGGCAAATGGGTCCTATCGATAAGCCATTCAAATGGCTTAATGTGACTCATTTTGCTTTTTACAATTATTATTTTGCAGTATTGTTTCGTAGGTGTTAGTAAAAAAATGATATCCTGCCGTTTGCCGTTTTTCAGAGTTCCGTCAAAGTAGAACCGCGTATAAAATGTGTGTAGAGTCTGTTATAAAATCACAACGCTAGTGGCGTTTGATCCATTGTGAGGCGGACAATAGGAGGCGTGTGTGGGGCCGAATTGTCATTAGAATCATTATCGTATAATTGGGATTGTTACGGCATTAGGGCTGAATTGCCGATAGACAAGGCTAAATTAGGCCTCATACAATTGCCGAATGGGAATTATTTAAATGCGAAACTTGGCACTCGGGAGAGAATTATTCAATTATAACGTTCTTATAAATTCAATGTGTTTTCTTTTAAAATCAGTTTGGTTCCTCAAATCATATATCAACCTACCTTTTGTCAAAATACAGCAAATGTCTTGCAGATTCGATTCAAAGGAATGGAACTCAATATAAAAGCAACTATTGCTATTTCGATACCCTAATGGGGGTTAAATAATCTGAGTATGTTTTTCAAAGAAATACGTGTCACCAGTCCAGTTTTATTCGTGAATGAAGAAGATTTTTCAGTAGGTATGTACTTATAGACTAATACAGAAGAATTGTAACACATTACGATACAGTTTCAACGTTTTTCGGTTATATTTTGGACCAACCTCGGTTGCTTAGTTGTATAAATCCCGGGTTCGATTACCGGATGGGTCAGTTTTTTTAAGTGTTTTTTCACTTGAAATTTCTACCCGGAGTTGGCCTGTCTCAGATTGGACGGGACCGGTTGACTGGAAATGATTGGATCAGTCAATATGTTCCGCCAGCTATACTGACACATTTGTATAGAAAAGTGTTATATAAAAATACCCTGATATGCGAAGTTTCTACGGAAACAGTAAGTTAGGAAGTCAAGTAACCGATAGTCAAGTAAAGTTAGGTCTTGGATTACTTAATTTTTCAGTTGTCGATTTCCGGCTTACGTCCGTTCGAATTCTATTCCTATTAGGTGAAGTAAGACATCGTCGGATACAAATTTTCAATAGAAATGAATATAATTGAATTACCTAGTTGTTAAATTAATCTACATTTTATTTCAAACTAACCAAAATTTCTAGAGGTTTGAGCGTTGAAAGCTGCAGTTGAAAGTTAGTAGTAGATGAGTAGAAATATGAAACGAAGGAACAATCACTTGAAAAAAAGTCAACCGCGAGAGCGTGCATCAAATTTGTATTCATGTTTTACAAAAACCGCTCCAATTTTCTAAAACCCCTTCAATCAAAATCCTGCGGGAGTAATTGTCTATTCTTTATCTGGAACACTGCCATCCATTATAAGGACAATGGCGCCACTCCACCATACAATCACACACATACCAAAATGCACCTTACTCACATGTCTAAAAAGAAACGTTTCCGTTTGTACTGCCGTTTTATGAAATATATTATACTGCGCTGTGCCATCCTTGTCAGCGGCATTGTGCGAGCGAGACGTGCACGGGAGCGGGTATGGGTGCGAGTGAGAGCAATATATGAGATTGTAATTAGGGGTGTGTTGGATGTGACAATGGCGCCCAATCGGATGTGGATCCGGTGACGACACTCTCCGATGGCGCGAGATAGATTTAGTGGCGGACCTACCCTACCATTATTACTGACTGGGGGATGTTCAAACTGTGGGGAAGATTATATTTTAGGGTAAAACCTGTCCTAAGAACTTGATTCAATGTGGTATCTCAAATATTCTCTTCATTCATTAATATTGTTCGTTATGTCCCCAATCAAATCAATATAATAATTATACTATTGTTGGATATAAATAAATTATTCCAATTTACCACAAGTAATTATTCATGGTTTTATACATTTTCAAAAACAAAGGATCTTAAAGTAAATTTCGGTCAAATATTTTGAAAATAAATCATAGCTAATCAAATTTGAAGATATAAAGAAAGACGGTTAGCATAAATAAAGACAAAATATGTAAATTATTATAAAACTGAATTAAAAAGTACTTGAGAAATGGTGAATATGTAGCTAGTTGATAGAAGCAAAACAAAAAGTGTGTCCAGAAAATAAATCATGGATGTGTGTTTTCTCTGCGGATCCCTACAGGAGAACGGAGTGGAGTATTGAATAAACACTTTTAATTGAATGCGTTATAGATGAAGCTATCGGAACTAACGATTTTGAGTAAAATAAAAAAAAAAAAATTAGAAAAACGTTCATATTATGTTATGTGATAATATAGTTTGAGAAGCGCTGAGCGTGTGTCATGCAGTTGTTAAGATGTAATAATGTGAGATTTGTAATGACTATTGAGACGGTGAATATGGGAATAGGTGAGATGGAAACTATCGCGGAATTAAATCACAGTGAATTTTCTCTGCTATTTTTTTTCACATAGCTCAAAATCACTGTAAATTCAACAAAAATAGTAAGTAATTTGTTAATATGTATGTGGAATATCTGCAAGATGTACTGTATTTTACTATCCTAATATTTAGTGTAATTACTCTTTTATAATTACTCTTTTATAATTATCGTGACTACATAAAGTAATATGCACTGGAGACCATGTTCCTCACAAGAAGAAATGCCGAAAAACTAAAATGCATGCAGCGATCCAAGGAAAGATCCATGCTTGGTATAAGCCTAAGAGATAGAATAAAAAATGAAGAAATTTGGAATAGAACCAGAGTGGTAGACACCATGGATCGCATAGCAAGACTGAAATGGCAATGGGCGGGACATGTTGCATGACAAGATTCCACAAGATGGACTGGTCCAGCAGTGGATAACTGAAGGCTGAAGAAGAAGGTTAAAAGCGTAACTCTACTGTTTTACGTTCATAGTGTAATTACTCTTTTATTCTAATTTAACAGATTTAGCGAATGATAGACTATCAATTCAAACTAAAGATCTTAAATTTCCTATGTTAAATCACTCGTACGTTTAACTAGTAGTAGAGAGCACCTCTAGTAGATAATATTAGTATAATATGAGACATTGTGTCAGCCCGGTCCCTCACCCCCACTACCCCGCCATACAGGGGCGCACACTCGCCTAAGAACCTCTATTATTATCATGATTATATTCCGGTAGATCTTCCCGCGTCCGACTTTGTAATGAATCCACCCTGGTACACCTAGTACGAGTCCTTACTGAATGATAACGTTTTTGAATTCTCATTGAAAAGACGAATCGTCTATACGTTACGTTCTAGGGGTAATTTACAAAGTACGATTCAGTAATATGTAGATATTTGAAAATTAATTGATAATCGCAGTTACTCAAATAAGTACCTACACCTACAGGGGAAAATCGAACCCGAGATCTCTCAATCAGGTGTCGGTCGATACACATTATTGCAATCTCACGGATACATTACGAAAATTAAAAAAAAAATGGGAATAAATCTGGGACGCCATCGCGGAGGATTGCCAAAAATTGACTAGTAAGATAGGTAATTGAATTAGTACCTACCTAATTATTGCGATAGGTATGGAGGATGGTTGATCCAGTAATTTCGATAGGTAAGTATAGGTTGAGTCAGTAATTGCGAACTCGGAGTTGTCATTCTGCCTCCGATTGATTGCGAGACACTCTATATATTTATCCTTACAAGAATATTTTAATTTTCGATTTGATTCGATCGCTTCAATTAAAAACTTTTATTATCAACACTTTAATACTGTTGATTCTTTTTCTGCAGAATAAAATCATAGAAAAATGTAAAAAAAGACAAGACGGGTGTTGTGTGAACATATTATTATACTCGTATCGCTCTCATTAAATAGTTGACGATTATTACACGTGGCAACACAAAAGCTTTGTTCATAATATAACCATAGATAATGATGAAAAGAATTTTAAGCGAAACAAGAACGATGGAACATGACGAACAAAGGATGAAATTATCTGAATGCTCTCATACTCTGTTTCAAACAATAATCCCACTACTTGAATCAACCTTAAGTGAGGTTTAGCTGAGGGGAGTTGGTGAATTTGACATAACTGTCACAACTCTTTGGATTCATATCCACAATACAAATTGGACTCTGTCGAGTTAGGTTTAAAAAATCTCTAGTTAGTTGTTTAGTAGATAATTAAAAATCAATTGACCCTCCAGAGAGAACCGTTTGGTACCTACAGGTACGTAATCACCTTTATTGGGAAATAATTAGATAAACGTTATTATATTTCAATTATGGGAGACCAATTTAACAAACACGTTTTACAATTAATTAAACAATAAGTTTGTCTAGAACTATGATAGATTTGATCGAACTGAGGCCTTTTTCAGTTGTAAATAATTCTTAAGTCAGTACTTTCAATTTTGGTGAACTGATTACCTATATGCTCTCTGATATTTTGACACAATTTTCAGCACATGTCTTAGATATTGAAATTAATATACCTCAGGTATCTACGTGCATCTAGTAGCCAGCTGTTAAAACTACCTCAATGAGAAAAAGCGAAGGATTCATAATATTCTGTTTGTGACTCATTATGATCAAATTTCTAACTTAGTATCCACAGAAAAAATACTCATCTAGTAATAAGTGAAATGTTTGTAGTAAATCAAACATTTGATTAAATGAAATCATCCCTTCAGTGACGATAACAAATTTTTTTTATAAAAATATATCTGTGCTCACTCAAATTTAATAATACTACTATTTAGTAATACAGATCTCGAAATTCGACCATAACTAATTTAGATTATATAAGTTTGAAATTGTGTATTAAGATTCCTTTGTCGAAGACTGAGTGAGCGCTATTTTACAATATTCTTTCAAAAATATTGATATTAATCTATTCTCAATTTGACCATAGATAAACAAAATATCTATGTCAAATACACCGAAGTGAATGTGAGTATAAAATACATAACATTGCAGTAGTGTGCGTAGTGTTTTTTTATTGATCTAATCTAATTTATTGCATAATTAAAAATAAATAGCATTCGTCACTCTTCTCTATATAAACGAAATTTCAAACTACTCCGTCCGCGCAATTTTTGTTACAATGTTCACATAATATCAATAATAATAATAATTTTAATAATATTGACGCCGGCCGTGAAAGCCTCTTAAAATGTTCACACAGTTTTCCCATCACGTATAGATAGATAAATTTAAAACTCTAGAGACTAATCAAATGCTATGTGTGGTCTGCCCTATATTACGGATGTGAAACATGGACTTTGAAAGTCTACTGAATGAAAATACTGGAAGCATTTGAAATGATGCTCCATCGTCGAATGCTCAGAATTCCCTGGACAGATATGGTAACCAATACTGAAGACCTGAGGCGAGCTGGGGTTGACAGAGAGCTGTTGTTTATTGTCAAGGTCCGGAAAATATCATATCTGGGTCGTGTACTGAGGGTAAGAAGTAGCACCTTTTTTCGCCTTACTGAAGGGAAAAATAGAGAGAGCCGGGCAGGATACAAGTTTTCCGAAGTTTTCGACAACTTTGGGGCCATCCGACGAGTTACACAAATTAGACGAGTAGGTATATTTCCATGAAAACTGGCTAGTAAAAATATGGAAACATACGGAGCTTAGGTGTATTGCAAAACACATTTTAAGCAAATAATGTTGTCTCCCTATGTTTTCAAACGGAGCCGAAATGAGAATTTTGATCAATATTAATTGCATTATCAAGTTATAAACTTTAATTAAATAATTATTTATAAATAAAGACCCAATCAAAATCAAATTGTGGTGGCGACATGTTTGTGCGGCGACTTTTCGGCGACATAATTATTAGGTATCAGCCGTCATTTGTTTTATTATTATTCAATTAATTATAATCATTATTTTAATTTATGCATTATTACAGACAATGTTGTGTATTTTTGAAAACCGTTAGTGTGGCGGTAAATACAAATACAAAATATTTGCCAGATTTGATGATATTTCATCACTTTTAGTTCGTCCATGGGGTAAAATATATCGTCATTTTTTGTACAAGAATTGCTTTGAATAACTACTGCCTTAAAAAAGTTCGTGGCCTTACTATTAGCTTAAAAAATAGAACGCATTTTGTCCTCAAACAAACTGTCGACTAATCATGAAATTGTTGGTATTTCAGTGTTATCAGTCGACAACTTTCATACGTACGGCGTACTGAGGGTGAACCCAGATTCATTTTAATAGATAATCAAATTAAGACTAAAAATATTGGGTGTTTAGTCACTAAATTACTTGCTGCTTGACAAAAATAAGTACTACAGTAGTGTTACCTAGGATTTAGTTCAGAGACTAAAATGTAAATTCTTTGATGCTTGAGTGAAGCCAATTCTTCTACTGGGGTAAGCTCTACCAACTGAGCAAGAATTTTCGAGCAAATTCAAAAGCCTTTGAAATATTGCGTATATAAGTTGGTATCAGCATTTTCTAATATTATGGGAAAAGACCCACCGTGAGCCCATCACTTCTACCATTATGTGGAGGAGATGGACCTGGCTGGGAGATGTGTTAAGGATACCGAATGACAGTTGGCCGAGAAGAGCGCTGTTTTTCCTCCCATTAGGGTTCCGAAGACGAGGAAGACCCTCTCATACCGTGTTCGGAGCAGAGCTGAGAAATCTGGACATGATGTGGGAGGAGGTCGTAAACATTGCGCAAGATCGAGCGCAATGGAGAGAGATTTGCCTCCCTATGCTCCTAAGTGGGGCCTTAAGGGAGTTTGGATTGGATTGGATGGGATGGAGTTGATAGTTACGGCATGTATGTCTATGGGTAAGAACACGTAGAATGCCGATTCCGACCCGTACAACGAATGTTACTATGCATTTGAATGGGGATACCAACAGAAAAAGCAGGAACCCGCTTTCCGGCATGCCCATTTAAATGCATCGAAACCATAGAGAACAATCCTTGAGCCGGTCGGCGCGGGTCGAAATCGGCTTTCTACGTGTTCTTATCCTATGGAAAAAGATGAATATTATATCTAATCACCTACCTGTACTCTAGCTTCACTTAAATCCAGTCTCATAGCCAACTCTTCTCTGGTGAAGACATCAGGATATTGGGTTTTCTCGAAGGCTCTCTCCAACTGGTGGAGTTGGTATGTTGTGAAGGTGGTCCTCGACCTTCTCACCTTCCTGGGTCTATCTCCGTGCTCCGACATATCAGCCAGCATCGGCAGGTCATCAGAGCAACCCATGCCATCGTCTCCAGGATCCATTTCTCCTTCGGAACCGGTTCCATTGCTTCCCGTTTCGGCTTTCGTGTGATTTTGATCTGAAAATGGATGAAAAAAAAACAATTTAGTTTTGATTGTTTTTTAGTAGATTGTCATTTACAATTTTGTAAGATTTTAATGGTTATAAACTTGAGTTTTCATCTACATACTAACAACGAATATGTAACAACTAATGACTCTAAAAATTCATTACTGATATTCGATTTTTAAATGGAACAAACCACTACGGGCTTTTCCACCGTCTTCTTCTGTTATTTCGAAGACTGGCTTATGGTCTGGGTTCCTACGGATACGCCACTACTATAAACAGCGGTGAATATGTCAGTAGAGAACATTGCCAATATTGTTTCCGTAGTAACGAAAAACATTGTCATATAATTTTGAATGACGCCGTCTTGTCAGATGACGGACCGTTCCCTAGGAACCTACTGCATTTGTGTGATCAACGTTCGCCATTAGGTGGCAATAACTCTATAATCACGAGAATTCTCAACGTGTTCAACATGTCGAAAAATCTCATGTATGAAACAAGTATAGATATTTAAAAATAATTAATGAAATATAGAGATAAAAGTTGGAAACTATTGAGAACAAGAGAGCAACCAAAGATGCGCAGTACATACTTACTAACACCCTAATAGAAGAACAAAATAAATCAAGAAAATTGTTAAAATATACCTATGGTTGAAATAAATAAACACACTACCCATCGAATGAGGTAGTGCTCTGTGTTGCCACTATCCTTTAGTACCAGGTAGGTAAGTACATACCCCAAATAAACACATATCTGGTTTTAAACCATTTCGCCGTTCGACCCTCGCTCTATTAAAATGCTAATGGGCCACTTTAAATGAATGTTAATCCGATTTGTTATCAATACGATACGAGCGCGGATTACGCAAATAGTTTGAATTAATCTACTGCTTTTTTTTGTAAATAAATAAAATGTTCGTATTATAATTTTTATTTCAATTTTCTCTCCCATTGTAACAAATGATAATGCGATCCATGATCCTGTGTACTGGCAATACTAACAAATACACATAAAAATAAATAACTGTTGTTAAATTTGTTTCGTTTTTTAAATTTGAATTAAGTTTGCATTCGAATGTTATTTTTCGTTTGCAGTAGTGAACTTAACTGTTACCACTTTTATAGTCTGTTCGTCAAATTGGACAGTTAAAAATAATAATGTTGACAAAGTCGTTAAATGTGTCAAAAGTGAGCTAAGTTAACAACATGTTGGCAATGCTTTTATTATCCAATGACTGTGTGAAAAGATGCTAATTTTCGACGGAAGCAGTATAATTATACGGGATTTTCATACCTTATTTCCTATTTTGGCGGTCTTTTCGCATACCTACCTTTACCATTACACAACATTTTTAAAATTAGGTAACATTTGAACAGATTTCCACAAAAATTGGCTGCGAGTTCCAAATTTTTGGGTATCTTGAAAAAGAAATCCATTACATCATTCAATTTGGGAAAATGTCGTTTTAACTACGTGTTAATAAAGTTGCTGGAAGGCCTGAATAGAGTGAAATAAAACTCAGTGTCTTTTTTTCAGACGGTATTCAAAACCAAAAATATAGTAGTGAACTAACAATGTTTGTTTTTTCACTCATGTAAAAATCATTCACAAAGATATAAAGTAAAATTTAATCTGGTTGCATCGATTCAGTACACAAACTATATAAAAACGTCGACCCTTCAAATGCCAAACGCACAATGATAATTAGGGATGCAATTTGACAAGACGGGTAGGTACTTACTCAACAACAACAGGCACAAAGCACCATAGACACGCTGACATGCGAACCCTCTCGAAGCGGTTCAGCGCTTATACAATAAACGCAAATAAAATACAAACAACGTATTATTTATTTAGCTAAATACATTTTAATAATGTACTTAGCAACAAAGATACATACGGGAATTACAAGTAATAATATAAAGCAGGAGTTTAAAAAATATGTTATCTCCGCTATTCACACGTTTTAATTTGACAGAAGAATTAATTATTACAATGGTAAAACGTTCTATATTTAAAATTTAACAAAATGTTGTTGCCAACATGAAAGTATGGTAATTAGCAATAATTATTATTATGAATGAGTGTGTAATTCGATCTTGACAGTTATGTGATCTGAATGCCTGATTTGAAATTGTTTTTTTTTGTATGTAGGTATGTTGTATTTGAATCACATCACACTGTCTGAATTTTTAGGTACCTACTTTAGATTATTGTTCAAAATATAAAACCGCGAACGTAGTCAATAAGATTTTAGCTAGATTCCAAAAGGAAGAATTTTTTTGCGAGTCGATACTGTAACTAACGTCTCTAGCGAAATAAGTTTTGTTTCATTAAGCGAGAGTTAACTTGTGTTCTTATTGGATTTTACGTTGTTCAAATTCTTTTATGAGATTGATTTTTCCAATATCTTTATGAAAATTTCAATTCACGTTGAATTCGGGTTCGCATTATGTTCAGGCTAATACTGTAGTAGAGTGCTAAAAGAAGGAACTGTCCACTGGAACATATAAACAATTATTTCAACCAAACAAAGATATTTGGTTATATAAAAAGTGGATAGTTAATTTTCCCTACGTAATCAAGAAATTCGTTCGTGTAATTCAAAATGTCTAGTACCTCAGGTCTCATTTGAAATGTCACAGATTCATTTTGTCCAAATTTAGAAAACCTTGTTTGGTTATTGCATCCTATTTAAATAGGTACCTACTTTCTTTACTGCTTGGACATTTTTTATAACTTAAAATTACTAGGTATACATAATCCTCTGTTACCATCAATGATGTAGATAGAGCCGTAGAACATGGACAGTGGACACGGTAAAAAACAGGCATGCATGCAGTAGATATGAGAGTGAGAGGTCTACGAAGAATATGTGGAATTAGAAAGGAATGAGAATTTTAGAAAGGAATGTGGTATGGAAGTAAGTGTTGTGAGAAAGATGAAAGTTAATGAAATGAGAAGGTTTGAGTATTTTGAAAGGTTGGATGCATGCAGAA
Organism: Mystacides longicornis; assembly: GCA_963576905.1. Classification (NCBI taxonomy): domain Eukaryota; kingdom Metazoa; phylum Arthropoda; class Insecta; order Trichoptera; family Leptoceridae; genus Mystacides; species Mystacides longicornis. Next base: position 4,881,558 of record OY756420.1, read on the forward strand.
TTACTGTAAGAATTTATTGAAACTGAAGATAATGGTGTAAAAAGACGTGATAGAGCAAAATTTATGTGATTAGAATAGGTACATTGATTCCGTCCTTAAGGAAAGCCAGATCAGAATCAAGGGTTGATGGGTCAAAAAATAAAGCTATTCCAACATAAATTTGTCTATTAAACTCTCTAAGAAACAATCCCTGTTAAAAACTTTCCTAATGGCACAAATAGAAGAAGAGGTAGAGAAAGATGGCAATACCTATAGAAGGTAATCCAACTGCAAACATAATTACAAAGGTATAACCCATTAATGATTGCACTTCAAAAACAGCACCGTGATATTATCCACAATGAAATGAATCACAATGAACCCTTTCAGACCAATTCACGAGTGTATCGGAACATTTTAATGCGGAGGTATCGGCTACAAATGCGAGTCTCAAGAAGTTAATGGTCTGTGATTCGTGGTGCAAGGGTTAAATGTGGAGTCTTTTGAACTTTCTTTTTTAATTCCAATTTATAGGTAGGTGCCTACCTATGAAATTTAGAGATTTTTTTTAAAATTAATATTTATGCGTTTCTATTTAAATATTAATAATCAGTTGTTTATTTCAGTTATTTCATTTTTTTAAATAGGTTAATTATTCATAAATATGTTATTTGTTTTTTTAGCATTCAGTGCCCCTTTATAGTAGTTCCGCCTTGATACTATACCTACTCGTACACTTTTACTTGCGAATCAGTGGTCTTTATTTCTAAAAAGCGAATACCCGGCTGTGTTGTAATTTAATCGTTGGAAAGGATCGACGCAATAACCACAAAAATGATACCTATAGCTTTTTGATAACAGATCAAAAAAAAGTATTTTTGTGTTAAAAGTCTTTAACAAATGCTGTCATAATAATTTCAAGTGGTTTAATACCATGTTCGCATTATTATCTTTCAAATGAGACGGGCTTAGGGTGCGTCAGTTGGATGGTGTCAAAGTTGGACAAAGATAGAACGATTTTTTGTGTTTTATATGCATACCTTACCTAGTGGTCTCAAACCATCTTCGCTTTATTACATTTCTAATCTAACCGGTTAGGAACACATCGGTTAGATGGTTTCTGAGACTATATAACCAATATTTTTTGTGTGTTTTTTTTATTAAGACTATATTATCTAAGATGGCGCACCCAGCGCAGGCCCATCACTACCTACCACCATTACGGAGAGGAGATGGGCATGGCTGGGACATGTGTTTAGGATGCCGAATGACAGTTGGCCGAGAAGAGGTTTTTCCTCCCATCAGGGTCTCGAAGACGTGGAAGACCCTCTCATACCGTGTTCCGTTCCTTTGAGGCAGAGCTGAGGGAGTTGGACATGGTGTGGGAGAAGGTGATAAGCATTGCGCAAGATCGAGCGCAGTGGAGAGCTCTTATTGCCTCCCTACGCTCCTGAGTGGAGTTCAAAGGGAGTTTTGATTTGATTGATTTATATCTAAGCAGATTTTTGGACGTTATCGGTTTTCCTCTCCCTCAAGGTCACTATACATCAACATACATACCTCATTAACAAAAAATGTCTTAAATTTTTTTGAAAAGTTTGTCTCTAATGCTGTACCTATCTAGTACGTAGTTGATATAAATCTATGCCTTATGACTGGCATTCAAATAAAATAAAAAAAACTTAATAACTCATCGAGCGAAGAAATAAACCACGGCTCACTGGCTACCCCACAAAGGGTACTTGAAGATGGTTACTGTTTCATTTGGCGGCTAACCGTTTAACCCATTCCCTCCCGACACAATACTCGCACAATAGACGGGTACTACATATATTGTTGCACTCTAGAGCCGGCCTACCAACCACTCACTGTATTTCAAGTGTCCGTTTGTTAGAAAACATTACTTAATACTTAATGTATTTTCAATGACGGATTAGGGGGTCGTGTATCGTACCCCACCTCCCCACAGTTGATACCCGTTTATTCTCTCATTACATAGCATGATTTTTTGTCAACGTGTTTACAGTAGGGGTAGATTATCAGTAACAATTTTTGAGTTTAAATAATATCATCTAGCTAAAAAATGATCGATTTTTATAAACAAAAAAATAGTTTTCCATAGTACGTCTTTCATAGGATCAAAATAATCGATCAATATAATTTTCAGATAGGTTATGGTATCATAGGGTGAAGAAAAATCGAGAATCGAACTCGGAGTCTTTTTCGGTTGGTTAGTTTCACTCATATGTTTATGCCGGCAAGAAAAGTCTCTATTCGGTCTGTCACTGATTTTGTTACTCTCATTTGAGAAGAGTTTAGAAAATAATAAAAGAAAAATTGAAAAATCACACCGCAAAAAAAGCAAAAATTCAAATTTATCTACCATTTGAGTAACGTGTTTTTTTAGGTAGGTAATTTAAAAAGTTACTTTGCCTAGCTGTCAATTTGCCTACATATTTATGAAACTTATTAATGTTAAAGCGAGAGCGCTTTTTTTCCTTCTCATACTATGTTCCTCTCCTTCGAGGCAGAGCTGAGGGATTTGGATATGGTGTGGGAGGAGGTCATAAGCATTAGGTACGCAAGATCGAACGCGATGCAAAGCTCTTATTTCCATTACTAATTTTGTAATGCAATAACGGAATTCAAGATGACAATAGTTTTTGCATTTCGCATACCAACTACCTCTTTGATTGCGAATGGTTAAAGTTAGACCATATACCTACCTAATATATATAATTTTAGTGGGCAGGTACCTATACTACGAGAAAAAGATAATGTTTATGAAAAGAAGAAGAAATTTTATATCATTGAATTACAAGTAAGTATTAGGTAGAGACGGTTTCATCTTTGATCCTCCTTCGATAAATTATTGTATCTATACGGTTTCTGATTGAATGGGTCCGTTCAATATTGTGCAACAATATCTACTCAAATCATAAATAAATAGAAGAACAAACCCAATAACAAACAGTCTGTTAGCACTTGAAAAAGCAAAAAGTGGGTAGTTTAAGAATAAAGGTAAGTATCTACTTGTAGGTAGATAGGTAATATTTGACAGGTCTGAATCGGTTGGCTTGGAACATTTATACTTTATTTATAAAAAATCTCTTTTTTTTTTTAATAAAATGAATCTGTGCTCACTTGAAGTGCACGTAAATACACTTTTGATATCTTCACACTAAGTAAGTAAAGGGTTTTTTTAAAGCCTTCACTCGTTTACGAGTGTTTTACCACTTGTGTCGCGAAAGTGGAATTGGTCGGCGCCGGGATCGAATCCCACGACCTCCAGTACGCTGTACCTACGAAAGCCGCCGACAGATACTTCTGCACTATCAAGCACCTTACACAACGTTTCTCTACCATAATTAATTATTTAAAGATCACCTGATTTAATGAATTTTTTATCGCACATATTAAGTAGGTACACTTATATTCATTCATCTTAATGTGAATTATATAGCAACATTCAGTATGCGCATGTCTCGATACTCTATTACCTTAAACATCGGTGTTTAATATGTCATTGTGCGTCGTGTAGTATTTATTCGTTATAAATTTAGAAATAATGTTTCTAAGAGTCATAATAGGATTTAAATCGAAAGCCTTATTAAAAAGAAATGGGATATAAAATCCAAAAATATTTTTTTTAAATCTAACGGATACAAGATATAATTATTCTAAAGGCATAGCGTTTAATCTTAAAATGGTTTCAGTTTAATATTAGTAGTAGATATTAGGTATAATGTAAAGATGGAAACAAAATTGTATTCCAGTTCACAGCTGCACACAACGAGGTACCTACTTGAATTTTTTTTCTTGAAATATTATGTATTTATGCGGTTGTACTAATGTTTATACAGTTGCATAAAACAACCAAATAAGTGTAAATAATTACCAAAGCATAATGGAGATTTGGATTTGAATCCCCGCTGGGCCATTATGCTGTAAACCATAGACAACGTGTAATAATATCATAATAACAACGTGGCAAAAATATGTATCATAATAAGCCGACCTAATAATTTCATATTGAGATATAATAATCCATTGTGTTAGGATACACTATCGACATCTGTTGAGTAAATCATTTATCACCCTAGTGAATTTTGTAGTTTTCCTTTTTACAAACCCGCCGCCATTAGTGGGTACGTATTAAGTATGTTAGATAGGTACAATGACATAGTTATGTTTTTCAAAATTTTATAGATCCTTCAAATGATTTTTTGAATTTGATATGGGGCAGGTAGGTACTTCAAAATGATTAATCAGAAAAAGTTCAATCATATTATTTAAGTCTCCCGAACAAACCAGGTTAGGTAGGTACCTACCTACTTATAATAGGGTTAAATTTAAGCATACCTTTCAACAAATTTATGAGGTTATAACCTATAAAATGAATGATTTTTATTAATGGAAATCTTTTTGGACCACTACGGACTGAAGATGGTGTTCTATGTACAACTGTTTCGAAAAACCATGCCAGCATTTGAAAACGTCGGTTGAAAGCTCGAATTCAAATTCAAAATGGGAGCGTTTGTATAAAAAATGACCGTATAAAAGTGGGTAGATAGAAACTTATTCGGCGCAAAAATTTATAAGCAGATATTGTATTCTTTATGTTTTCGATGTAAATTTTGAGGAAGGTGTTGAAAGAAAATTTTGAATAAGAGTTTAGAAAATCAATTCCATATGATTAAAGCAAATACTATGAACTGCATCGTTTTAACGGTACTGCAAATTGCATTTGACTTCAGGTACCTACCTATTCATATTTAAACCCCGCAAATAGAGGGGTTAGATCAAAATATCACCCTAAACATAATACCCCCAGGCTATTTTATATAGGTATGGAAGACTTCTCAAAAGCATGAATCAAAGAAGTATCGATCAAATGACACTTAACTGGATCGAAGCGATTCCGTCAAATAGGATAGTCAAAACGACACTGTTATGCAAACAACTAGCCGTACGAATAGCAAAAGGACGCCCCCAAAGTCTTATCAGATCACTCACGGAATGGTCCATCGTAGTCCACAGCCTGTTATGGAAGCTAAACAATGCTCACTTCAACACACAATGGGCAGTGTAGATGACTTGGTTTTCACGGTTAAAGCGAAGTTCAAAGATGCAAACGGCCCAGAATTTGGTGGAAAATTGGTGCTAATACTATGTGGTGAACGCTTATAAAATTATAATAGTCTCTTTAAGCAACAAGAGAAAACTGCATGAACTTAAAACTCTTTGGTAAAAGTCTAACATTTTCTAAAGAAGTTTAGTATCCAGGACAGATCTTGGACCAACGACTGACATGGAATTCCCAGTTGAAATGCATTAAAATGAAAGCTAAAAAAGCTTTAGATATCAGCTGGATCGAAATGGGGCCTACAACCGAGGCAAGCTATCTGGCTCTATACAGCCATGGTTAGACCTATGGTCACGTACAGAAGCGTAGCTTGGTACAAAGAAAAACTAAAAATTTTAGTTAAAAAGCATCATTAAATGTTAGACTCACCATCGTTCTTGTCATTCTGGTGTTGGGTGTTCCCTAAAATCTGGTCGATGCTGTAGAGGGCCCGGGGCCTGATACCGGACGTGCCCGTTGGTCTGGACGATGTTTGCCTGCTAATCATCTTGGCCTCTATGTCCATCCTCGAAATCCTTGGAATGAAAATAAAATAAATCAGTTAAAAATAAACTTAAAAAGCAACAAAACATAGTTTTAGACTTAGGTAAGTATCTAATGTGACAAAACTTGGTTCCTGTTTGCCATTTTTTTTAAATGGGAGCTATTTTTAACTGTATTTTTTTTTATTATACCTAGTTATAACAAAAAAACAAACATAAATGAATAACCCAGTAAGGTCAAAATATTCAAAGCATGCGTCCTTTCAATCATGACCTTTAATCAATAACCAAACCAGGAATCTTATTCGTACCAGATGAAGATTCTTTGAGACATCTCCTGAAAAACACTTCTTCTTCGTTAAAAAAATCCGAAACACGGAGATCCAAAGGATCTGTGAGGTTTGATATATTGTAAGGTGTGAAAGATAGATAATATAGTTTTGAAATAAAAATGGAGGATACAAGAGTCACGAAACTTGCCGGAGATAAGATACGACCATTTAATCGTTGGACCAAATCAAAGAGAAGAGAAACGGACAACTTATAACAACGTATGGTCATAATAATTGTTAACGTTGAAATCCTAATTTTAAATAAATAACAAAATATAAATGTTAAAACTAGGTGGTGATAAGAGGATGACATTGAGTTTGGGGACAAAGTAAGCAAGCGGCTTTGATAAGAGGGGGTAAATTTGTACACTGCCTTTGGTTATAAGGTTGTGACGTATATGTTTGCGCTAACGCTTCTCATTTACGGTATGCAGAATTTTGAAAATCAGTTTTCTTTTGTGTTCAGGACTTGAATTTTACAAACTAGAGTCCCTAGGTACTTATCTTACTCGATTTTGCAACAGCAGTAACTAAATTGAATGATTTGTGATTAACTAACAAGTTTGAGTAGTACCTAGGTACATTCTTGAACAGTGCCCAGTCTTTCCTATACTGCTGAGCAACTGGTTAACATTAAAAGGCATTTAAATAAACCTTTAAAAAAATTTTAAGACCTTATTGGGCATAATTTTATGTAAGTACAAAGTATTTAATTTTGTTACGATTGCGTCATTACTTTTGCATAAATTCAGGCGCCATAAATAATTTCATTAATTATTAACTACTAGCTGTCCCGCCCGTCGACCTTCGACCTAACCCAATTAAAAAAATAATTTTGGCTTATTACATGAATAAAATGCAATTAACGATGTAAAAACTTAATAAATTTAAGCTAATAATTCATTGCATTATGTAATAGTTATCGTTGATTCGGATGCAGGATGAAATTCGAAGGGTCATAAGTTTGAAATCAAAACAATTCCTCTATTATTGCTTTACTTTTTAAAAAATTCAAAAGATGGCGGTGTAGTAGGAAGTACATCACATGTGATGTATGTTTACCTATTGTTTACATACGTCGAAAGAATTGAACCCATTTAAACCAACTTTTTTGAATTATTATGTTGAGATCTAGGTACTTGTTGTATACATGGGGTTTTTCGACATGTTGAACATGTCGAGAATTCTCATGATTAGGAGTTTCGGAGACTTAAACATTACCACCTAATGGCGAACGTTGTTAACGTAAAGTGATCACACTAAGCGAGCCTTCGAAATAACAGTAGAAGACGGTCGTAAGCCCGTAGTGGTTTTTTTCATTTAAAAATCGAACATTAGTAATGAATTGTTAGAGTCATAATTGTTATTTTTTATTAATTTAATTTTTTTTTGTCATAAATATCCTCTCCAAAATCCGTTTCATGCTTTAACAAATTATATAGTAGGGTTATTATGGGCGATAGTTTTTCTGCTTGTTTTAAAGAACACTAATAGTGCCTATATTCAAGAATTGATGTTAGATCAAATGGATAAGACTCTTCATAATAAAAGCCATGATAAAAGTATCTTCCAAGGAACGATTATGGATGAGACAACTCTCTGGAGAGAATGACCAGAAACGTAAACGAATTTGAAACATGTTTTGCCTAATCAAAACCGGGTCGTATCCGCTCATCACAAACCCATCATTGACATCTGACTGCATTTTTATGGGATGAAAAGGCAACTATATGCCTTTGATTGCGCAAAAAGTTCTCTCAATGAAGTTTTTACTGTCTAATGATTGGTTTAGTTCTTTCTTCCTTATTCAAATATATTATTCCATTTTTGGTCCATATAAATTTATATCCAATGGATTTTGTAGTTTAAGTCAGCCAGAGAAGATGTTTATTGTAGGTACATGGTCAGATTTCATTGACAAATACTTTTCCTCCCCCACATTTCAGATCCTTGGCCTCGAGAACACCCGCATTCCTCCTTCCTGATAACACCCTATCTCTGATCAATTTCAATCAACTTCGACGAGAACCTAACAGTACTAGTTTTCCTTCTGTTTAATATGGAATTCATTTAGACTGAAAATTTGTTACAGGTAGGTACTGAATTTATGACAGAGATTGTATAATAAGCAGACCTATTGCCTTGTGTTATAGGTATTATTCCTTGAAATTTCTACCCGGGGATGATCTGTCTCAGATTGGACGGGACCGGTTGGCCAAGTTAAAATGTTCTCATCAATGCTTAGTTCCACCGCCGGCTATACTGACACATTTGCATTTTTTTTATCAGATAATTAATTTAAAAGAATAAAAGTATAACAGGCAAATGAACGATGTTAATCAATAACAAAGTATGTGTTAATATTATTGCAAAAATCAGGAATTATAAAAATTTTAGCCCATGCATTCCGACACTAATTTCTGAATCAGTTGCGAATTTTCCTTTATTATGGCCTTCACCCTCGGTATAATGAGAGTATCTCCCAGTTGCGAATTGTTTGGCGATTCTGCACATGCCAGATTAAGTATTTTAAAAACTACCTACCACACTTTTATTAAAAAACTGTAGGTAGGTACTTGTACAAAATCTAATTAAACAATCACTAAGCCAACAAAAGAAAAAAAACATGTAAGTTATTCTATGTCAAACTGTTTTCATTTTATTAAATCCATTTTTACGCCATGATTAGGGGGCTAGCCAGAAGTGATTGCCACAAGTAGATACATTTTGATAAATTTAATGGTGTCGGAACGGGCTGAGGTTAAAATAAGATTACAACTAGACGGGGAAGAGGACGATTGCCCACGAAATGGTCCGATCTTGTTAGGCGGGCAACGGGGACCGACCGAAAAAAGAAGACCGAGTATCTCTCCTAATTTTGCGTGTCAAATTTTGGGCAAACTTACGATATTGTAGGTATTATACAAATAGTTTTATAAAGATAATCAAATAAGTATCTATACCTACATGAAGGGTTTTATTTAACATGGTATATCTACCAACCTACCTATTATTATTTTAGTAGGCAGTTATGTTGTTTCCTTGAAAAGTAGGTGTTTACATTAAGTACCTAGTGGTGGATATAATATCCTGACAAAACAAGGTTAGGTAGGTAGGTACGAGTAGGTACCTCTTAGGTGGATAGAGGTATTAAATCGATGTTCTTATCAAATTAGGTGGATCTACATACACTGGGCTTGTATATCTTATCAAATAGGTACCTTACTTACACTCTGTTATTATTGTTGAGTAAAGGGGCGTGTGTTAATTAAACACCTCCCATTTTCATAAGGCACTTGAGTCAAATATAAAAAGTGACGCAGATGTTCAACATTATATATAGGGACTTTGTTTTGTATATTTTTCTTGTATGCTAAACAATATACCTACCTATATAGACCCTATAGCTAAACAAAACTTTTTGACAGTCCATCACACCGAGTCTCTTAAAGAGCAGAGAGAAAATTAGGTAGGTAGACATATGATCAAGAGGTAGCGGGTTCGATTTCCGATCGGTTCAGAATTTTTATAATCGTTTATCTATTGAAATTTCAGATTAGACGGGACGGGTGACTGGGAGATATTGCTTCAGGCATCAATAAGTTTCGTCGGTAATACTGACACCTTTGATGAGAAATAATATGTTAGTTATATAGGTACCTACCTAATAAAAAAGAGAGAAAGTAGCTGGGCACTGTTTACTAAAGAATATTTCCGCCCCTAACGTATACCTACCTATTTATTACACCTACCAATGCCTACGTTTTTTAGTCTTTTTTGCTTAGATTCATTATTTCCTAAATGTGAAGTTGTTTGTCAAAATCGTTTCGGATAGGAAGGATAAACCTCTTTAAAAGCAAAAAAAAATCAACAAGGTGAGTGAACACAAAGACACTCTTTGACTTTTTCACAGCAGGTAAGCAAGCAAACAAGCTTGTGTCGTGAAAAATAAGAAAGTTGGCACCTGGGATCAGACCAACGACCTTCAGTAGGTACGAAACAGTAGGTGCGAAAGCCAATTTTTTCTCTATAATCCCAAAGAGTAATCAAATTCAATTAACTTTTCCATTCAAAAAAGTATCTGCCTATTTTATAATGAAAAATTTCAAGAATGCAGATAGCTACCTATCAAAAAATCCCCTAGGTAGGTAGGTACTTATACTTTCTAACATAATTATGATCTATTTGATTATTGCTGTGTGTAATTTCAAATTAAAAAAAATAAACTTTATTTACAGAAAAATGTTCCGTAATTATTACAAATATCAAATAATTAATCAGATATTTTTCCTTATCCTATTCAAGGGAATATCACAAATAAATACCTTCAAGTTTTCTAGATAAGTTGATACTTAAGTGCTTACAAATATGCAAAAGAATAAGTAGGTAGCAAGTTTGGTAACCTACATGCATACTTGGTAAGATATTATAAGCGTAGACATTTTTGGGCTAATCAGACTATATAGGTATATAGATGTAACTATGCCATTAAAAATAGATAAATAAATGGTATGGTTGGGAGTCCAGTGGTATCAATCGGCGGCTTTCGTACGTACAGCGAATGGAGGTCGTAGGTTCGAATCCCGGTTTCCGCTTTCACGACATTAGCCTTTGCTTAGTGTGAAAGATGTCAAAAGTGTATTTGTGTTCACTTCGAGTGAGCACAGATTCATTAAAAAAATATTCTTGAATACATAATGTTGGGAGATAGGTACATGATTTTATACATCAATCATTTTCTACCATTCTGTTTGCATTGCCAAATTTTCATATACATATAGGTAGATGTACCTTAGTAGATATTAAACGTGAATTTAATGTTTTAATGTTAAAATCTGGACATGGTGTGGCAAGAAGTCATAAACATTGCGCAAGATAGAGCACAACGGAGAGTTCTTGTTGCCCCCCAATGCCTATAAGTGGGGCGTAAAGGGAGTTTAGATTGGATTAGAATGTTAAAATAAAAATACGTATAAGGTAAGTACCTAATTAAACTTTATTACTATAATTTTACTTAAGATGTGCAACCCACTTTGCTTTTTCAAAAAAATCTAGATACCTATATATGATAGTATTTTTATTTAATTGGAAATGTACCTTCCTACCGCAGATTTTTATTATTTATTTTAATTTTGGGGATTTACTTATATCTACCATTTGTAGGCAGATATACCTACCTTAATAAATGGGTACCTAATTGGTGTTATAAAAAAAAACTAATTTACTCAAAATTTTAACGACCCTGATGGACTACAATTGCCTGTACCTATTTTAGATATTAATTGAAAGAAGATAGAGTAAAGAGAGAATCGTACCTACCTGCCATTCGAATTAGTAAAAAGAATAGGGTAAACCCTAATGTGACGTAAACTTTGTGCAATTGGATACAAAAGGGTAGGTACATACACTATGAAACATCTTTAAACAAAATAATAATAAACATACTTTGAAATGTTAAAATATAAATTGACAGCCATTAGCACCTAAATGTAGGTAAATCCTATCCAATTCGCTGAATACACCATATTTTGATAAAGCAATTGATGTGACAAATAAAACTTAAAATTCATATTATTATCCAAGACAAAAGTACCTACTCACATAAGAAAAATCCAGACTTGTGTATTAAAAACTCTTATTTATTAGCACGTAGTTACCAATGTAAAACAGTTCACAAACACTGAAAAACACTAAAAAAAAAATCACTATAAATTTTTAAACTGTCAAAAACGGTACAAGTCCACAGATTTTTTTTAAAAATCAAAACTTTATCATAAATTATTGATAATAAGTATGTACATTAACGACGAGTTCATTCATCACAATAAAATTGCAAAACAATTAAAATATTTTTCCACCCTTTCTAAATGCTATGGGGTGGGACACGTCTACACAGATCGACGTTTGATGTATGAATGAGACCAGACTAGGATTTGACAGTTGAGCAAGTACCTACCCATAGACATTAAACGGACAGCCTTCCCGATATTAATGCGACGTACTATTGAGTAAGTACTCGCGTACTCGATTGTACATATCTTTGGGGTGGCATAACCTACCGAAATTCAACGCAAGCGTAAGGTAGGTGCTACAGTAATATAATATGTAAAATCTGTTTGATTATTGGAACACTGAATAATTGCCGTGAATGATATTATTTTAATACTTACTTACTTTACTTTTACTTTTCGTGCGGCATTCGGATAGATTTCTTCTTCGCCCGTGCAGGCTGCGTCGTCACAAGCACCTATAATCTCGGCTCCAGCGCTGCAAGCCAAGCCACCGCCTCCGGTTTCCCCTCGTGGATGTCCTGGATGCTCCCCGAGAACCTTCTAGTTTGGCATTTCTCAACCAAATGCCTGACTGTCTGGAGATCTCCACACTCACAATCAGGATTATCCCTCTTCCCCCACCTCCAGAGCAAGAAGTTACAGCACCCGTGTTCCGTTCTTACCCTGTTTTGCTGTACCCAAACCTTTCGTGGGAGATCTGCTCCTGGAACCTTAGATGTGGGATCTGTGATAAGATGTTTATTAGTAACATTTGTTGTGGCCCATCTTTCTTTCCATTTTGTTTCCAAGGCCATTGCGGATGTTCTTAATGTATTTGCCCCACTCCCCCACGAAGTGCCCGCCAGCTTGCCTATAATGTTGTTCCTAGCCTTGATCTTGTTCTTGACTCCCTCCAGATGTTCTCTGTATGACAGGGTTCGGTCAATCTTTACTCCCAGGTACTTCGGGTTCTTCTCATTTGGGATCTTCTCGTTACGCATATACAAGTTCAGTTGCCTTTCAGCCTCTCTGTTGTTTAGGTGCAATGCTAGAGCTGCTGTCTTTCTTGGATTTGGTCGCAAATGCCAACTTTCCAGATATTCCTGAAAGTTTTTCAAATCCGTGTTCAATGTGTCCTCCAAATCCTCGAAAGTCCTTGCCTGAGCCACCAATGCCACGTCATCTGCGTATATAAATTTTCTGGATATGGTATTCGGGATGTCCGCTGTATAGAGGTTAAATAAAAGCGGAGACAGCACTGATCCTTGGGGTAGTCCGTTCTGGATTATTTTGGTCTTACTTGAAATACCATCCAGGTAAACCTTGATTCTCCTGTTTGAGAGTATATTTTCAAGCAATCGGATAGTTTTTGTGCATCGGAGTATTTTAGAGATCTTAAGGATCAATCCCCTCCTCCAGACAGTGTCATACGCAGATGTGAGATCCAGTAAAACTAGACCCGATTTTTCTCCCCTCTGAAAACCATTCTCCACATGCGTCGTCAAAGCTAATACCTGTTCACACGTGCTCCGTCCTTCTCGAAAACCAGCTTGTTCCATTGGTAGATGTTTTTCTATTTCTGGCGCATATCTTGCCGTTAATACTCTCTCAAACAATTTGTAAATCACTGAGAGCAAAGATATTGGTCTATAATTTTTGGGGTCATCAGCTGGTTTACCGGGCTTAAGTATAGCAATAACTTTGGCATCCTTCCATGATTTGGGCAACTTTCCCAAATCTACGACTTGTGAGAAAAATTTGGCAATCCATGAAATGGCCCTGCCACCTAGATGTATCAGGAAATCTGGGAGAATATCATCGGCCCCCGCTGCTTTGCCCCCTTTTATATGTTTAATAGCTGACACTATTTCGTGCACGGTTACTTCACCTGCCAGGATACTGTTAGCTTGGCAATTCTTTAATTCGTCTCTTACCTGATCTCGGATCGAACATTTCTGTTTTGCATCAGGTTTTATGTTGCTTGTTTTATATATTGCTTTGGCAACTTGGTTCACATCCAAGGGTCTTTCTCTTTTAGCTGCTGATGCGGCTCCAAGCCTGCGGAGCACCGTCCAAACTCTTGCGGCTCGAGTGCGTGAAATCCATCTGTTCAACGGTTTCAGACCATCTTTTGTGTCTTTCTATATTCAAGAGCTGTATAAGGTCCTCCGCCACTTCGTCATCACCGGTGTTTCGATACTCTTCAAATACTTCCTCGCATTCCTGGTTCCATCCCGGGATATACTCCTTGCGGTAACCTCTTGGTATGGATCGTTTTGCTGCCGTCTTAATCAAATTTTCGAATCTCTTGTAATTCTGCAGTTCCGGCTTTATTCTGTTTACTTGTCCCTCTATGTATTCTGTGTACTGCTGCCATCTTGCCCTCCTTAAGTTCCACCGATACAGTTTTGGTTGGTTCATAACAGGTATTTGCAGTCCGATATCGACTATAACCGCAGAGTGTCTACTTCTTGGGAATCTTTTAAGAATTTCTATTTTCGCCATCGTAGGGTTTCCCGATTTGTTTGTTGTGACGAAACATAAATCAGGTGATGTTACAGAGTTCCATCGTGCTGACAGGAAAGTTCCTCCCTGTTTCGAATCATACAACAGATGCATGCCGTTCAGTTGAGCCCATTCCGCCAACGCCTCACCATCCTCGTCATCAGAAGTATAGCCCCATTGTGTATTTCGTGAATTAAAGTCACCTATCACAACAGTCGGGTGTTCGTACTTGGGCAAGATATCTGGAGTCCACCTTCTAGAAGGTGGTTTATATACGTTTACCACTGTGAGGTCCCGTACTTTAATGGTGATGAAATTTTCACCCTCATCCGTCATGAAGGCTTCCTTCTGAAGTTCTGTTCGCACATATGTCGCCATTCCATGCTTCTTATGGCCTTTGCTGGCTACAACAACAAAGCCTGCGATTTCCAACCTTGGTGCATCCGTCATTTCAATGTGGGTCTCCTGCAAGGCCACAACATCAACGTTGCTCATCATCTTAGACAGAATGTCTGCCTTTGCCTTGGTTAACCCCTCAACATTTACTTGTCCTATTCGAAAAAGTTTCCCTGCTTTTTGCAGTTCGTCGTTCTTAAAAGGTAGGTGCTTATGTCTACTTTTCTCACTATTGCGGTCGTCAAGTTGGTCCTGAAAAGGTCCTTTTACCGAATTGGTCGAGAGGCCCTTCGACGTTCGACCGCCATGTTTGTGCTGGTTCGTTTCACGCATTTTAGACTCGTTTTGTTTTCTTTTCTTGTTTAATCATTCACTTATTTTTGCTCTATATTTCGTTTCTGTTGTTTCTTATATTTTGATTGCGCTACTCACGGGGGAGACCACGAGAAGGTCCAGCACATCCTCCCCCATCCTGATAGTCCTTAGTCATTATTTTAATGACTAAGGACTATCAGGAAAATGAAGTCAGAGGAAAACGATCGGTATCAGAAAGAAATTATGTGACCTTTAACTATACCACCAACCACCGTCTTAGTTAGCAACTAAATTTCATTTAAAAATTGATGTTTTTCATGTTCAGGTATAAACATTTTGGAACAAATATTGGTCTTGTAGGTGTCATTTAATATTTTTAAAAAGGTTGTATACCAAAAAAAGTGCATAGAAATACCTATGTATTGTTAACTATTTTTGATGCTCTGTGTCATTTAAGGTGAGCTCTACGTTCGTTTTAAGTTCATTGTGATAAACCTTTGTCTTTTACCTGGCACAACTTGTATAGTTCTAACTAAATAGTTCATGTTTTTTAGTTCGTTTTGTTTTGTCCAATCTTAAAAATATTTTATTGATAAGTTATTTAGTTCTTTTATTTATTTAGATTATGCAGTTACAAAAATTACATATTTTATAACTTAAAAATAGCAATAGGTACTTTATTATTCCACTTATATTATACAGATTTAGACGTCGCCTTTCTACAACATTCACATTATTAATCTATGCTTATCACTACTCTTTCACTTATCACTATATCACTTTGATACTTCTTTTGATTATTTATTCCTAATCATTCAACATTTTTATTTTTGAGACGTGAAAAGATATAACGACTTTTTTTTAGTATTATTTTAGTAATAATTGTTCATTAACAAACTGTTATTTATTCTTCTATTTTTTATTCCATTTTTGGCAATGGCTGAAGTTTTAACCAAACACCAACCAATTATCTATGTACGATAATGCATCTCCAACCCTCCTCACACTACGCCAATTGCATCGTCTCAGCTATTCATTTATTTATTTTAACAAAACACATTACAGAGGACAACTATACATCAAAAGTAGAAACAGGCCTCCTCAAACCCACGTTTGTCAATCAGATACTCCTAAGCCTTGATGTGGTTCATCCATCGCTTTGGAGTTCCATTACTCGTCCTCTGCTCTCCTCGTCTTTAACATGGATTATCAATTTTTCAAAGCTTCCAATTTTAGCATTGTGTCTGAAGAATCAAAGAACCCGTCCAAACTACAAACCAGAAGGTCACGCAGTAACTCCAATCCCACCATGATAATACCAAATTGGTCCATTTGGTAGTCGATATTCCAAGTAAAGGTACGGAAACACCACATTTTAAAATGTTCTGAGTGAAATTCGTCTTGTTCTTTTTAAAACATTTAAATTAATCGATAACCGTATTTTTTGGTTGAGCTTGTTGAGTTTTCGTTGCAAAATTTAGCTGAGGGAAGGTCACTAGGGTAGATTGGAGCATGAAGAAGGTAGGTGCAGCTAATTATAAGGGTTTTTATTGCGTGGTCCCAATAAGTGAAATATTACAAGCACCTAGGTATGTATGTATATATTGACGGGGGGTGTAGATCGGACACAAAATCGCACTAATTGGATCATTTTTACACGATATTGGGTATAAACAGCAGCCCGATTCACGGAAAAGTTTAAGTCTAAGTTTAGTTCGAAGTTCGAACGAAGTTCGATTCAAACTTTTCCGTGAATAGGGCTGCTGGTAATAATAATTGTAGGCGGCGACTATCTACAGTCTATGTACCTATTCAAGGAGGGTTTGAATCGAACTTCGTTCGAACTTCGAACTAAACTTAGACTTAAACTTTTCCGTGAATCGGGCTGCTGGGTTTGTATTGAAAAACATAAAACATCCCTTCGTTGTATCTAGACAAATTTTTGTTTAAAGTTAAAATTTTGAATTCACTTTAATTTTTGTATAAGTAAAATATATGTTTGTTACGTCGAAATTGAAATGAGAACGGATATATGAACAATGGTTGAACACAAAATAGGGGCGTGCAGAAGGGGATGAACTAGGAATGGAAAAGAAGAAATCGAACTTTTTCTCCCCCAGAATGAACAGAAAAAACACCTTTGGCATCCTTCACATTGTCTTTGTTCTGACAAGATTTTCTATATCAATGTGAACGATGTCAAAAGTGTTAACTTTGTGTATGGCTAACTAAGTATACCATAACTTCTTCTTATTATTATTATTATTATAGGCCTGAAGACTTATTTTTAAGAGGTGGGGTTTGCCTCTTGCGAGGTCGACTCCCAGCTGTCTCTCCACCTCTTTGGTGGTCTGCCTGATTATTCGATGGGGTCGGCCATTCATTGCCTTGGAAGAAGTCTGAATGAGTCTATATTCTCCTCATTTGTGCATATACCAGAACCTTCTTTGAGCATGTCTTCGACCTCTTATATTTCCAAACCTCAGTCCGTCGATTTTTAGTTTACCTCATTCTCTTCATATTCCGGACAAAGATCAATACAATATACCTGTCCTGTGAATTTCGGATGTGATCTCTTGTGCCCATCCTACACTAGTGTGAACCATCACTTTCTTCAAATAAAAAAATCTACAATACCTATCAATAGATAATTCTTAATTACGTGTAGGTTTTATGTAGAAATGTACACACCTAAGTACTCATTTATGTATAGTGGATGGGAATGCATGTGTTAAAAAAATATTTAGTGTTGCTTCTGGCGATATTACGCATCAACATTCATTCATTCATTTTATTCATTCACAGCTACATAATAATATGTGAAGTAGTTTTGTGCATAAGAAAAAAAAACTGCAATGTGTGGGTTGTGGTAGCATTGTGAAGAAATTAGCAGGTATTCTGGTAGATTGAGTTTACTGTTAGGATAGTATGGAGTTAATCATCCGTGCTATAAAAACATGCCCCATTATGTGGACAGGGGCGGTGTCTTAGCGCAACTCGAAATATGCTGCAGAACCTTATTGATTGTGCGAAAAAACTGATGGTTCAAAAAATATTATGTGATGTGTATCTTGTAAGTATACCTACCTATCTATTATAAAAATGGAGAGCTATTTTGCGTGGTCATCGCACCACGCCTAAACGGCTGGACCGATTTCGCTAATTCTTTATCGTATTGGTTTTTATCAGAAGGTTCTTACGAAAGAAAAAATAAAGAAAAAAGCATGGAAAATTAGAAAATTAAAGAAACTCCAAGTAATTAATACAATTTGATTTATATTTCCATTTTGAAATTTTGACAGAGACAGTCAGTGGTAAGATAGTTGGCCCGATTGACAGAATGCTCAATTGCTCATGAAAAATATGGTTTAAAGCAGATGCGTCAGTCGGAATCACATTGGTTAAAAGTTCATTAAATACAAATTTGAAATCAATAATAAATAGAGTTAAAACCACAAGGCAAAGTCTGTCGGGATGCTGGTAGGTACCTATATACAAGTTTAACATTTTCAAGATTGGTGATAGTATTAGAAAATAAATCTTCATTTAACAAAATAAATCTCAACTCATGCATAAAACAAAAAATAATGAAGTAGGTAGGTATATAGGAATATTTTTTTTAAGAAATAGAATAAAATTTTGATAATATTATTTATTTTGAATTTAATATTTATTTATACAACCAGTTGCTCTTTTATACAAATTTTATAAATGAAAGAACGAAATTGCATCTAACGATTATTATTAGGTATCTATTATTAATAGGTATATGAAGAGCATATAATACATATTTGAAGAAAAAAAAAACAAAAGAATCAACAAAACAAACATATTTTTTTGTGTTTCATGTAAAATTTGATACTTGCTAGTTATGCGGTTTCCGCCGTATTGAAGTCTCATCGACGATATCATTTTTGGAATTTACTGCACCACCAGATAATTTTTGTTCTGGGACAGTTCTACTTCAAAGTAAACAATGCAACCAACCAATTAATCAATGTAAGTACCTACTGGTACTAATTATTAAACTAATAAAAAACAAATAAAACAATACAGTAGATAATATAAAAAATAATAATCATCTTAACTAAAATAACAAGACAAAGAAACAGCCTCCTTTAGTCCTTAATAAGAGTATATAATTTGAGGATAAAACAAACTTTTAACGCCGGTATTACAGCATAATAATTTTGTTTAATGTCCTGTCCAAGTCCTTCATGTTAAAGTCAGTTAACGATACCAAAGTTCGCACATCTAAAGCACACTCAGTATAATTGTTTTTGTTTAATGTATCTTTATTGTGAAAAAAAAATAAAAATAGGTATGTCAATGGGCGTACTTTGACCTAGGTCTATCCCTGTCATTTCTGACCACAACACTTAGTGATCGGGAGGTATGTCGGGACATTGTAAAATGTCTTTGTTATGCGAATTTCAATTTACAAAAAAAAACCCTCTGATAAGGGGTGACCATAATATAGTGTCTGCATACTTGATGCACGCACAATTTGGGGGTGACAACACTATACACGAATAAATGGCATAAAAGAGCCTAGGTAGGTACCTAACTACCTAGTGATGAAAAGGGGAAGGAATTATTTCAACTTAATTGCCCCCTTCACTATACAAGTAGGTAGGTATATCTAAGGGTTGTAATCTATTTTCAAGAAGAGAAAAAACAAAACCGATCAATTTCAACCCCTAGAGCTATAGACGTAATTAAAAAATCAGTTATTGATGGTGAAATTCGGACTGAAATTGAAATTTTAAATAGATTCTTGGTCAGTTGTTAGTAGCCCAGCGGTTTCTGTCACTGACTTTTATATTGACGAGCTAGGCGGTGCATGAATTCAAGCCCAGCAGTGGATTCAGGACTATTTCCTCTTGTTGCCCCCTATACCCTTAAGTGGGGTCACATAGGGAGTAAGTTGGTACCTACCTTCCTACAAACTTATTTACTGTGAAAGATACCTACTTAGGTACTTAAGATTACTAGTTTGTTTGCATTATCACATATTTTAGATTAAGGTATCTGCAATTTTGAAAAAAAAAACGTTATACCTAACAGAAGAAGGTACAGTAAGTAGGTACCTAATTATAATTAATAAATCAGACAATTAGGTACCTATTATTCACGTCTGTCTAAGTACGCAGACGTCGCGACATTTTTAAAACCAATAATAACTTCCTAATTAGGTAATAAATAAATGACTCTATGAGTTGAGTAAATTGAGGGAAATTTAAAAGAAAGCTTCTTTGGCTCGAGGGCCATGTCTGGCGATGGTCTGATAACAGAATCTATTGCCTTGCACCACATCCTATAATTACTTTCTGATAAAGTTTTCCAACCTCCTTTATTCACTGCTTTGTATTCTGTTATTCTTGGCAATTATACATCTTTGGTTTTTTATACACTTAGGTACCCAAGTTGTGATGTTATGTGTGTGAATTGACTACAGGAATGCGTCTTTATGCGTCACCATAGCATGCAACAGCGAACTCTACTAAAGAAGATGTGCCGGCCTTTTGAAAGGGAGGTTGGGGCAGATGCCCCCCCTAGACATTTAAAAATGTATATAGGCAATTCATATTTTCCTCATCCTCTATATAGAAAATAGCCTATGAATGGGTCAAATTGCCCCCCCCCCTCCCCTAGGCCCCGGGCTGGCGACGACCTTGAACCCTACGATAGTATTAACAGGGAGAAACTGTACAAGATACTCCTAACATTTATAAATACCCACTAAGCTTGTCAAATTGATTAAAACAACAATGAAAAATAGAATTAGTGACAAGACAACTTACTTATGAAGACAGGACGAAAACATGAAGCAATCCAGAAATCAAATAAATGATAGGTACTGTGCTAAACATCACATTTGAAGACACGTGGGCTTGAGCTATTACTTAACTTAAATGAATTTGCCTACTTGACTCCAAGGCTCTTTGTACTTCCTAGGCCGAGGTGGGCCGGGCATCTGCAGAGTATGGGTCATGGGTCACTATAGGAGGATCCTCGTGGGTCACCCGGGTGGAAGACGATAGGCTCAATTGGGATGAGGATAAAGTTAGGAAAGATGTGGAACAACCTCTGGAGATTTTTAACACTAAGTATATAGGTACCTATACCATAACCTTATCTACATAAATGTTCTTATCAAAAATTATTAGGTAGGTAATAATAAACCTAGGTTCCTACTCGTACAGCTACCTACCTGCCTAATTATTTAGGATTTTCAAAATGCTAAATTAGTTATCTACCTATTAAAATTATTGTGCACTGTGCAGGTAACAAAATGAGGCACGTGTCGGAAGAGATAGGAATCCCCCGTGGTTCCGGTCTGACCAGACAGCTTGGCATCTCGCTAAGTGGCTGATTAGTCATGCACCATTAGGGTATCTCCTAGGCAGGTAGCCATACCTTTTGTGACACCTCTACAGTTTTATTTACGAATATTTGGTATAGTTAAAATAATAATAGTTATAGGTACCTACATAATACATACCTAGTTAATATAAATACCTATACAATGTGTTATTTCGACACTTGATGAAACGAAGTGTGCGAACAATCGTCAAAAATTCATCGATGAAAAGGTGAAAAATTGTGGGAAAATTTCATCTTTATAAGGGTACCTACTTTTACATTTTGAAATTCAAAATTTTATTGATTTATTATTAGGTGCATTGTATTTTTATTTATTGTCTCTTCAAGTAGGTAAAGCACCATAAGTACTTACTCTCTTTATATAAATCAGATTTGAAAGCCAGAAATCAACCTAGGTATCTACGAAAAATAAATAAATGTAACAATGGTATAGATACGGAAACATGCGGTAAAAATAATAATATTTTAGTAGAAA
Source organism: Mystacides longicornis (assembly GCA_963576905.1). NCBI lineage: Eukaryota > Metazoa > Arthropoda > Insecta > Trichoptera > Leptoceridae > Mystacides > Mystacides longicornis. The sequence continues at coordinate 4,903,346 of OY756420.1, forward strand.
TTTGGGAAAAGATATTTTTTGTTTGATTTGATTTGACCAAAGTCAGTTACATTTAAATTAGCTCGTTTAGGTAAGTACCTACCTACTATCTAGACTTTTTTTAGGTAGGTACTAGTTGCATGTATAGGTACATGAGATCCAACTGTCGATGGCCTGAGTCGGTATGTTCATTGTATGAAACGATGTCGTCAATAAATTAAATTTTTACAAAAAATGTTAAGAAAAGTTTGAGATGTACTGATATAATGTTGATATTTTTTATAGAAAAATAAATTAACTAGTTGATATATTTCGGCGTTTTTCTATATTTTTTTAAAATTCTGAAATATAGGCATTGAAACTCGTAAATTTGTCATAAAAAAAAATATTTTTCTTTATAAAAAAAAAAAAGTTTGAGAAACCCTGGAACTTTTTCATTAAAATTTGAGATATTGTATTTTTCTATATACATACAAATTTTTAGGGTTCTAGCTTTTATAGTTTTCGAGATATTTGCAAAAATTAAGTAAAAATTCAAAGGTTGATTACCCCTGACTGAAAGAACATTTAAAAATTCTGAGTATACAAGTTTTGTAGGCTTAAAGTATTAAATATTTTCTGAAATTATAGGATCTGTGCATCAAGCGAATCAAAAGTTATAAGGGGGGGAAGGACACACACACAGACACACACACCCAGACACACACACACACAGACACACTAAATGTTCTCCTCCGAATTCTGAGTAAATCCATATATGGAACATATATGCTGCGAAGCCTCTAAGTTGGTGTTATTTGTCGTCAAAGTTTGAAAAACCGTTTAAAATGTAGACCTGTCCAACTGTCGATTTGTTGAAGAGAAATTATTTCTCGAGACAGATCGGCAGTATCAAGCCAAGATACGTGAGATTTGTATGGCCAGGTCTACATTTTAAACGGTTTTTCAAACTTTGACGACAAAAAACACCAACTTAGAGGCTTTTCAGAAAATATTTAATACTTTAAGCCTACAAAATTTATATATTCAGAATTTTGAAATTTTCTTTCAGTCAGGGGTAATCAACCTTTGAATTTTTACTTAATTTTTTCGTATATCTCGATAAATATAAAAGCTAGAACACAAAAAATGTGTACGTATATATAAAAATACAATATCTCAAACTAAATTTAATGAAAAAGTTCCAGGGTTTCTCAAACTTTTTTTATAAAGAAAAATATTTGTTTTATGACAAATTTAAGAGTTTCAGTGCCTATATTTCGGAATTTAATAAAAATATCGAAAAACGCCAAAACACATCAACTAGATAATTTAATTTTCTCATCTACATCTCAAACTTTTCTTAACAATTTTTGTAAAAATTTAATTTATTGACGACATTGTTTCATACAATAAACATACCAACTCAGGCCATCGACAGTTGGATCTCATGTTTACATGCAACTAGTAAAATAATAAAATAACACTTTGCATCCTACCTAACAAGACATTTATCTAAATATTCCTCGATGATTCGTCGCAAGAGCCTCGTTTATTTCCAAGCAGAAGACACCATATTCAGGTTGACCTTTTTTTTGGTAAGTAGGTACCTACCTACCCTTTTTTACGTACCTACCTTAGGTGTTCTTTCACCATCATCTCTTTCTCATCCAATCAAGAAAATATAAAGGAAGGTTGTAAAGTTCCTATACGTAAGTCTTAGAAAATGATGAACTTTGAAATACTCTAATAGGTAATAATGGGAAAATCCTAATCAATTTTTAAGTTATAGATCATTACGAATAAAGAGATTTATGATAGACGATTATGATATTAAGCCATTAATGTTGTTGTTTTAATGACATTTGATGGTACAAAATCATAAACAATAAATAATATAATGATTAATTTTTAATGATGTAGGTACCTACCTACTTAGATCATAGGTGTATTGACGCTTTCTCCAATACAAACAATAAACCTATAATAGTCTATAGGAATAGGGTTACTCACTCATAGATAAAATCTAATGGTTAGATGATTTATTTGAATAGTCTATCTATGGACTCTATGGAACATCTAACGAGGTAGGTACCTACATACCTATAACAATTCAATTATTTTAAAAATCGAATCAACAAAGAGGTTGCACATGCTAGAGTGCTACGAACGTGTGAATGATTTTGTATTCAATATTGGAGAGCAGTCTACTGGGGTAGTCAAATTATGAGCATTAGAATGAAGACATTAACTATAAAGAAACAGTAAGTACCTATCTATAACAAAACAATAGTTGTAACTATTAATCTTTATTCATCATTAGAAGTTATATAATAATAATAATTTTGATTTATTTGCCATAAGCAAGTTCATATCTTATACGTCTCCATTCTTTTCTCTTCATCTCCTTTATCACATTTTTTTTTAGTTCGGTATAATATATCCGCTGCAGGGCGAATCATCAGAGAATCACAGATATAGGTAGGTATACTTAACTGTGTCTGGTTGAATAAGCTTCAGCGATAAGCACCTGTTATTGGAATAAAAAATGCTGTTTTTGTTACCAATATTGATTATTTTGTAGTTACCTTATAGTTTAATGCTATTTTCTAAAAGTCTCTAGGTAGGTAAAAAATTCAAGAAGATAAAAAATTAGGAAACAATAAAAAACGAAATGATTCAAAACTAAAACAAAATCTAATAGGTAGATAAAATGACTCCACCAATCATATTACAATTTGAAACCACATGACCAAAAAATAAATTCGAAATTTGAACAGAATGTCTGCGCGCCTACTGTAATAATAATTTAATTGAATTAGCGCTGGGCGTGGTTTGTACGTACCACGTGACGTCACCGTCCAATCGGAGGCTCCGCTGCCCGCCCTCTCGCGCCAGAATTCCGAATTATCTGTGCCTTAGTTGGCTTTTATAACCAAGACGGTCTGGCAGTCATTTGAAAACATTCTATTTGTAAAGGAACGCGAACTTTAAACGACCCTAATTTCACAAGGAAATACTCGAACAATTTTATGAAGTTGTTTTACTTCCTTCACTCATACATAAAACAACAAGTATTTATAGTAGGTAGGTATGTGTATGTAACATGAATAGGTACTTTGATCGATACTTGTTATTTATCTGTTAACTGGCTTTCCCGACAGACGTTGTCTTATGTTCCTAACTCTGAATATAGAATTCGAGTTTGTAAGGTGATGAATTAGTAATCATTATACCAATGTACCTAATTCCCACCGATGTGTCTGTTTTAAATCATGTATATTCCATCCGCATTCTGACAATCGCACCAACTATCTGACAATTGACAGTTTCTGTCAAAATTTCAAAATTGGAATAAAAATAATATGGTAAAAAATGAGCCCATCACCTCTAGGTACTATTATGTGGAGGAGATGACTTGGCTGGGATATGTGTTAAGGATGCCGAATGACAGTTGGCCGAGGAGATCGCTGTTCTTCCTCCCATCAGGGTCCCGGAGACGAGGAAGACCGTCTCATACTGTGTTCCGCTACTTCGAAGCAGAGCTGAGGAATCTGGACATGGTGTGGAAGGAGGTCATTAACGTTGCGCAAGATCGAGCGCAATGGAGAGCTCTTGTTGCCTCCCTACGCCCCTAAGTGGGGTCTAAAGGGAGTTTGGATTTGGATTGGTAAAAAGTAGGTAGGTACTTAGTACGGTTACTTACATAGAGTTTTATTTAATTTTCTAATTTACCACGCAACTTTCTTGATTTTTTCTTTCATAAGAACCTTTTCCTGATAAAAGCACACACGATAAAAAAAGAATTATCGAAATCGGTCCAGCCGTTTAGGCGTGATGCGATGACCACGGAAAAAATAGATAGTAAGAAATGCATGCCACTTGACATTTATAAAACGCGACATGTTTGTTGAACTCTACCCACCTATAGGTACCCTTTCTCGGTGTATCTCGAGAGGCGGGTGTAGGGTATATCCAATTTCCTTCAACCAAACGGGCTTAATCGAATTATACGGCTTTATTTGCTGTTGAATTTCATTGGCTGATTCGTTTGGTAACATGTCGGTAGATAGGTAGGTACCTACTTAACTTTATGTAGTAAATAAATAAGTAGGTACGTAATGGGTTGGAATTAAATCTACTGTAGAATTCAAACATAATAAATGCTATGATACAGTAGGTAGGTATAATATAAATGAACTAGCTTATACCCGTCTTGCTTTACGTTTTTGATTCCGATTGTCAGGCTTGATCGGTAGGTAATTAAACAGGTTCTAGTCTAGCTTCCCATTGCATAACTGACATAAGCACAGGAAAAGAAGAATGACACTTTCACAATTCATAAAAAGAGAGAAGAATTATAATGTTTATTAAAAAGAAAGAACAAAAATTATAGTTTGCCATTCACATGAAAAAAACCTGACTGTATCATAATATGTTACATCTCACACTTGATTCAATTTCACTGTTCTATCGAACCTACCTACATAATATTATGCTATTAGTTTTACTCTCTCTCTATGGTTTGAATCTTAGCTACATCCCTCTATGTGTAGAATGGTACAAATTTTAGGTGATTGACTAATGATGAAGGCAGCTGTTTTACCGACCTCAAATAATATTATACGAACCTACCTACATAATTTGCAAACTTTACTCTCTCTATGGTTTGAATCTTAGCTACATTCCCTACACCCTCTATGTGTGATAAAGGCAGCTGTTGTACCAAACTCAAATGTCACTAAAATATGTCAAACTTCAAAATGGAGGAATTATTTTGCAAATTTTTTCATTAAATCTTTATTTATTGAGAATAATAAGATTTGAATAACATTTATATGTATAACAAATCAATCTCCAATTATTTTATTACATTTTCATACCGTAATACCAAGATTCCATTCAACGTTTACATGAGTAATTTTGTTTCCAAACGATGGCTTACTGTCTTTTTTAAAAATTTGTATGAAACTCCTAAAAAATAGAGTTTTTAAATATATCTAAATATATTAAAGTTAATGCAGCAAATTGTATTTAAGAACCTTCTCCGGCATTTAGCACGGCTCTGCGCAGATTCATATCTGACGTAGCATTTGTATTTTGAGCGTAATGCTCCCACATACGGTAAAAGGCAAATAAAAAAACATTTCTGAATTATTATGTAGATTAATAATCGGGCATAGGTACCTACTAAAAAATACGGAATGCATGTCCATGAAATATTATGTTGTCAATTCCATCTCGATCTTCAGTGAACATAGAACGGAGTCGCACAGGTCTAGTGACAGACAAGGCTGCATTTACACGCTTGCCATGGTTTGGCAAACCACCACAAACACCAACGTGTAAACGGGGTGTTTGCCTTGCCTTGTGTGAGCTTGCCAACGCTTGCCAAAAGTGTCGGTTTTTACACACTTGGAGCTAGTAGGTGGCTTGCCAAGCCATGGCAAGCGTGTAATTGTAGCATATGGTTGCATGGGCCATAACGCATAATTTTAGTTGTGTACTTGTACGAGGCTTGGTTAGTTCTGAAACAAAAAAAGAAAACATTCTGAGATTATGAGTATATTAAGGGTGTCTTATTGATGCCTGACTAGGTAAGTTCTTCATTTTCATTCTAAAACTAGGTACCTATCGATTCTGACATTCAGTGCTAGGTAGGTATATACTATAAAAACTTACATTAATAATAATAATATCAAGTTTTTTCAGCAAAAATAGTTACAAAAATGTTATGATTCAAAATACAATTAAATTTACAATGCAGAAACAAATGCTACCTTTCCAATTGAGCAGAGCTCGTTTAGGGAAGGGACTAGGTAAGTACTTACCTAATAAACAGTTACCATAACATTACATCTCAAAATCATCACACACACACATTTAATATGCTACAAAGTAAAACATGCACTCATAATTAGAGATGGGACTAACGGCTTAAATTCAAAAACGTTAATATTAAAAGCTGAAAGCTATTTTAAACAATTGGTATCTGGAAATTTAACTTCTTCCTAAAAAAAAGGTCGTTTCCAAAATTTGTTATCTATCTACATAATAGGGGTAGGCTATTATTTCCCTGACTATTATTTTTATTCAACTATTATTTATAAATATCGTTAAATATTAATACCGTTAGATGCGTTATTTTTATTTATCTATTATTTTTATCAGCTGTCGTTATAATGTCCATCTCTACTAAAGCTCATAAGAATTTTGAAATAAAACTAATATACTTAGTTACTTTGAAAAATCATTTTTTTTTCGAAAAAACTTTGTCCAGTGGCCACTCCATGGATGAAGCATGCCGCGGAATACCAAACCACATTGAGCCAAGGTATAGCCGTGCGTTACCATTTTTGTAAATAATGAGGATTATTCGCTTTGCCCAGGGCATTTGCTTTGCCTGGGCTTCCCTACAAAAACTGTAGGTATCTATGTACCTCAAGTAATCGCAATGCAAGAAAATGTCAGCGTGGTTAGAAATTGCTACTATAAGTAGGTTCTATTCCTTAAGTGCAAGATACAGTCAGATCCACTCAAATGAGTCTCAGGTGTGTTGTTGAGTTCGACACAAAGATAATTATTGTAATCTCCTCAGGCAATCACAGGGACAATACGCCAGCAATCTCTCTCTCTCCACATCCTTCTTATCTGCAAAAAAACTTAAGTGACTTTACAAAATGAATGCACGGACATCGTGTATGTCCTGAAGATATATTTTAATCAACACAATATCGTGTATATTCCTACAGACTGTCCGCGTTTTACGTCTATTGACACGATAAAAATGTTATACGTAAATCATTAAGCGAACACTTTCAATGAGTTATAAAGGTATCTTAAGTATAGCCGGCGGAACTTAACGCTTGAAGCATTCTCTACCAGTCAACCGGTCGCGTCCAATCTGAGACAGGATTCCATCCGCAAGTAGAAAATTGAAGTAAAAAAAACGCATTTAATATTTGTTACTAATGTTAACGAATTGCAAGTGCATCCTTGGATGAATTATTTAAATAAAGAAATTAAAAATAATTATTTTTTTATTTTGTAAGCTTACGAAACAAGTCATGGTATTAAAATTCTGGAATAACAAGAAGATTAGTTGTTAGATGTAAATTTCAGAAAAAGACACACCCAATAATTATGATTTGAATCAATGATGCAAAGTAGCCTTAGAGAGATTTGGAATGCTTACATTAAAGCTTATTAACTATTACTGATTGTCACAATATTAATCCTAATAATAAATAGATTAAAAAAAAATAAAATCTAGTTTACAAAAGTCTCTGAGAAAATACAGTTTGCAAAAAACTGGCTTATCTACGAGTTAAAATCTCCGAATGATCTTGCACTTTTTCATTTCAGTTTACTCATTTTTTATTTTTATTGATTTTTTAGTGAAATAGACTAAACAACATCAAAAAGCCTTTGCGGCTATCACACTTACAAGAAATCATTTTGTTTTGTTGTTGTTGAGCTGGGCCTCGGAGTCGAAGATCCCCTTCGCGCTTCCAAGAGTATTCAATAGTATTTGAGCTAGTTGTGAAAAGTTGAAAATGTCAAAAGATATGAAAATTTAAAAACGTCAAAGTATATAAAAAAACCCACATGTACATTAAGTTAAAAAATGCATATACATGCTTACAGTTGCTTAAAAAGGGTAAAATTGTTACAATATTTAAAAAAAAAACCCAAGGAATAAATTATAAAGGTTAAAATAAAAGTATTTCAATGCACACAGTGACACCGACGCAGTCAATCGTTCGTACGAAGATGCTTCCTCCTGTGGAAGACAGGACAATTCTGGAGGCACACCTCCTGCCACACACGTCGCACTCCAGCACAAGAAAATTAATACCTTTTTTTTTTGTATTATCAATTAGGTGAATGGTTTGGAAAAAGTATGGTCAATTTCTGTTAAAAGAATCACTAAGCGTCACAAAAAAGCGTCGATTCCACAAATTATACCAATTGAAATGTGTGGAATGGATTATTTGAAAATGTTTCAGTTTAAGAATGTACGCTAAGCGAGCAACCGTTAATGTGAGTGTAGCTGTGCCCATGTCCTGTGTGAATCACGTTCACACCTCATTAGTTATTTCCTTAAAGGATAATCTCTCCACGGACAAAGGATTGTTTTAAAAATATCCCATTGTTGGACCCTGGACACATAAGCCTCCACACAATGAACTATAATTAGACTTCAATGGGGATTAAGGGCGTAAGTGGGTTTCTACCTGCACTGTTTTTTTTTTGGTAAAATAATTTCGGATAATTAGGTACTTGTTTTTTTAACAAAAAGAAAGTTTTTTTTAGAAACTATGATGTTATATTTTATTAAGATGATCTTATCTATTTTGTGCAATCCATATCATTTGAAATTTAATGGACATCCAACAAAGAAGGTGTCCTACGTACATTTTTTTTTACAAGGTTGTATGTACACTTAAGACTTTTAACAATCATCATAGCGAACTCAATATTTCCTCGTAAACTTGCTATGAAGATTTTTATATTTGTAATATAAAATAGAACTCTTTGGTATAAAGTTACAAATAAAAATCACTGAAAAAAATCGTGAAGTTGAAAGAGGGGAAGGGGGATCGTAAAATAGCTTAATATCTCGAAGGAGGAGGGGGGGGATTGTCGTAGAGGGGGAGAATAGCACAAGTGTTTATAGTTTTTAATTTTAAATATACTTGGTAATAAAATAATATATTTTGTGATACCATGAACTTACATATTTCCAGGTGAAGGAGGGGGGAGGGGGGGGGTAAAAAGAGTTGCTTAAAAATCACGTGCTTAATGAGTGATGCCTGAGGGTTCGTATACCAATTGGAATGGCTGATTGATTGGAAGAAATCTGTTTGAGAGCGACAAAAATGTTTTGTAGTGTATAGTTTAGCTTGTTTTGTGATTTCAGTAGTTATTTTATTGAAAATAATCTGCTAACATTTTAGAGAACAATGCGGTTTGATCTACCTGCCTCTCCTCCTACCCATCAAGGGGTACTAATGAAATTGTCGTCAAAGACCAAAGTAGGCATAAAGTGGGAGTTAATATTAAAATTGCTGTATGTTTTGGTACAACAGAATCGTTAACCAGTGGCGGAGATGTACAAATCCTACTTTAATTCATAGGAACAGTTTTTTAAAAATACGGTTCCAATGAATTTTTATTTTAAACGAATGTGTGCTTATGCCCTCAAGTGAACAAATCTTTCACAGTAAGATATTCAAAACTTGTGTCTTGAAAGAGGAATATGGTCGGCAAATGGGGTCGAATACACGATCTCTAGCAAAAAAGTACCTACTTACGACAAAAGGTTTCGTAACCACTATTCTTCCAACGACTGCGTAACCACGTTTTTTGTTAAAGAAAACAAAAAATGTAGAACCCCAAGATCAAATTTTTAGACCTAGATCACAAATGTCAAAGCAAGGACGGTTCCAGCTTTGGCGCCAGGGGGGTCACATGGTAAAAAGGTCCAAAATTTGGTATCTAGAAACTAAAATTTTCCTAAAAAAAGGTCATTTACACCATTTGATGTCTGGAAACTACGCTTTTCCTGGTCATGCACCACAAGAAATTATAATAGAAAGGTAGGTCTTTTATTAATAAATGTAAGCACTGTAAGTACTTAAAAATATAAGGCCTGGAATGTGTCAAAGGCATATTCAGCTCAATGCTTTTTCGTATAAGTTTGAACTAGGAAAAGTTTAAAAAAGGGCCAATACTAAACAAGTAGTAGGTAGGGTTATAAAAAAATCGATGTTGCGTTCCGCTCACAAATGAGTGATTTTTGTTGAAAATTGTTCAAGACTGGAAAAAAAATAGAGATGTATGAGTATACTGTATTCACGAGGAAATTTGACGAGGAGATACTTGTAATTAAATTAAAAATCGAATTCTAGAGCATCCATTTTCTTCTGGGTGGAAAGTAATTTAAATTTAGAATGATTTTTTATACTATTCACACCCAGAAGCACGCAATTTCAATGAATACATATTTCTTACGTTACGTTATCAACTCAATTATTACTACATCTTGTTATTTACATAATATTAAAGCTTTCATACCTCTATCTCCGTAGGAACAAAAATATACCTTAATCTACATAATATTTTAGTCCGTTTATATTTTTGAAGGCGCAAGGCGTTAAGGTCAGATATTAATATGCCCAGAGCCGTACAAAATGCTGTAGAAGGTTCTTAAATACAATTTGCTGCATTAACTTTAATATATTTAGAGCTATTTAAAAAACTCATTTTTTTAGGAACTTCATACAAATTTCTCAAAAAAGACAGTAAGCCATCATTTGGAAACAAAATTACTCATGTAAAAGTTGAATGGAATCTTGGTACTACGGTATGAAAATGTAATAAAATAATTGTAGATTGATTTGTTATACATATAAATGTTATTCAAATCTTATTATTCTCAATAAATAAAGATTTAATGAAAAAAAAAATGCAAAATAGTTCCTCCATTTTGAAGTTTGACAGCTGCATTTATCACACATAGCACAAATCACCCTCTATGGGTGGAATGCCTAATTAATTATCACAGGGTGTAGGGAATGTAGCTAAGATTCAAACCACAGAGCTCTCTCTTTATGAAAACTTGCAAATTATGTCGGTAGGTTCGTATAATATTATGAGGTCGGTAAAACCGCTACATTATAGAGGTCTGTTAAGCAATGGGAAGCTAGACTAGAACCTGTTTAATTACCTACCGATCAAGCCTGACAATCGGAATCAACAACGTAAAGCAAGACGGGTATAAGCTAGTGCAAAATAAAGATAACTAACTCTTATGCACAATAAAGACTCACGGAGATGGAACAACACTCCAGGACAGGATCTTTCAAATAAGGGGAACCTATGGATGTTGTACTTTAGAAGGAGCCTTCGGAAACGCCACACATAGTGAAGATCTTGGAAAACTTATAAAACAACCTGTAAATGCGCTACCAGCAGGAGCACCAGTCAAATATGGGAGGGGAAGTACTCTAGCAGAAATTTATGATCCAAGCTATCACTATCTTTACAAAAGATGGCAAGAAGTATTATGTACAAACACAAAGTTATTTCCCGTGTTTTTGCGGAATTAAAAAACATGTATGTATCTACGAGTAGCACGTCACTGGCGTACGAGGCAGGGTCGAACCGAGGGTGTTAATACAGAATTTATAGGAGATAAAATGAAAGAGAAGCGCTCGGGTAGTTGTGGGGGCTCCAGTGGGCTCAAAGGGAGGGGGAGGGGGGCGAGATTAACCTTTGATCCGATGCTCTTTTGTCATCACAATGATGGCGTGCGACTGAGAATTCTTTCCACTTAGTTGGAAATATAAAGATAATTAACATGACGCCGATTGTAACGAATTTAATAATAAGTAATATTATATTAAAGGACCCCGGCCCGCGCTTCACCTACCCTGGAGTTGCTCGAGCCGTGTATTGTGTGCGAATGAAATTATTTAATATATTGTCACTCGTCTACGGTGTCAAGTCAAAGGGGCATGAGTAAATTTTCCTCTTATTGACTTATTTATGAACTAAATTTCCAGCTATGTATGTATTTAATTATCTCCTTGTAGTAATTAGGTAGGTACTTAATTTTCTTCTTCTGTTGGCTGATGGGGTCGGCTCTTCTAGTCCGGAGGTTGTATACTCCAAGGTCATGGGTTTGTTATTTCTTCTATCAATACGAACGTTTTGTATTTCATCTATATTATATAATAATAATGTGACTTTTATTTAAAATAACTTTTTGTTTGTATAAAAAAGGTGTAAAAAGTCCTAGAAAATATTATATGCCCTGCCCCCATAGAAAATTTTCTGCAGGCGTCCATGAATTACCTACTGTGTATGTCAGTAACTCACAGGAGACCGCAAATGAGTGAACTATCTTATCGGAGTGACACTCCCGCAGACCACTTAAGCATATTCACATTTCTTCAAGTTGCATAGTGTGGCTGTTATACAAACGTCCACCAATCGAAACCATTTTCTTAACTCAACTAACTTACCTTACCTTTATTTACCACTTTTGCTCCTTTCATACACTTCTGTGCTGTGCCGGCCACTCCGCTTCCACCCAAGTCAGCCCAATAATCTGTAGGTCCGCAGTATAGGCTAGTCTAATGATGAGGGGCGACTTTCTTCTTCTTTTTGTCCCATCTAGGTTGCAAAATAAGCCGACTTTCCCGAGCCAATCTCAAGCTCAATCTCCGACTGAGGATGACTGGGATAATGTTGGTGACAGAAAGACATTAAAATACCACCCGATTCCCAAAATATACCACACAAAAATTAACTGTTTTCAACGCTTAGACGTTTTCGTTGCTCACCCTTTGTCAAATGCTAAAGCTCAATAGGAATATTACCTACTTACATTATTCCGCAATAAAAACTTTTATTAAAAATTAGGTAAGTAGGTACCTACATTGAATAGTGAATACATATGTACTTGGTTTTTTTGTGGGCTTACCATATGCCACACTGTGAGCTTTGGCTGTTACATTCTACCCATAATTATTTAAAACGTTTTTTCTATGCTAAAATACAAACAATTAAAAAATAAAGTGTAAAATTAAGCAAAATTTTAATTGTACCTACTGGAAAGATAATCGTAGGTCCTACTTTTTTTAAAATTTAAAAAATTCCCGAGCATCGAATACTGAAAAAAAAATAATCAAATAATATAGATAGCTGTCTGATAATAGAGGGTTTATTGAAATTCAAGCTTTTATCGTGCCTCAATAGATGGCATTATACGAAATTTAATAAAATGTAATCGCGGAGAGAAATGACATCAAAGATGCTGTATTAGCTACTTCCTTCCTGGAGCGCTCCGAGGGTAATACGCTGGAATAAAATGGCAAATCGCTCCATTACCAACTAATCACTGGAAGGAAATTAGCGCTAAATAATTGGGGGCTCTATCCACATCCACCCCACCCACTACTCCTCCCTCAGATACATGCCGTCAAGTTAAAAGGATAGTAATTGTATTGTTATTGTTACCTCCGGTCATCTACTTTTTATCAATTCATTCATTCCCATCCCTAGGTCTCTTTCGAGCATTTTGTGCTGTTTAAACTCTGACGAATCCACGTATTAGAGTCGTCAAGGTATAAACAATATCATTTTTTTACTCATCACAGAGAACGGGCATCAACTCCTTTCTATCCAAGCATACTTCTTTTGCTTTTTCCACAGACATACAACCTCTACTATGTATTTCTAACATCTATTTCATCTTCATTTCTAACATTGATTTTAGGAACCATACATTCCCTTCACCGATCCTACAATCGTCCGCTCTCCTCTTTTTGACACGACATGGTGGGTGGAAAAAATAGATTGACGCCCGGTTTTATAAGCGATAGACCAAATAAAGTTATCTGTATATTGTTTAAAATATTACCAATTTAATTATTGTTGGTTACTATGATTCTAAAAACTGTAGAAACAATGCATTTTGGATATTACGCCGCACTATTGATGAGTAAAAACTCTAAAAATCGACCATTTTTGTAACTTTCACCGCTTTTTGGGCAAATATTTCATAGTGCATTATCGAAATTTCGTCAATATATTGTTAATTGCTACTATAACAGCCGTGGACTTCCTAAGTATCTTTCTATCTTTCGGGAAAAGGTTGCCATTTATCGTCGTCTTCATTATCGTACTCCTTTCGTGTTTTTTTTTACATTTCGGAATCTCAATTAAATTTAACTTACATACTCGTTACTTGATATACCTATTGATGCTGGAAAATTCAAATATTTAACCAATGGAATTGTCATTAATAGGTATTCAACATACATCCAAAAATAAGTACAATAGTGATTTTTTACTACGAACGATTTTTTTTAAATATAATAGAAAAACTATGAATTGGTAAGAGAAAAAAAAAACGTAAAAAATCTCGTACAAATTAAATGCCTAGCGGCATACTCGACCGTTTCAAATTATTCCCGTAAAAGTGGACGGCACACAACGGAAATATTAAGGCCTCTTAATGGTTCATATTTCGGCCAACTATGAAGTGTTTATTAACGTTTTTTAACAGTCCGAAAAATTAATTAAAAAATTCGATACACCCCTTGAGCTATCCTCTCTACTACTAGGTACAACTTTATTGCTTCTAGCTAAATATATTCAATGAGGGAATATTTAAAAATCATTGTAATAATTATTTATTATATTGGTTTCCATTTATAGAACCAATTATTGAATGTCATTCATTGAATCAATTAGTGCTGGATTTGAAGTATTTTTTTAGAAATTTGAACCACTACGGACTTACGACCGCCTTTTATTGGTGTTTCGAATGCTGGCTGTCATCACTTCTTCATGTATGTAATAACCTAGGTTATTAATGACACTCAGCCAATTCAGCCAGGTGATATAATATCAACAAAAAAATATGTGGGTAACCAACACAATAAAACAAAATAAGTGTAGTTTGTAAAATAATTAAATGATGATAGTGCAATTAGTATGACCTGTAAGGATAGAGGGTGGCAGTGCAGGAGACAGGGTTTATTATGGAAGAGCCTCCGGAGGCCACCCCCCTCCGACCCCCCGACGTTTAATAATAAATGGTATTAGAGAGAGACATCTTTTGTTACATTGTGTCACCAACAGAAATCATATTTACCATGGAGATGTGGTGTGAGGAGGGCTCAGCTTCCTTCTCTCTTCTCTTCAGCGCTGAACTGCGACAAAGGAGGACGCAGCAGAGGGGGCAGAATATCTCCGAAACAGTGCCGTAGAGTCAGTGACCAATTATAGAAAAAAATCCTATGTCAAAATCCCAAATTGTTTATGAAGCTTGAGTTAGGATAATAAAAAATAACTAGGTAAGCGTTTCAACAACAAAATTGGATAAAAAATATTTAAAACTATTCCAACGGAGACAAAATAAAAAAAAACGGCAATAAATGTAGGGTTAGTTTTGTTGGCCGTTCGGATTTTAAAACAGATTCCGGAAAGTACAATGATAAGAAGATAATATTATAAGTTAAACAATTTAATATTTTCAGTTTATGAGAAATGCGCACGCGCATGTAATAGGTCGGAGAAAGCTTATTTTTCGTATTTTATATGAAAAACATTTTTTTTTAAATTTATTTATATTTAACTATAACAATGTTAAATGTGATTTTTTTATTTCGTTTGATGACTTTTTGAGTATTTTTAAGGCAGACATGATACTGTTGCTATAGAAATTTTAGGATTTCTGATAAATAAAAACCTTGATAAGTAGGTGCTTTTGGAAAACCTGACACACTGTCTAAAAGTTATGATGAAGCAACATGATTCAAATAAATGTGGAACTTTTAAGTGTCGTCACAGCCCGCCACTGGTCTATCACTAAAGTTTCATTATTAGATCCAACATCATCATTTAATTATATTTATACACAGGAATTGAATATGTGGGGTATAGTTCGTTACACGTAAGTGCGTCAACTTAACGGACGTGAGACTGATGACTTGAATTTTAGCTGCTTTATTAAAAAAACTCTGATCAGTGGAAAATAAGAGTTCAGCGGTAGAAAATTTGTGATCAAGCCGTCGCCGAGGTAGTTTAACCCATATCGATTGATTGCGAGCTGATCTCTGTAGATTTTAGCCCGCCATGTTGGATTTTATGTCAACTGACAATGGTTTCGAGTGTACAACAACGCTTTCTGTAATAAATATACTGTTTTTAAGATTTTTTCCCGTCCAATTAGGTGCTCCATTCATATTTTGGTCCATTTTGTTTTAGTTTATCATTTTAATAATAGAAATTTTAAACAAATAAAGCAAATATTGCATTCCCGTAATCATCGAGGTCTTACAACCATGATGCACCACCTAAATTTACTTATAAGAAATATAATGACGATTTGAAGAAGATAGTCAAAGAATACTTTTTAAGTAGGTACAAATATTAAAATTGAAGTGATCAAACATGAATTGGTTCATTTTGGCTGAAACATAAAGATTTCGTATATTAACTATATTTTGATATAAAATAAATAATTAAAAATAAGGTAGGTACCTATTCTGCATCAATAACTCGTTCAAATCTGGCATAGCGAATATTGGTAGTTACCACTCGCGTTGCCCAGATACTATTTGTTTGTATACAAAATTTTGTATGAAATGTCATCTTCATACATAACAAACGCGGATTAAATATTTTTTTTATAATTTAAGTAAAAACTGATCAGTGATTTATATGTAATCTTACGATTAACGAATTTTTTATAAGTAAGACGGTAGATGTTTTTCAATCAATCAATTCAATTCTCCCTTTTTTACCCTTCTTATGAGCACAGGGAGAAAAAAAGAGCTATTCACACACATAAAAGTTTTCAACGGTTTGGTATTTATTCATTACATTAGAAATGAAAATGAAAAAACAACTAGTCTCAATTTTGTAACACTACGTTTAATTTTAATATGCTTTCTTCTTCGGATGGAGTAAGACACGCTTACCACCTGAGCATAGCCCAGGCACAAAAAGTATCTGTATTTGAAACGAAGTGCTTCAGGAGAATCTTGGGTATAAGATGGTACCACTGCATAAAAAGAACGACGCTATACGCCAGCGCACCCAGCGCAGGACTATCACTTCCACCATTATGTAGAGGAGATGGACATGGCTGAGACATGTGTTAAGGATGACAAATGACAGTTGGCCGAGGAAAACACTGGTCTTCCTCCTATTGGGGTTTCAAAGAAGTGGAAGACCCTCTTCGGAGTCGGACATTATGTGGGATGAGGTCATAAGCATTGCGCAAGATCGAGCGCAGTGGGAAGCTCTTGTTGCCTCCCTATGAACGTTAGTGGGGTTTAAAGGGAGATTGTGTTGTATTACAAAATTGAGATTAGATTTTTCACGCTTGAAACAGATAAAAAAATATCCATTTAACAGATTGCCTCATTAATATGGTTGTTAAATTGATGATTATGTTAAAATATCAATCCTCGTTCACTTCATTATTTTAGCAACCGAAGACTTAATAACAGTTGTGCGACTTAAAATCCACGTCACGTGAAACGGACTATACTTTAAGTTGAATCTAACCGAACTCTACTCATCAGCAAGTTATCACATTTCAGTCAATGTATTTAATATCAGTACTCCGGCTTTTGTAATAGAAAGGAAGAGTTACCCAACCTAACCTAACCTAACCGACATTATAATGGATGACATCTCATTACAGGCTTATTAATTGTTCATTACAGTTTAATCATGAAGTTAGGAACAATATAGGAACTATCTAAGTTGGGGAAACACATGAGTTTCGGAAATCATATTAATAATAATCATTATAAATTGTAGAATGTTGGGAACATTTTCATGACAATGTTATCTTCTAGAGAGAATACCATTATAAATGTCTAGATTATCGCTTTTGATACGAAATACAATATTAGGATCAAATCATATTGAAGCTTCTAACTTCTATTAGGTAAGGTTCAAATTGTTATTTTATGCATACAAATTAAATCCTCATTGTTATACATTTTTATGTCGAATTATTCCGATAAATTGGCTTGATATGCTATGAAAGCAGGCACAAAAAAGGTTTTCTTACGTATTTTTAAATCTTTATCTTATATTGAAGATAGTTCTAAAGGGATCTCTTTTGCCTCTTTCTTGTTTTCGAGTTGGGCCTTATAAAGGGTGAATCAGTTTATACTTTTGAATACTTTTTTTCGTAAAAAAAATAGTTGAATAGCGCTCTTCACCAATTACTTGTCGAAATACAACAAACTTACATGAAATACAACAAACTTACATGAAATACAACAAACTTACATGAAATGTTCAAGTTTATTATTAATGGTAGTGCAATTGATTCTGCATACAATTAGGCGTAAAGCACATTTAGGGTAGGTTGTAACACTTGTGACAAACATAATAATATTATAAAATTGTTCTGCCACCCATGTATCTTTTTTCTTCGACAGAATGTAGGTATAAATCATGAAAACATAATTTCATACAAAAAACACGTATGAACTGGGGTTCGAACTCAATAATAATAATATAATTTTTAGAGCGCCGTTTTGTGATCAAAAGACCACCTCAAGTGTCTGTATTTTAAATTATTTAGTTTTGTTGGATCCAGCATTCGAAACTGACCCTTTGAAACATGGTTTAATCAAATATTGTGATAAAACTATGTAATAATATAACTACGTTTTGTCGTTTATTTCTTTCACTTTCTCACTTTAGTTATGTTGCATTTTTGTCTTGAATAAAAATGTACAGGTTAGATATCTCTACATTTAATAAAATGGATAAGTAAAAAATTCGTGGTTCAAATATTTAGTCAACTAGAAATTCTCTTGATGAAATAAACGTAGGTACCTATATTTACTTATCTTATCTTTAAAAAAATCCCTTTATAGTGCTGATTTATTATTATTGCATTGTTGAACTAATACTGTATAACATAATATAATTGTTCAACCAATATTATATAACATTATTGCATTCATAATAAAATTTAATTGAATATTTGAACACTTTTGAATTGTTGAACTAATACTTACTAGGTATATAACATTATTGAATTTTCGAAACAATATTATACCTATTTATTTATTCATAATATTCGGCATATTGCCTTTAAAAATAATAATTTACACTAATATAATATAGGTACACAACATTGAATTGTTAAACCAATACAATATAACATTATTGAATTGTTGAAACAATACTTCATAACATTATTGAATTGCCGAACCAACACACATAGTTAGACGAGCATTAAAAATGATTAGTAGGTATATTAGTGATGGTCTCCGAGAGAGGAGCTGGCAAGTCCTCGTCAGCCACCCCAGCCTCTCTCCAGAGCGCGCCTCCGCACAGCACTCTATCAGCGTCCTTCCTTCCGGTGATTCCTTTACCAAGCTTCCTACTTCTTTCACATTATTCACCGGCTAAGAGTACCGCATCATAATTCGCACATTCATGACCGTCAGTATCATAATTCGCACATTCACGACCGTCAGTATCATAATTCGCACATTCACGACCGTCAGTATCATTAACAAATACGGTATATTAACTGATGACTGACTTATAGGTACTGATCGATTTTTAAAATGTAATACTGTTCCAATTTTAAATGTAAATTCTGTTAAATTCAAACGTTAATGTAAAAAACACGCAGCACTAAATCAAAGTTTTTATCAACTCGTAAGTTTATCGTTTGTTTATCCAGTATAAATTTGTCTTCGATGTTTAACAAATTTTACGACAAATTACATATTTGTTATTTTTGTAATATATAAACAAAATAACACTTTTTACCAACGGTGTCATTATAACCCCTGGAACTTGATGTTAAGAGACCTCTAGCGCTGTGATCCACAAAATAATCTGATATTTCAGCGTCCAAATTAATTTACTTTTGTGTTAGAAATTGACTCGGTTGTTTTATCTGTTTATTTTTAACAAAAAACTATGTTTCTAAGTCATTTTTTGCCCTTGTTGTTTCTATCCATATAAGCAAAATCGCTCATTATTAAGAAAAAATATTGCTATTATTATTGTTTTTTTTATTAAATGAATCTGTGCTCACTCAAAGTGAACACAAATACACTCTTCGACTCTTTAGTTTTCTTTCACGTTGACTTTCACGACACAAGCTTTAGTAAGCTACATAAAGCTTGTGTCGTGAAAGAGGAAGATGGTCGGCACCTGGGATCGAACCCACGACCTCCGAACGAAACATTACGAAAGCCGGCAGTAAAAACAAATCCATTTATTACAATACAAATGTAATAAATGGATTTGTTTAAAGGGATTAAATATTTAATTAATATTTTTGGTGTTTACCGTGTAGTTTAAGGATATATTCATAATATTTACAGGATTAAATATTATGAATATATTATTATTGTAAAATTTTTGTAAAGAAACATCGAGAAAAAATATTCAACAAAGAGTCTGCGGTTTATACATTATGTGCCAATATACAAAAGTAAATAAGTCACATAATAATAATATACCTACATAATTTATTTTTCAAAGGTACTAATCCATAAATGGCATATTATTATTATTTTTTTTTTAAATGAATCTGTGCTCACTCAAAGTGAACACAAATACACTCCTTGACTCTTTCACAGTAAGCTACCGAAAGCTTGTGTCGTGAAAGAGGAAGATGGTCGGCACCTGGGATCGAACCACGACGTCCGCAGTACGAAAGCCGACGTTGTAACCGCTGGGTCACCAACCACTTCAAATTCAAATTATGATACAATTATTAATGGCATAAAACAGGTTGAGTTTGAAATGCTACAGTTTCAGCCGACCGATTCGTCAAACATATCCTGTCGTGAATGTGTCCCAAATGAAATCTCCGGTAGTGATACAAAATGGAGGTTTTCTGTATTTGATGATAATGCGTCTTAGGGAACGCAACGTCAATATTCATGGGTAAGAATAATTAATATTATTTACAAATTGTTATATGAAATGACTAAAAGGTATCCAAAAAGGGTACAAAAGCTGAAACGACTTATTTTATCTTATAATTGTGATCATTAAAATAGTCTCGTCAACATTTTGAGTGTTAAAAAAATACGTAATACAATCTTCATGTCCAAATTTGGGCTTTGGTCATTTTCAGCCCATCACATTGTTGGCAATCTTATGTTTCTTGGCATCATAAGTACGATTTCTAACATAGGCATGATAGATATTGTACGGAAAACGAATTGGTATGTTTTGATTAAACGATAGGTGACTTTTATTCATTCAAATGTTGACTTGTGAAATACTTACATATTTCCTGAATTGATAGATTTATAATCATTTTCCTTTACAGAGGTACTACTAGTATAGCTGGCGGAAATTCCTGCCTTAAGCAATTTTTTGTCCAATTTGAGACAAGATGTCATTGTAAGATCATAAGAAATTTCGGATGAGAAATTGTGGTGAAAACCTGATTCGCCAAAAGGGCGAACCTGGGAAAGATGTTTGATTTATTATGAGATAAAAAACAGATTCTCCACGAAAATAATACAGTGAACATATTATGCAAGTTGATTTTAATCTATGACAACTTTAAAGCGTTACCAAATGACAAGCTTAGTGGTCTGTATGAAGGGACTAAATCATTGCAAATGACAAAAGACAAGAAGAATAAAGATATAATTACACGGATTGGTTGGCTGCTTTGATGTTAAATTGCCGCAAATATGAGTTTTATTGTATCTGCCGCGGGGTTGGTCCTGTGTTCACGGTAAAAAATTCAAGCAAAAATTTCAGAAGGTATTGCTTTAAGATCTTCGATGAATTGGGCAGAAGATGCCTGGTAGTAGTCCACTTCAGTTTAAATTAACACAACTTTCTATAATTCTACCAGCTGTTTCATTTTTATTCGTTTTGTTACGTATTTTTGAAGTTATTGACAGAATAACCATGTCCTTAGATAGTTTTATGACGTTTTTGAGGCGGTTGGGAAAATTTATTGAAATAATTATTGATATCTTAATATACAGGTACCTATTCAAAATAATAAAAAAATAAAGTTACTGGACATAATATCTGAATAATTATTATAATATTTTTGATACAGTTATAAGTATGTCCTTAAACTTTTTTTGTCTTTAATCTCTTTTGAATAATGTATTCGTTGTTTTACTTAAAACAGAGGCCTTTGCAGTCTTAAAAGATTCCAAATATCTAAATGTTGTGACATCACTTACACATAAATGACATATCATATCTTTATCAAATCTTTCCATAGTAAAACCGACCTCGGTAGCTTTGTGATATAGGCGTGGACGATTCCCGGTCGGGGCAGATTTTTTCTTCGTGCATTTCCACTTGAAATTCTATCCGGGTTTGGCCTGTCTCAGGTTGGACGGGATCGGTTGACTGAAAAAAACTGCCTCAGGTAATAAGTTCCGCCGGCTATACTGACACTTTTGTACAGAAAAGTGTTAATCTATATATTATTTATTTCATCACACTAAACCAGCCTTCGAAATAACAGTAGGAGACGGTCATAAGCCCATAGTGGTTTGTTCCATTTAAAAGTCGAACATCAGTAATGTTAGGTATATTCTTTATTATTTGTTTATTTAAAATGTCAAAATATTTTGATAAAATTATTTACGTAACCATAAAGTGAATGTTTTTTTTTTCATAATGATCGAAAAAAAATGTTTATAATGCATTGTATGACCCACCCTAATTGACATAGATTTGCCTCAAGTGGTCCCCACCCCACTGGGCTAGATAATGACGCAGATGGATGCAGGCAGCCAGGAGCCCTGAATGTTTCCTGTCATTTTGTCATCTCAAACATCACCCAAATAATATAATGAGACCAATTTATCTCATATCCAACACACTTACCTACGGGGCTGATGCCTACTCTCGCAACTTACATACATCAGATGTCTCTATATTTCAATATAAAATAATACTGTCTACCTACAATCTTGCTGATGGCTTGGAGGCCAGTGTTTTGACATGGAACAGCTATAGGGACGCAGAAGTCAAATGCCGAGAACATGGGATTTTCTGACATGTTGAAATTGGTTTGACTTATCCTCATATACGGCGTTGAATCAAAGGCTGATTGATACTATCAAAACAAGGAGCATGCTAAGAACTACACAAATGAAAAATGTGCTTTTGCTGGAAAAAACTCTGCATAGTAGAATAAGAAACACGGCAATTCGAGAGATCTGCATGGTTGAAGATGTAGGCAGATATCAGATGGGGTTATCAAAGGCGGCGATATTGGCAACAACATGAATAAATAATACCATAACTACTAACCTTGCACAAAGTCTTCAAATGAACCACCGACCAAGAAACCCCAAAATGATGTAAAATTCAGCATCTCTGATAACAGAATCATGAATCTACGAAAAGGGAAGAATAATAGTTGACATTACACTAGGTCAGGCTTAAAAACAGCAAAAGAAGACGGCCGAAAGCCCGTTGTGGTCGGAAAATCATCTCAGAAAAGTGGATACGGATGTTTGTGAGCCGTTAGAACTTTTTTTCCATTACAATTAGGTAATGAATGTAAGATATGGCTTAAAAGGAAAACAGCCAGCTCTTAGTATAGGCAGGATATCGGCATAACTGGAGTAGCAGACTTCAATGGTTTTGATGCTTGTTTCATATCTGGATCCCCCAAAAAATGATGTTTAATGATACAATTGAAGACGGATAGACTAAAAGTTAAGCCTTTGATGATTTGATGCGGACTGCAGTGCTTTGGGAGAAAGAAATAGAACTGAAAGCTGGCAGCCAGCGAGACGATAGTTAGAGGCGTTTCTTAAAACATTAGTTTTTTTTCTACTCATATGTACATATATGTTGTATAGAATTTCTTTCGTAAGTTAGCGCCAATTTTGCTTTGAAATTTTTTTTAGATATAGTTCCGTAGAGACAGCTAATTGAACTTACAGAATTAATGATTTGAAAATCTGAAAATAAGCTATCTGAATAATATATAGAAAAAGAATTAATGTGGCCATTTTAATAAACTGTTCATATAAAATTGAATTGTAGGTAAATAACTTATTTTGTTTTTATTTTTATAGGTACCCGATAAGCCCATACAGAATAGTTTTTAATGTGCGAGTTAAGCTACTAATTTATTCCAGCAAGATAAATTATGTATGATGTATATCAATCATTGCTTTCTCCGTGCTTATTAATGTCCTGTAAGTCAGTGTCGATTGAAAAATAGGTGCGATTTTTAAACTCTACGCACCATTTTGTTTGTTTCATTTATCTCATCAAAATAGCGTAAGAAGGAAAGGCGATATTCCTATTTCGTTACACTTCATGACGGCAGAAAATTTCATTTTGAAATTTGCCTAGATAGAAAAGAGGTTTGATTGAATTCAGGATAATTTACCATACCTACAACCCCGACATTGTATAGAATAATGGATTGGAGTTTATGTTTTGAAATATCGGTATTGTATTTCAACTTACTTCGTTTTTTTTTTATTTGAAACGTATTATTTTAAATTCAGGCATACAAAATATTTTTAGCACAATCTTTTTTTTTTCATTTCGTTTTACTACCCGGGTAATTTTCAGCCGTTCAGTAGTTAAAAAAAAACGCATTGTCAGCTTGTTATCATGAATGTTAAATTTGAACTGAAGTTCACCAACTTATTAGTTGTTAATTTCGTGTAGAGATGTGCTGGCTTAAGTATTTTGTTTTGTTTTAGGATTCTGTAGGTGTCTCTAATAAATGAATGAACATAATACTTAGGTACCTATCGACCGTTATTTCGAACAAGGTATGTAATCCCAATATTATTTTACGCCGTTGAATTAGACTTGAAACCGATTCGATTCCATCACAAAGCCTAAAGATGTAGATAGGTATTTTATAGTTGCAAGTGGCACGAAGGAACACAATAGTGAGTCACCCATCAATTTCTCACGACACGACAAAAAAGTTAGTGAGCAAACTCATCAACACGTCGCGGCAGTCAAAAAAAGGTAGCGAGCAAACTCATCAACACGTCGCGCAGTACAAAAAAGGTAGTGAGCAAACTCATCAACACGTCGCGGCAGTACAAAAAAGATAGCGAGCAAACTCATCAACACGTCGCGGCAGTACAAAAAAGGTATGAAGCAAACTCATCAACTCGTCGCGGCAGTACAAAAAAGGTAGTGAGCAAACTCATCAACACGTCGCGGCAGTAGGTACAAAAAAGGTATGAAGCAAACTCAGCAACACGTCTCGGCAACAGGTACAAAAAAGTAATGAGCAAATTCATAAATAAAAAAATAAATAAAAACACGACACGGCAAGATTTAGTAGGTACCCAAAACGTCATAACACGAAAAAAAAATTAGTGAGTTTCTAGCGTTAGTAATAATAAAGTGGTTTGTAGTCTAGCGGTTACAACGCCGGTTTTTGTACTGTTTCGTGCGGAGATCGTGGGTTCGATCCCATCATATGCTGACCATCTTCCTCTTTCACGGCATAAGCTTTTACTGTGTAGCTTACTGTGAAAGAGTATAATAGAGTATAAGAGTAAAATATTTGTGTTCACTTTGAGTAAGCACAGATTCATTTAAAAAAAGGAAAAAAATACTGCGTCCAAAAAGCAAAGAGAAATTTGTAATACATTTAACATAATATAGTTGTCGACTTCTGAATTATTGCCGACGTCGATGAATGTGGAAACATTTTAAAGAAATTCACTCATGAAATTTGATTGAGGCGGACAGACGTATTAGACCGTGGGTAGGAGAGCACTCCAAACATAATAGTCATAATATATTGTCAGGGGTGGGGCAGAGAGCAATCAAAAGTATTCAATGTGAAAAGCATTGATTATAATCCGGAAAAATTACTTTCGTATTTGAGAGACTCGCAAATTTTCAAATCACTGGGGAACTTTAAACATCTTAAAAAAAACAAGATATTCATATGTATTTAATTTAATAAATACATATTCATTTGTTTTATTTTTAACTGAGATGGTTAGTAGTCCAGTGGTATCAATCGGCGGCTTTCATGCGCTCAGCGTATCGGAGGTCGTAGGTTCGAATCCCGGCCTTGCCGACCATTTCCGCTTTCACGACACAACCCTTTGGTTAGTGTGAAAGATGTCAAAAGTGTATTTGTGTTCACTTCGAGTGAGCACAGATTCATTTTTTTTCTAAAACAAAAAACAAAACTTAGTATATTTTCGTTATGTTTTGTACAAGCCATTATAAGCCCGAACTTTGCAAGATATGAAAAAGAGCCTTCGAATTTGCTTCATCTTTACCAACTTATCTCTCTATATTTCATTAATTATTAATACTAAATATCTTCCTGTTGTATACATGAGATTTTTCGACATATTATTTTCGAGAAATCTCATGATTAGGAGTTTCGGAGTTTACCACCTAATGGCGAACGTTGTTAACGTAAAGTGATCACACTAAGCCAGCCTTGGAAATAACAATAGAAGACGGTCGTAAGCCCATAGTGGTTTATTCCATATAAAAATCGAACATCAGTAATGAATAATTGTTAGATTTATTAGTTGTTACACATTCGTTTACTATTGTAATTTCGTTTTTATAACAAAATAATGTGGAAATAACAATGGCAGCGGTCTTTCGGGTACCACCATGCATCTGTGCCTACAACATGTTCGCAAGCTGAGAAAAAGTCATATTCGTGTCACCAAAGAGGATGATGGTGAGACATTACGAAGGTGGCTAAATTGACACCAGACCAAGGAGATTCCATATCCCGGTCTTCAAATCAGCAGAGAGGCTATGCTATGGGAAAAAGTGATATGTAAGAGAGTGCGAAACAAATCTTGAAGGATGGGATTACAGAAAAAATTTCAACGTCAATCCGCTTGTCGATCGTGATTTTGTATTGTATTGTAGTGCCGCACATCCCTGTCACGGACCTGCCAGGGAACATGGAACCGCCCAAGGTCCAACGGCTGAAATTTTGGCGAGAGATTGTCGCCCCTAATATTATCTTCCCCCAGCTGAGGAGATATCTGTGGTACATATCTTGGAGAGCACTCAAAAGGCTAAGAAAAGGTGTCACCCGTTGCTACAGTAACCTCAAAAAGTGAGGTTACAGAGAAGAAGACACCTGTGATTGTATGTCTACACCTTACACCTCTGTATTTCTCCCGAAAGCGTTGGCCAAGCCAGCCTATTTTACAATCCGGGCGGCACAAGAAGAAGAGGAAGACCGTGCCTCACAATTGCGCGAGCCTACAGCGCCGACCTGCAGAATATCGGACTGACCTGGGAGGAAGCGGAGCGGCTGGCGCAAGACAGAAGTGCATGGAGGGACCTCGTGGTGACCACATGCTCACCTTGGGAACGAACGTGGATAGGAGGAGGAGGAGGAGTGATTGGGCTCTGTGCAAGATTACTCTCATGTCTTCCTGCCTTTTGATTGGTAACATGTGCACGCTCGAGGACGCTGTTGTGGCATAGAAGAACGGAATTGGGTGGCCAGTGAGTAGATAAGTGTTTGAAATAAAAATGAGTTCTAACATCATCAACTCTAAAATAGTATGGGAAGCCTATCAAAACTAAATGAATTAGGCAAGAATAATGTCTCTCTCTTCTGGGTCCCGGGACATGTCGTAGTGAATGGCAATCAACATGCAGATCGGCTAGCGAAAAGAGGTGCAGCAATACCTACACTTAGTTGGTCCAGAACCTTTTTGCGGTCTAAGTAACAGATTCTTCCAAGAAAAGCTAAGAAGGAAGGGAAGAAAAAAAAGAACAGTGGAACAACCTTTCCAGACTTTGGAAATCCAAGGAAATTTTTGGTGGTTTTAGCTCAAGAAAAACTGTTTGAGTCTAAGTAAAATAGGTCTTTAAACCCTAACAGGCTTCTTAACAGGTCACTGTATGTAGATTCAGGGAACGCCTGAGAAAGCTGGGACTCGAATATGGTG
The DNA here is from genome assembly GCA_963576905.1 of Mystacides longicornis. NCBI lineage: Eukaryota > Metazoa > Arthropoda > Insecta > Trichoptera > Leptoceridae > Mystacides > Mystacides longicornis. The sequence continues at coordinate 4,930,765 of OY756420.1, forward strand.
GAACCTGTAGATTCTATGAAGAAGGAGTAGAAATGCCTCACCACTTCCTTAAATTCTGTGATGCAGTAGTTTATGGAAAAACAAGATGTTTTGGTAAATATTGGATAGAAGTTGAGGATTTGAGCCCCTTGGATCTCCTCCTAATGCTGGACTTTTTGAAGCGTCTGGGATTATAGAGGAAGCTCTAATTGGAAGCACGATAGACCACTACAGGTTGAAGCGCAAATCACCCACATATACAAAAAAGCACGGAAATGTTTGAAAAGCTCTACAAGGGAGATCATCGTTCAACGAATTATGGAAACCGCAGATAAATAAGAAAAGAGGGCTTAGCGGAAGTTTTTCTAAAGTAGAAAATAGAAAAAGTCATTGGGGAAACTATTGCCGCTGGTCCTCCGTGTCCGCCTAATCACGTAGTCAGCTTAAAATTGCAGAGTTTAACACAGCCATTAATACGTAACCCTATTCATTCATAATAACAATATTGTAATACTGTCATATACTCGGAATACTTAGCGCAGCCTGTGTATGAGATATTACATTAAATACTCGAGAGCGTAATATCAAATAATACCTTCCATACCAAACATTATTATTCATGCCCATTGAGTCAGTCCTATTCCTTTTGAATCACTGATATTTTCAAATCGTTTATATGAAAATCACCCTTACAAAAAAAATTTGCGTTTGGATCTTCAGTCTTCTTCTCTTATTCCAATCCTAAGATTGATTTGCAGCAATTCCCTCAATTCTTCTCCTCCATTCTTCCCTGTCTTGTGCGTCCATTATGGCATGGAAGAGGCCTTCTTGTCTTATTATATGGCCTTTTTGCCCTTTTTATTAAAGCCAGGCCTAGCCTGATGTATACGGCTGTCGACCTCACTCTTAGACTAACCGTCCCATGTTACCTTGCTCCCGAGGTAGACTAACTCCTTGGTGTTCTTTAGTGGAACTCCTGACATACTCTCATCTGATGTTGCGTTCGGCCTACAGTCATCAGCTGTGTTTTGTCTTTGTTAGTCTTTATGTTGTAATTATTTTGAAGAATGCTTTGCATAGTTGTTAAGGCCTCTTGCAATTCTTCTCCACTTTCATTTCCATCTTTTGTCCGTGTATCTTCACACCTTCTCTGTGACTCATTCTCTCAGATCTTCAGTACTTTCTGTTCGGATAATAATAATTTTCGCCTTAAAGCAGGTTCTACGGTGGTCGACTATTTCCTTGCACAATTTGTTCTCTCATCTCCATTTATTTTTATGTCTTCTTGTTTTGTTTTATTGGCGTCGTACAATGTTTTAATAACATTTCATCTTGGTTTTGAAGATTCTCTCCGTCCAAGTTTCGTAACAGCGATGATAAGCGGGGTTTTTGGTTATAGTTTTTTGAGGTGTTAAAAAGTTTCGCCTATGTTGGGTTATATTGCATTCTTCTTTCATTACTCTGATTAATGCCCCTACCACACGCTCCGTCTTACCTGTGGTCTTGCCTGCGCAAGCCTGGCTTGTCAGGTAAGACGGAGCGTGTGGTTGGTAAAACTGTACACCGCACAAACTCGGTGGCGCTGCTTGACGGCTTTTCGTCTTGTTTGAAATTTTACCTGCGCAAGCCTGGCATGTCAGGTAAGACGGAGCGTGTGGTTGGGAGTTCCGTCTTACCTGACATGCCACGCCAGCCGCAGTACTGCCGCAATTGATCAGTCGACGTTGAACATTCGGAAATGGCAGACCTGCGTTATTATAATCGCGAATATGCTATCGAATTATTTAATTTAAAAAATATCTACCTGATCTATAGATAATCAATAATCAAATAATAATATAACACTTTATTGGGTAAAAATATACATAATTAACCAAAATTGGCGGGCTTATTGCCTAGGGCAATTTCTTCCAACCAACCTATTATAGATATAACATTTAATCTGTTGCATGTTATATAAAAAAATACATACACATATATAAACAAATAAATACATAATACATACAGTTACACACATACATAGGTATACAAAAACACACACATATAAGCATATAAAAATAAAAAGAATAAAAAATAAAATGTGACACATAATCAAGTATAGCGAGGAAGGAGAGGATCAGGAGACAGGAGCAGGAGTAGAAGAAAGGAAATGACGCTTCAATCTATTTTTGAAAGAGAATAACGTTGGAGAGAGTCTGATGTCATCAGGTAGTTGGTTCCATAACCTGGCCGCCTGTGCAGATCTCAAATCTAAGCACTATTGACAGAATACTGCATATTATGAGAAATTGAGAAAGGAGTTGAAAGGGAAAGATATATTATAGAAAATATTTTATTATTTTTGTTTTATATATTATTTTAATCGCATATCTTGTCATTGAATTAGAGATAAAAATAACCTATGGATGATCAATAGGAAAAAAATATATCTATCGATATTTTCACAAATTATCGATGCATGTAGACTAAAAAATATGATTATATTTATACCCAAAAGTGCAATTACCTATTAAGATATTTAGAAATAAATATAGAATATCGATATTTCCATAATAAAAAATATCCACGATTTATATCAATTATTTAAAAAATATGTTGTTATTTTTACATCGATATTTACATTTATCATTTGGAAATATGTACTATAAAACAACAATTTTTTTCCACATTGTTCGTTTACGCCTTGTTCTACATAATAATATATAGATATAAAAACACAGCAGAAAAAAAATAGTTTGGAAACATTATTTCGACGCCAACGGTTTGCAAAAGAAAGTGTTGTCCTCGCTGCACGGTTGCGAGGAGGAAATGAGGCTTGCGTCCGTCTTACCTGTGTCGTGTGGTAGCAGTGTCCGTGTTCCGTCTTACCTGTCGTCTTGCCTGCGCAGGCAAGACCACAGGTAAGACGGAGCGTGTGGTAGGGGCATAAGTGAAAACTACATAATAATAATGCGGCGAAGCGCAACTTCTTGGAGTAATTGCAGCATCTGTTTCGCCTGACCTATTGTAAGTCCTGTCAGGGTCATTACTCTGATTAAGTGAAAACTACATAAGAACAATGCGGCGATTCGCTTTGAACAACTATGCTGCTTTTTTGGAGCAATTAAAAACAGCAAAAATCCTGTACGCGAATTGTTACTGCGATTTTCCATTTTCTTCCACTATTCGTACCTTTTATAACTTAATGTTTTTTTGTACTTGTTTTCCATATTTCCGAAATATTCCATTTATATCTAAATGAACATGAAGGTTCATAATATTAGGTATATTTGAAATATTACACCCGCTTAAAAGTAAACCATATTAATTTTATGGTCAAATTAAAACTATTTCAAGTTTACGACTATTATTTATTATCAATGGAAAAGGCTGGATTTAAGTGATAACTTTTCTTAAAATATTCGACAACGATAATTAAATATTGGAAGGAGGTATAAGCGGTGATAGGAAAATTGTACGAAAAACAATTGTTCGAAAGCACACACATTCGAATATCAATTTTTCGAATGACGATAACATTGTTCAAAAAAAAAGTTGTAGAAAGACAAATTTGTCAGAAAAACAAATAACGTCATACAACCCGCGAGCCTCATACCTATTTTTACGCAGTGGTTACACTTGCGCGTTAATTCTGTTGTTTGAGGCGGGCGGATAGACACATATTGAGTAGGTACCCCAATGGAAGAAAAGTGACTAATGCAAGTAATTTGAATAATTAAGAATTCTAATCTACTTAAAGTAAATTCTCACCATATTTATACAAATAGAAATAAATGTAGTAGCCATACTATAGGTCCCTATAGCCATCACGTAGGTAGGTACGCCTTGAATCGTACGTACATAAGTACTGGTCGTGGGTTCGATCCCAAGGTGCCAACTATTTAAGTACCTCTTCCACGACACAAGCTTTACGAAACAAACTGTAGAAGAGTCAAAGAGTGTATTTGTGTTCACTTTGAGTTAGCACAGATTCATTTTTACTATAAAAAATATAAATTGAACATCAAAAGACGCACAGAATTTATTTATCCAAATTTACCTATCACTAAAGTCAATTAATTACCCATCAACTCATTAATATTGACTATCATTGTGCAGCTGTAAAAATCGAGTGACAAAGTTACAAAGTTACGGGGAACCCCCAGCAATCAATACTTTTTTGATTATTTGAATGAAAAAGGATTAAAACTATACAAACTTCAATACATAAGTAAAAAAATTTATTGTTGATGGTCTTGTTTGGTCTCGCCCTGACATAAAAATATGGCGCCTATAAGTACGCCATCTGCCGGAGCGCGCCTGTACTTCCAATATGACATCGTTAGAGTAAGTAGGTAGGTACCTATCTATTAATCCTTTTGTCAACTGTTGGTATTATGTGTCTGCAAATATAAGCTTTATCGACTGAGCTGACTTTTATTAAGTTCATATCAATGATAATATTCTTCCAATAAAGACACATTTCCCGTGTACTGAATAAACTTTTAATATTGTTGCATATTGCAAGAATCTCTTCAATACTTTTCTCCACGTTGGGAAATTGGTTTTTCCTCGTTTTGCGGATCTTCAAACAAAGAAGTGTTTCGTTTAAGAACAATGTTAGGTTTTTGATGACATCAGCTTTTGATGACTGATGTCAAAGCTGATGCTTTTGATTGGACACTTATGTCATCTTAAGATGGTATAAGTGGGGTTTAATATGGGGTTTGTATGAAAGTCAGTTTGCAAGCTTTTTTCCTTTATTTTGAAAGAATGTACCCTCGATGCATCGAGAAGATTAGTTAATTTAAGACAGTGATTTTTGAATAAAGCAAATAAATAAAAAAGTCGGGTTAGTGCGAACACTTATAACTCGAGATAGCCTGCACAGATTTTAATGATGCTTGATTTATTGGATTCTTTTCCGCTCCGGATAACAAAATAACTATTAATAAGTTGAATGCATAATAAATAATATTAATGTTAGTGTGGAATGGATTACCTGCGACGCCAACGCCATCTATAAAACAACAAAATTATTGTTGGCCTGACAACTTTTGACATTTAACATATTGGTACGCAATTTTGATAGAATTTTTTTCGAGCTTTCAGAAATATTTTTTTTTAACTTTCAAACATATTTTAAATGTATTTACATATTATTTTTGTATAAATTACAAAATTTGAAATCAATATTTATAGTACCTACCTAAGGACTACAGGACAACGTCTGTCGGGAAAGCTAGTATAAGATAAATAATTCTCAATAGGTGCCCTTATTCTCGTAGGGGTCTTGATTGACAATCATAAAATGGCGGATTGGTATTCACAAAACAAGATATCTAGTAGATATCTTAAAAATTCGTTATGTTTGAAATATCAGTATGAATATGATCCAGTTCAAGATAGGATTAAGATCTTTCGATAGTTGTGTGAATACGACTGCTTGCGATCGTGTCTTAATCTTATCGTTAAGTGATTTTTAAAAGCGATTGATTACGACAATAGCCCTACAGTTTTGCACATACTCTGACCATACACAAAGTTTCACTGATACCTGCCCTCATCAGTGACAGATACATAATTAGTGAAAAAAAAAGTAGGTATGTACGGAATAACAATATAAAAGTCATAAATAAAGTAAGCAGTTTTACAAAAATGCAATTTTTGCCCCTTAACGTCATTGCTTTTTCGTCAATTTCCGTCAACTGTCTTTGGGTCTGACTCATGAGCATAAAAACGTTTATATTGCATTTGGATACAAAATAGAGAGCAACCATTCAAACGCCTTACTTGAGTCACTTTAAAAATGTCGAATATTGTCATACATAGAGGATGTAGTGTGTCTCCCATAATGACACAAGTCTCCGAATAAACGCTTTGTGATACTCTCAATGATTTTTTTAATAAAATTGATATCAGGATCACTGCTAGCTGTATTAGCATCTCGAGAGTGTCACAGTTGCATGACCCATTCAGGAACTCTGCCAATTCGCTAGTACTAGGTAATGCTTTGATTAGGTTCATTGGTTTTCACAAAGGTTTTATATTAGGCATTTAATGAGTGATCATCACGTAATGAGTCCTTGCTTGAATTCTTTCTATCACTTCTAATTAACTTAGGACAGTCCGATTAAATGGGGGTTCAAGAGTGTTTCATTCTTTCCTTTATTTATATAAGTTATGGGTTTTAAAAAATGTGAGAAATGTGTACTTAAATACATAGGATTTTATCACATTTCTTACATCTGTCAGGCCTTTTTCAAAGTAGGAGGTACAAAAATAGGGAACCAGAAAGGGTGTGATTGCTCTTTTGTTAAATCCGCTACTCCGTCTTGCCCGCAACCATATCTTGCCCATCCCTCCCCTACTTATGGACGAACGATAGCATCAAAAAAAAAATTGAACGATTCTAGACGATCTCATTCCGGAGGATCTCTTTCTGCCAACCTAAAGTAAAACCAGGCTCCTAATTGGTTTGTAGTGAGAATCTATAGGTACTCTCAAGATTCAATCGTTTCTCCTGTAGCGCCTTCGGCAGGAGCCAGGATTCACATCATCAAAATTTTCTACAGAATTTATACAGTTATTTCAAATTCTTTGTTTTTTTTTTCAAATGTCTATGCTCTTTATTTTAAACTTATCAGAAGGCGTCTTCATTGCTGATGGTCGTGGCCGTCATTAATTCTTTCCCGAACCATTGCTCTCCAGAATGTTCTGTCCGGACTCCAATACCGGATCATCTTTGATGATGTTTTGTTTTATTTGGTTGATCCAGCGCATCGGCGATTTGCCTTGTGGTCTTGAATCTGGAGATCTTCCAAATATTATCAGCTTTTCAAGGCTGTCCTCTTCTTTACGAGCTGTATGGTCAAAAAACTTTACTAGATCATTGTTCAATAGAACGAAGAGAAAACGACAGTCGCACCGTGATGCGGAGTTTTGGATAATTGAAATCTTTGTCTATTCATCAGGGAATTTGCAGCATTCTGCTCCTATGCCACATCTTGAAAGCGTCTATTCTGTTCTGCCTTTGTTCTTAGTCCGCAGAGTCCACGACTCCATTCCAAAAGAAAATATAAAACACAAACAAATGGACCATCTTCACCATCAAGCTTATGTTTCTCTCTCTCCATACATATTGTTGAGGTTGGTCTTCGTACCTTTTGCACATTTACATGGAGGTGGATGGGTTGGGAGAGAGGGAAGGATAGATGGAGCTTTAGGACACAGAGACTGTATTTCAGGACATCATCATGTCTTTAACAGCTTGTTTGAACGACGCCAAATTTGTGTCAGTCTAAGGTTCGATGGGAGATTATTCCAGCAACGAGCACCCTGAACTGCAAAAGAGTTCAGGACGAAAGTTGATCCATGTACCGGGATTGAAAGGGTGCGCTGGTTGTTGGACCTCAGAGGCAGAGGGAAACCATGACACGCCAGGTATTCAAAAGCTTCCCTAATATAATAAGGGAATGAAGCTGAATATAGATAGGGCTTTGTGAACAAAAGTGCCTTACAGTGGGCCATTTCAGGTCATTGTGAAATTCGGAAATGTGATCAGATTTATTTAGGTTAAAAATATTATATCTTACGCCAGCAACTTAAGTTTAAGTATTTATGAGAAGACGAACTGATGATATTTTATACACTGTAAGTCAAATGAACTACCTGTGAAGGCAGCACAGGTAAGAGTCAGGTGGGATCTAGGTACAGAAAAAGATCACGGGAGAATCAAATCCTGAAGTATGAATGAGTAATCTTTTTTACAAATAATAATAAAGCTAATATTAAATTGATGAGAGTAGGTGGGAGGAACGTGCCGCGCATCCAAGCCAAATTGAAACAGGTCACACTGGAACCGTTCGATAGATGTCGTTAGTTGTCAAGCGTTAATATTTAAACGAAACTTTTCTTCATAATATGTTGTTCTTTATTCAAAAAGAAAAACATCAATTATGATTGAGAAGCGTTAAATAACCAAGGAAATGAATATGTAGGCACTTTATAGAAAGAATGTTTTTGAATTTTGAAGAATTGAAATCTTTGTTCATTCATCAGGGAATTTGCAGCATTCTGCTCTTATGCCACATCTTGAAAGCGTCTATTCTGTTCTGTCTTTGGTCTTAGTCCGCAGAGTCCACGACTCCTATCTATACATAAAAGAAAATATAAAACACAAGCGAATGGACCATCTTCACCATCAAGGTTATGTTTCTCTCTCTCCATACATATTGTTGAGATTGGTCTTCGTACCTTTTGCACTTTTACACATTTACATGGAGGTGGATGGGTTGGGAGAGAGGGAAGGATAGATGGAGCTGGAGGACACAGAGACTGTATTTGAGGACATCATCATGTCTTTAACACCTTGTTTGAACGACGCCAAATTTGTGTCAGTCTAAGGTTCGATGGGAGATTATTCCAGCAGAATTTTGATTAAAATAAATTACCTACCTACTTACATATACGAAGTTGTCATGTAACAATTATGTTAATATTGAAATTTGAATTGATGAGGAACTTTTTAGAAATTGTCGGCACCTTTTTAACAACCATGGTAGATTTGATCAGTTACTTCTAACACTACATATTATTATCCTGTTTTTCATCCACTTTATTCAAGGCCTTTTTGGTTTAATGGAATACAAATGTTAATTTATTAGAGTTTCTTGTGCTTATGCCTAATTATTCTTACATTGAAGGCTATAATTATATATATATATTTTTTTTTTCTGATCGTGGTGACAGTGTAATATTTGTTATGTCATGTCTCTGTAAGTGTTGATGACTGCTTTGTATCATCTTGACGTTGTTCCTGTCCACAGATCTGCATAGCCAAAATATTGTTTCTCTTTTTAAGTATGATTTTTTTTTTTTTTGTTCTGACGTGATGCTGAAAGGGCCTTTTACAGCCTTTTAGCATTAAACAATAATTATTTACAATTTTTATTTTTCACTGTGCTTTCCTTTTGACTTTTGAAATTGTATTCTCCAAATTGTGCTGATCTATGTACATTTTTTCTTTTCCTTGAAATTTAAATTCTTATGTGTGATATTTTGTAACATGTGATGATCCCAAGAGTCCCGCAAGGGACCTACGGGTTGATAAGTGAGAATAAAGAATAAAGAATATAAGAGGTTAAAAAACTGAGGCAAGTATGCGCGGTAGTAGAGACCCTGTATAAGAGCAAATACCAGATCACCGCGCACATAATGTCACAGGACATCATAATAAAAATATATTAAAAGTGAAGTAACAAAAAGTGATGAATGATAACTGAATACATAACATTTTATATTAAGGTTTTATTAATACCTTTTTATAAAAGACTAGCACGTCAAAAGTGACGGAATCAAGTTTATATTTTTAATTTATTCATTTCCGTCAATTGTCTTTTAAAATCAGTCAAAATAACGCAACATAATCATGTAAACTTGCATTTTTTACCAACCTATCTAGCCATTTGTCTAAACGGGTGAACAGGGAGAATGTTTTTCACTATTTTCTATTCAGATTTACTTTAATTATTAGGTAATTATTTATTACTAAGAATTACTAAAAAATGTCGACCAGTGCTCGAAATTCGACCATAACTAATTTAAATTATATGTTTGAACATTATTAAAGTTCCATTGTCAAAGACTGAGCGAGGGCTATTTAACAATTTTCTTTCCAAAACAATGAAATGGATATGTCAAATTTGAAATGTTGATAATATAATAATAGGTATGTTCAAAGTTTTTTCTATGGCTATTTTTAAGACATCAAGTATTAATCTATTTTCAATTTGACTAAAGATAAACAAAACATCTGTGTCAAATAATGTCAAATATATCGTAGTATGTGTGAGTATGAAATAGGCACAAAACATTTCAGTAGTGTGCATAATTTATATTTTTTTTGAAAAGTTTTAGGTAGGTACCTACTTCTTCATGATTTTCTTTAGAGATAGTTTAGTTTTTTGAAGTTGAAATCTTTTTAATACCTATTCGTTTTTTTTCACAGGTAAGCAATGTTCTTATTATTAATTTAATCAATGAACCTTAACTAGCTTTTAAATTGCATAAGGGATAAAAGGGATGCAATGAAAGTCCTCCAACGCCATATTCACATCCTTCAGCTTTGTTTCGAAGGAACTAAACATATTTTAAGAGATTGCTGCGAATTTGGAAATCTGTTATCAGAAAGATTCCTTCATTCGGCAATCCCCACGCATGTTTAAATTTGCAAACAAAATATACTATTATGATCGAGGTCATTGTTATAGGTAGGTACTGTGCGATAGAAAATTTTAATAAGAAAATTACCTATTTGTCAGAGAAGCGTTACATTATGATTTCCACTGGGTGTGATATAAACATTCCTTAAACCCAAGCGCAAACAGCTTAATATAATATTGCCGACGATGCCGAGGTTAATATCACATTAGACGCTCTAAGCCCGTCATTATTGACCGGACCAGATTTCTATTTTAATTATTTATTATTTCGATTCGGGCTGACGAAGAGATGACGCAAAAGATTTGCTCTCTATTTTATGTACTATTATTATTTCACTCCAGGAATTGAAAATAATGAGCAGTAAGACAAATATACATTGATAACAACTAATGACTCTGACAATTCATTAGGTACTGATGCTCGATTTTTAAATGGAACAAGCCACTACGGGATTACGACCGTCTTCCACTGTTATTTCGAAGGCTGGCTAAGTGCGATCACTTAACGTTAACAACGTTCGCCATTAGGTGGTAATGTTTAAGTCTCCGAAACTCCTATAATCATGAGAATTCTCAACATGTTCAACATGTCGAAAAATCTCATGTATGCAACAAGTACCTACCTACCTAGATATTTAATAGGTAATTAATGAAATATAGAGATAAAAGTTGGAAATTATTGAGAACAAGAGAGCAACCAAATTTTTTTTGAAGTTGCGACTGCTGTCATATATTTGGCACCTGGGTATGACTAAAATTGACTATATCCAAATTTTTTTTAATGTCTCATCTTTATTGCCTATTGGCTTTGTTGGTGCGCAACAAATATAAATTGCGACATTATCGCTCTTATAAGGTAAAGTTTAAGTTTTATAATTATTTATTTCAACATATTTTTATCGAACTCCAATTATTTTAAAAACATTAAAAGCGAATTAGTTAAGGTTAAGGTATAGTTACCCACAATTTAATTTTGAAATGGAATTAAGGTACAAACGTGATTTAAGTGATGAAATATAAAAAAAAAACAGTAAAAATGAAAATTAGAAAAGGCACCTATCCATAGATACACAAAATTACTAGCTTAGGGTATAGTTAAGTATGAAATATAAGAAGTAGGTACTTACTTAATTATTGTCATTCCAAGTACCTAGATTTTTTTTGTAGTTTGAAACTGTTAAATTATTGTAAATTAAAAGAAGAAGAAGAACTTAATTTAAGATTTATTTATGATAAGATACCTACGCCCTGAAAGTACATTAAAAATAAATGAAACAGGACACTCATCTAGTGATTTTTCATTCAACGATAAAAATTATAAAATAAAATAAGCTTTGAGAAAGAGATTCCTGATGCCTGCATATGAGTAGATGTACATAGATATTCTAGAACCGTATGAACAATAAAACAGAGCGCTTTCCCAATAGGTTAAAACCTGCGTTTATAGGATTTCAATGATGTTAGCCGTAGGGTATATTTTTTATATTATAAAAACGAAAGAGCAGGTTTATATGATGGTCCGGGGATGGCACGAGGGCGCACAATTAAAAAGTCATCACAAAGCGAACGGCTGAAAGAAAAAGCAATAATGGAATTTAATTTAGAATCTCTATCAAAATCAAATAAACAAAACAAATAAAATTAAGTTTACCCACAGAGCCAACTCGTCCCACCTCACTCTTTTCATAATAAAGTTATCCGCTGTGTGTGTACACTTAATAATAGCGTTGTCTCCCTCACAATCATTGCCCCGGAGCGGACCATCGAACTATCGTTTGTCTCGCTCGCACGCTAGGGGTGATGGGTGGTAGATAAATAGACGGGGCAGCTTTTACAACGCGTTAAAAAAATCGCCCAAAAGCATTGCGCCACTAACTGGAATTAAACTGCTAACGAGTCTAGCCCCGTGGGACAGTGGTCAGAGCGAATTGTTTTTATTTTTGTTTAATCTGCTTGTGTAAGTACATACCTAATATATAGATTAGGAAAAAATCAGGTCTAATTCCGAAAGAGCATAAACAATTGAAATGTACAACTATACCTACAGATTACTTATAGGTTGTTGACATAAAATAGATAGAACATCCTGGCGCTACAGGGGTAGGTACCTATCTACAATTGAAATAATTGATTGAAGAATGACAAATATGCAAGATTAATATAGACTATTGCTTATATATAAATATATGTTTTGCTTATATAATTATTATACTTCCAATATATTATTTTATTTATCTTCACAATACAAGAACATTACAAGCAACACAAGAACTAACAACAATCGTCATAATTATATTAATGAGATCTAAACAGTTTCCAAAACTTGAAATTAAGCACTATAAAGACAAAAAAAATCAATGTTAAACATACTCAAAATAAAATATAATCAGACTAAAATCTAGTAAGTAGGTATTTAAATAATAAATAAATAAATTTCAATGACGTCTATATACATAGAAATCAAATAGAAGGAAAGGATTTTTCTATCATTTTGAAGGAGATTTTCAGCCATATAAGACTCACAGACAGATTAGGCTTGTTCCTCAATAATTCGGTTCTCCGCAAGAAGTCTCCGTTATTGCAATCATCTTTTGATGCCCCCCTAAGGTCTTAGCATTCCCATCTCCCGGTAGCAAAAATTGTTTTTGGTCATGGTTACACCATGTCACCTTTGACTAGTGATGTGGAAGTACCTATCGATAGTATATCCACCATATCAGGTCGTCTCTGCAGAGGTGACATAGGAGCATCTTTCATAGCCAGTGCTAAGAAAATAACAGTCCGATCCTACAGAACCCCACATTTAAGGGTAATGCTTTATCACCATTAGGTTGTCTGGTATCAAGGAGCATCCATCCGTTAGTCACGCAACCTTTGGGATGGGTCGAATGACACCATGGATTGAGGATTTTTGGGTAGAAAGGTTCTTCTTCTTCCGGAAAGACTTCTTCCGGAATGATAGGACTAGGTGAGTATGAATAGAAGGAAGGAGAATAGGATAAAAGTAAAGAAAATGCTCTGCATGTTGGACACCATGCAAATCACTCCGTACCTACTCTCGTTGGCAAGTCGACCATAGCATCCACAGGGACAGCGGTTTCAGCCTAGGCCAGCGTAACAGGATCCACCAGGGAGCTAATCTAGAAACATAATTCCAATATCAATGTCGACCGTCTATACGATAAGCAGTCATACTTGTAAAAAACATTTTTTTCGAAATACATATTATATTTCCTACCTTGGACCCCGATTTGATGGTTGGTTTTAATTTTCTAAATTGTTCGAATATTAAAATAATTGAATAAAAAAATCTAGTTCCATGATGGGTAGTATGGAGTGATGGTACCAGGCTGCACAGCACTAACACACCCATTCCCCCCTCACCCCCCAGCAGGCAGTGTTGAGCCATGAAACCCCCCTCACTACATTATATTGCCACCCCGCTGCCGCTACTCGGGCAAACTTCATACCGCCGCAGCCTCCTTCTCTAAATAAAAGAGGAAGATGTTAATAACCGCTCAGCCGAGAGGATCATAATATCTAACCAGATAATATTCGCAAAATTAATAACTATTATGGAACTTTATTCGAAACTATATTACTTAAATTAATAATAAGGAAGTTGGTATCATTCATTATTAAATAGGTAGGTACTTACTTACTGTAACCATAAGATGATATTTTTCAATATTTAAAAAAATATAGCCACTTAGAAACGTCAAAAATAAGTTAAAAATTCTTTTCCTTTTAAGTTGAAACTTTTATACTCGAAACAACTATCAGTTGACGTTAAATCCAATATGGCGGGTCAAAATCTACAGAGATCAGCTCACAATAAAGCGATATGTGTTAAACTATCTTGACGACGCTTGGTCGTTAATTTTCTATCGCTGAGCTATTTTTTCTACTGATCGTAGTTTATAAATTAAGCAGTTGGAGTTGTATTATTTTACACCAAAAAGAACTTCTAATCAAAATAAAGGTAGATAATTAATCGGGTTTGATTGTTTCAACAAAAATATCAAGTTACGTCCGAAATTAACCAATTAATTGATGTCGTCAAAAACGACCTCACGGTTTTCTCAAACTCAGAAAAGCCCATCAGATTCTGGATGTCCGTTTGCAACTCATTATTGGATACAAGCACAAAGATGATTTTGGCAATCTAATGCTATAAAAATTAAAGTTAAATAGTGACATGGATTTCAGATGTTGTGGAGTGATGTCCAAACTTTGAAGTCTTGGCTATCCTGATAAGCTTATAGGAACGTTTATCTGAACCAAACTATGGTTAGAGTTAAGTTGTGGAGTGAGATGCAGTAAGTTAATAAAAACTCTGAAGTTAATTAAATAGCTGATCAAACATCGCCGAGCGGGAGAAGAATAATAAAGATATCACTGAGACGTGTAAAGATAAGATGAGAAGATTCAGAAGGATCAGAAGGAGGGAGTCTTTTCTCCTAGGTATAGACTCAGCCTCTGGAGTCGGTTAAGAAAAGTTTAGCTATCAAATTAGTTTAAAAACAAACCCCCCTCTGCTCCCTGTTCAATGAAGAGATATTGGCACGATGTGGATTTGGTTGCACCTTTGATAGCAGGAGCTGATATTTTTATTAATAAACCATTACGGTTAGTACTGTTTAGAATTAAAATGAAATTTGTACCATACAGTTTTTTTAATACAAAACGTTTTCTTTTACGGACTTCGGTTCGCTGTTTCCATAAAAATCTAGCAAATAAAATATTTCTGCATGGCAAAAACTTCCAAAGGTACTTACTCATCAGTGGCGTTAGTATAAGCGAATTTCTCTCAACTGAAACGAATTTCTGCTAGCCAAATAAGCAGAAAAAGTTATACGTTTCGGCTAAAATAATTTTTTGTGTTTGTTTTCTATGTATAACCTATATACTGATTTTTTTTTTCACCACGATTTTTCCAAATAGGTAATGGTATTTTCTGTGTCGTCAACAGAATATCTGCCTCCAAATGAAGTATAAAACCAGGGGAGAAATAAAAAATCAATCAATAAAAGTCAAAACTCCTTTTGAACCCCACTCAGGGGCATAGGGAGGCAAAAGAGCTCTCCAATGATCCAAGATCTTGCGCAATGCTTATGACCTCTTCCCACACCACGTCCAACTCTCTTCGAAGGAACGGAACACGGTATTTTATTTATTTATTTAATTATTGCTAAATTTACAAAAAAAATTATGAAAAAAAAAATACAAAAATATTTCCAACTAGGCAACTCTGTCTTAGGGAGGGTCTTCCACGTCTTCGAGACCTTGATGGGAGGAAAAAAGCGCTTTCCTCGGCCATCTGTCATTCGGCACACTTAACACATGTCCAAGCCATACAATACTTAAGACTTTTTTTGTGAATTTTAATACTTTGTATGATTTGTTTTGTTTCGTTATTGATTTCTTTTTATAAAAAGCCTTCCTTTGCGCCGTTGATGATAAATAAATATATAATAGAAAAAAAAAACAAAAAAAATCTTTTCATGATTCAAGTTATAAGACGTAAATCTGTAGGTATTATTTCAAACTCGAACAACTGATGGACTGGACCCCCCGACCACCTGTATCCGCCCTTGAATAGCTATAGCTATTGGCAGTGGCGTACCGAGGGGGGGGGGGGGGGCGGAGGGGCGGACCGCCCCGGGCGCCTCTATTAGCAGGGCGGCAAAATATGCTCGCGCTATATACCTACGTCCGGTTTTCGAAATAGGCATGTACCAAATTATAGAAATGACCTTTTTTTTTTTTTAGGAAATGTCTTGTTTCCAGATACCAAATTTTAGAAATGACCTTTTTTTTTTAGGAAAAATTAGCGCCCGCTAATTTTTCCTAAAAAAGGGTGTGGTTCCCGCCCCGGGCGCCAATAACCCACGGAACGCCACAGGCTATTGGTATTTTTAAAGTTCAAATAATATAGAAATATCAATGGAGGGTGCAAAACATAAACACAATTAGGTACTTACCTATAGAAAATGGTGCAAACTTTTGTTTGTTTCTAGCGGTTTGCTTATTAATTAGGTAGGTAGTGTAGGTACCTATTTGATTATTAATGAGGACAAAAAAATCCCTAGATTTATTCTAGAATACTTATTATTTATTAAAGATTTAAAGAAAGCACTTTTCATGGCGTCATTAGTATCAGTGATTGCTGATGAGGAAATTATGTACCTATAATAGTGTTGAGAATTTCAAAGAAATTGGATCACTGCTAATTATAAGAATATTGTCGCATCACTATTTCACAGAGGACATCGAAGGAGTTTAGGTATACTTACCTATTATAGATAATAATATGAAAACCTTACAATGGAGTAGAATAAGAAAAGGTAGATCTACGGATTTATAACAGAGGTTTTGCTAATGTTTGTGAGGCGTAGAGTCAGCGGCGTACCGTGGGCTTTCGGCGCCCGGACGGTAATTTGGCGCCCCCCCCCCCCCATAAGGTAGGTATATATGTGTCAATATATAGCCGGCGAATCCCGAATCATCATCAAACAGATCAGATCAGGACTTGCTTGCTTGCTAGACGAACCACCGAGGCGACTCCTGGGACGACTACGAGCTACGCCAGCTGACTACCTACTCTACAGGCCTACTCGTTCTTTTCAGAACTGAGTTAACGTTTCACGCATGCCAGTCGGAACACTTAATACTGTTTTCTGTTTCAGATCTACGACCACAGAAGGCGGACAGCGAGAGCTGTCCCGCACCACCCGGAACATCGAGCTGCGGCCCAAACCCATAGAGCGGACTGAAGCCACAACCACAGGACAGCGATAGCTGACCGAGTAAGAAATTTTTTAATTTTATATTTCCGTGTGTTTTTCTTCTTTGAATTTCAGGATGCGCATCAGGCTCCCCGACGGTACCATTGTCAGGGCCTCGGGCCTGGAGCCCATAGACGACACCGAAGCGGCCCAGTACCTGGCGAACAACGGGCCACCAGCGACCCTGCTCCCTGAGGACGAGGCTCGCTACATCGAGATGGCGGCGGCTGCACCACCGACGCCTACGAAGAGGAAAGCGTCCCCCCCGGCTCAGCCCAGCACCTCCAAGACCGGCACGAGGGGGAGACCGAAGGGCAAGGCGGCAGCAGAGATGGCCGAGTGGGAGGTGCCGAAGAGCCCCGCCAAGAAGAAGAAAGCTGAGAGCCCAGCGGCCACGACACCGCTGGCGAACAAATTCAGCGCGCTACCCGAGGTGCGCGAAGGGGCGAGGCCGTCACCACGGACGAGCAGACTCCCGCCCGTCAGCGTAAGGCTTGGTGAGATGACCCACAACCAGGTGATGGGGGCTCATCAAGGAGAACACGTCGCCTACTTCATCGTTTACGATGAAGTACATTTCCGGAGGGAGGGCCTCCGTGAATCTCACCACAGCGGCCGACAGGGAGTCGCTGCTCAAGGCGCTGAGGGAAAGGAATTTTCCCTTCCACACCTTCTCCACGGAGGCGGAGAAGCTGAAGAAGACGGTCATCCGGGGCGCTGCCGCCACTGGACGTGTCCGAAATCGAAGAAGACTTGAGGGCCCAGGACCTCAACGTCACAGGGAAGTAAAAATTAAGTAGACCATATAAAAAGCTAAATATACCTAGGTACTTAAGGAAAAATTGTTGTTTGAGTCATATTTCATATTACGAAAAGTTGATTTTCAGACGCGGCGTAAAATTTCAAATCATTTGATGTATAAAATCTGAATTTCGATAAAAATGTCAGTAGGTAACTTCTGACCCACACATTTTACTACCTGCAGATTTTTTTTAATAATACAAAAAAATCACATGTTTTATTAAAAAAAAATACTTACATTTTATCAATTTGGTCGTATTTAGTATAGCGTAAGCAAGTTTTGCCGCCCTCCAAATATGGGCGCCCGGGGCGGTCCGCCCCTCCGCCCCCACCCCTCGCTACGCCACTGCGTAGAGTAGACTGAAGGTTTTAGGTGTCTCTTGTGATCTTAATTAGAAAATCTCCCGGTTACCGGAAGCAAGGTGAGACAAAGAGAGAGTAAATGAAGAAACTAACTCTTCACCTCAAAGGTCTTTAGCGATTTATCGGATATTTTAAATATGGTAGGTAAGAAATGTAGGATTAAGATAGTTCATGTTTAGAGAAATGACAAAGGTTTGAAGAATTCAGATCATTATTTGATTTTACACTTTTCTTTTTCATCTTTTACTAGGCCTGTTATGGTCCTGTTGTGTTTTCGGTTAGCCTCTTGTAGCGTGGACTTTCTACCCTCCTTCCATCTTTGAAATTGACTTATCAATCAGGCATTTAAATGTTTAAATTCAAATAAATGAAATAATGATGTAGGTAGTTGTTATTTCTATTATAAACGTATTTAAGAAACTGTTAAGATCCGTTTTTTTGCATTTTCGCGAAAATAATAAGCAATGTTTATTTGTCCCTTTCCATCTTGTTACTTGAAATTATTATGACAAGCAAATAAGTAGGTACTGTTCTAATTTCTACTAATGTTCGTCACCTTTTATTTAAAACAGAAATAATCCCAAATCACCGGTTTTCGAAACGAACCGATTAACGCAAGCCGTTGAATGTTACTGTTACCGCCATCTATGGACGAGTAGCATAAGATGAAGCTTTCTATTGAAAGATAACTAGATGGCTCACCCTAGCCGAATAATTTAAATTTGTGAAACAACACAATTATTATTATTAGATTGTAAGATTTTTGTTATTTTAGTAACCATACATTTTAGAATTGATTTTTTTAATATGCTTTATTTTCTTAATACGTAAGTTCAGTATATTTATATAAAATTGTTGTATGTGCCTACTATTAATTAAATTTAATGTAAACACATTTTTTGTTATTCGTAACAAAGATTTTGTTCTAGAAACCCTACTTTGTAATAATTATTCGTACACGTATTTATAAGAGTTAACCTGTCATAATTAAGACATGTATTCATTTAAGGTTTTGTTGATATTATATTTTAATTAGAATCTTTCCAAAACAATATTTTGTTTTAAAAAACATAGGTTGGTATATTTACGGGCTACCCTGGGTCCTCGTCAACTTGATTTATTATAAAAGTAATTATTTCTGTTCAAAGGGGTAAAGTTGATGACTAGGTATAAAGGTAATATACAGAAAACAAATCCATTATACTGAGAGAAATTGGAAAATTGATGATTAGCTTAGGAAGAGTAATTAACGGCCGCAGCGTGAGCGGGTAAAATGGTGGGGGCAAGATGGCGTATCGGAGCACCATAGAGAAGAATAGTAATTATATAATACGGCTGGGAGGTTGTATTGTTATTCCGTTACATTGTCTATGGGATGATTGAACTGTCAGTGCCAGGACTGCGCTGGGTAGGTGGCTTGTCTCTTACAATGGCGGAGTTTTGTTTTGAGGGTCTTAATAATAATTATTGTGTTTTAAAAGGGTTTATTTTGTCTTTAGGAAGTTTAGATCAATTATTATTTTAGTAAGTGGTACTTCTGTATTTAAAATATGTTTCATATATAATATTCACCAATTGAGGACCAGGGATGTTGCGAATATCAGCATCAGCATCAGCATCAGCTGATTATCCGCATCGATTTCAATATCAGCATCAGCATCCGCATTGATTGATGCTGATTTTAATGCTGATGTTCAGTTCGTATCTTCTCTGCTTAAGACGGGACTTGCGCTTCTCGAATATTCTCGCGAGAATTTTTGATCAATCAAACTTCTATAAAATATCATTAAAGTAATATTTTGTGCACTATCTTGCAAGAACCTGGCACCCACATTGGCCAAATTTCCCAGCAAACAATTGTTTAGTTGTACTGTACCTAACTTTATTATTATTTATCAATCGGAGACACCAAAAGAACACAGAAGAACATAAACAAAACAAAACAGGTGCATAGGGAGGCAACAAGAGTTCTCCTCTGCGCATGTCCAAATCCCTCAGCTCTGCCTCGAAGGAACGGAACACGATATGAGAGGGTCTTTCACGTCTTCGAGACGTGGAAGACCCTCTCATATCGTGCGAAAAAAAGCGCTCCCCTCGGCCAACTGTCATTCGGCATCCTCAACGCATGTCCCAGCAATGCCCATCTCCTCTCCGTAATGTTGGAAGTGATGGGCCCGTGCTGGGTGCGCCGGCATATAGCGTCGTTTGTGATGCGATGATACCATTTTATACCTTAAATTCTCCTGAGGCTGTTTGTTTCGAATGCAGATACTTTTTGTGCCTGGGCTTTGATCAGGTGCCAGGACTCACACCCATACAGGAGAATGGTCAACCGATGCAGGTTTAATGGCGTGAGGTGGTCAACCCCACGGCCCCGATCAGATTTTTCGATTACCTGCCTCTTACAGGACGCTTGAAAAACCAGCAAGGTGCTATTCTAAGCCGACAGCCCCACGGTTTAAATATCTCCAATCCAAATACAAACTCCCTTTACGCCCCACTTAGGGACATAGGGAGGCAACAAGAGATTGCGCTCGATCTTAAGCGATGTTTATGACCTCCTCACACACCATGTCCAAATCCCTCAACTCTGCTTCGAAGGAGCGGAACACAGTGTAGGAGGGTCTTCCTCGTCTTCAGGACCGTGATGGGAGGAAGAATAGTGCTCTCCTCGGCCAACTGTCATTCGGCATCCTTAACACATGCCTCAGCCAAGTTCACAATTGTAGAGGTGTAGGCCCTCAACGTCCGTGAAGTGGTGGTACCATATTATACCCATAATTTTCCTGAGGTACTTCATTTCAAAAGCTGAGACTTTTTGTGCCTGGGCTTTGGTCAGGTGCCAGGACTCACACCCATATAGGAGAATGGGCAACACATACGCATCAAACAGTTTACATCCCGTCTCGACACTAAACCAAATCTTGGTCATGTTGTTAAAGGCCCCACTTTCCATACATACCGATACGCATCGGGAGCTCAACCCTGAAATCACCAGAGGTGGTAATGGTTGCTCCCAAGTACTTGAATTTATCCACCTTTCTCAAGAGGAAGTCTAGAAGGAAAATTATACATATCGATGGACTATGTGGGCTGTCGAAGTCCTTTTCAAAGAAAATATCTCACTTACTATTGTTGAATATCTACATAATAATTCAATAAATACGCATTTAAAAATTCGATCTAACGTGGAATCGTAATCGAGAGGTAAAATTATGAGTGACCATAAGAAGAAGAAGACGAAGAAGAACATCAGCATCAGCTGATGTTAATTTCAAAAAATCAGCATCAGCATCCGCTGATGTTGAAAAAAACCACATCAGCAACAACCCTGTTGAGGACTATAGAGAAATAACATTCAATGTAGTAAAAAAATAATTTTGGGGAAATTGAATCCTTAACTTTTACGTTTTCGTTAATAATTCACCAATCATATTAACACTCGGTAACACGCAAAGCGGTGGGACCTCGACCGAGGTGTATTATTTTAAATATCTTCATAAATATCTCAAGTATCTACTCCACCTTTTACGATATCCTTCACACCATTCAATCACAAAATTTCATGCAAAAAAATTAGATTTTTGGGAAAATTTAGATGGGTTTAATGACAATTTTCTATATCGGCGGTGAAGCCCTTATAGAGGCGTGTTACCGTGGTACACAGTTGTACACAATGGCGGTAACAGTCGTAAAGTTGTCATTATGGTGAGCGGTTCTAGGACGATTTTAAAACATTGTAAATGTTATTATTTATTACTAACTTGAAGAAATTGCAGATTTTTTTAGATAAAAATAATTTTATGTGAATGTGGGAATATTCAAATAAGACTGACATTTTATAAGCAAACATTATATTCATTGGATAAAAACTGTGTTTGAAAAGTGATTTCTAAAATTTAATCGGGCACTCGTTGTACATTGTTTTAAATAAAAAAAATAACTATCTTCTATATACTTACATAGGGGTGAGTATAGTCGGCGGAATTTATTGACTGAGGCAATTTTTTCTAGTCAACCGGTCCCGTACAATCTGAGACAGACCAACCCCTTAGTAGAAATTTCAAGTAAAAAAACACATTGAATTTTCTGACTCATCCGGGAACCGAATCCGGGGCCTCTTGCTCTTAGGTCGGACCCTTTGCCACTAGGCTACCGAGGTCGCTATTGCCTTAATAGGTAAATAATTTTCGATGGACTAAATTTGGGTAAATCCTGAAGAAGCAATTTGTGGATGCATTAATATTTCTAAACATACAATGTCAAAAATATAAAAGATCAATAAAAGATAATCGCTGGTGCCAAACATCATAAAATCATGTCGCGCCG
This sequence comes from Mystacides longicornis, assembly GCA_963576905.1. Classification (NCBI taxonomy): domain Eukaryota; kingdom Metazoa; phylum Arthropoda; class Insecta; order Trichoptera; family Leptoceridae; genus Mystacides; species Mystacides longicornis. Next base: position 4,953,227 of record OY756420.1, read on the forward strand.
AAACAATACACGTCTCCTCTACCTGACACCGGCCCCGGAGACTAGTGTAATAAATGACGGGGACTCACATACAAGGCGTGTTACGCAGGTAGCTAACTGTTTGTCACACAGATGGGGTGTAATATTTATTGAAATTTCGACAAATTATAGATATGTACACAAAACTGTTGCATCTTATTTTAAAGTAGACACTTCAAGCTATAAATTGATATAAAATAATTGCACTATATACTCTGCAAATGACAAATAGAAGCAATAATAAAAAAGTCGAGGATTCACAGACATTGCGTGTTATCGCGGTATTTTCTGAACGCGTGTGACCAAGTGTTAAACATGTAAAAACAACAATTACCTATTATCAACTGAAAACTGGCATAAATAAAGTGCCTATACATAAAAGAAATTTGTGTGTGGATAGAAAATAATGAAGATCCGTTCTCTCTGCCTATACCTTAATAGAAACGGCGTGATGGTTAAAAAATAGGTAGGTTAGTAAGTAGGTATATCAGGTGTCTATCAGAATAATCAGAAACTCGAGAATGTTCATCTATGCATGTTAAATTATTACTGATCCCTTTACATGCTCGCACCGCGGCAGTTAAGAAAACGTAATTAAAACGAATAAAATTTTAACTTTTGAAGTAATTCATTTCAGCTAAAAATTTCTGGGGAAATTTAACAACGTCATGATAATAATCGTTTCACTGCGTCACTTAACCCAAATGTCCACTATTTACCCACTGTCCCACCTAGTGATATTAGAAATGTTTACCAAGTGCAGAATAATTAGTGCTTAATTGTATTAACAGGTGATTTAACACGCGGGTAGTGCAGTAATAATCGCTGTGAAATTCGGTACTGTTCAAAAGAATATTTTGTGAAACTGTGAAAATTAACAGATCAGAATAATTAGGCACTGTGAATTGAAGTCATAAAGGAAATTTTAGACATATCTTATCTGTACCTAGAATGGAATATGCTAATGACTGACTATTGTTTTGTGGGCAAAGTATCTGTTTCGGATGATACAGCCTTCATAATGTTAATCTGACAACTATTAAAAAAAATCAACACGCCCGTTTCCCGGAAGGGGTAGGCAGATAGTACGGATCTTCATTTATTCTTTTCTTCTTCTTTGGAAATATTTTGAAATTTTTCATACCATGTAATGCGGATGTTAACTTCGCCATGAATGTGATCTCACACTCCTATCCGAAAGGCGCATAATGGCGGATATGACTTTCTTGCATGGATTGATCGGCGGCTAGATTGATTCCTCTCGGTTGTTGTCTATATCGTGGAGCTTCATGTCCTTTCCAGGAGCGGGCGTAGTGTAGGTACACATATCTTTACATTAGTAAACAGTGTCACAAACTATTCTTTCAACACGCCCATGCAAAGGTTAATTAAGGGGGGGGGGGGGAGCAATGATCTTGGTGAAATTGATATATTTTCTACACTCTTGTATATAGTTTCAAATAAATGCTAAAGAATAGGTACCGCTTGGCTCATTGAATCAATTCATAATTAAAATGAATAAATTCCTGTGAATAACTGACACCGGGATTCGAACCCACAGCCTTCAAAACAGTGCAGAAAATTTAAGCTTAATTTGAAATATTGAAACTTTCAACAGTTAAGTTAGTATATATTTTTAATACGTTTAACAAATAAATAGGTAGTTATTTATATCCCAACTGTTCTTTGCAATATTTTTGTTGATTTTAACTGCTATTTTTGAAATGGTTCTTCTCTACTAGAACAATGATGGCTATATAATTGTGACCGCTCCAGTGGTAAGTTCGTACCTACCTAAGATTTTGAATAATTCAGAGTTTTCGTGCGTGGCCCACTCCGGGGACCCACTGTTATTATAATCGTGTTTGTAATTATGTAAAAATTAAATGAGTGGGCCGCTTACTTACATCGCGCGGTAATACAATTAGGCGCATATTATATTGTTATGTTAGGACGTATAGGTACCTACCCACCTATGTACATACGTGCTCGTTAGTTAGCAGGTACCTGCATACCTAAGCCGTAAGGGCTGTATAATTATCGAGTACCTTCTTCTTCTTCTTCGCCCTCGCCTTTGTCCCATTATTTGGGGTCGGCTCTCCTTGTCCTATTGCGCCAAGATTTCCTGTCTAACGCCATCTCTGGCTCCACTTCGCAGTCTTTTAAGTCCCTATTTATGCTCGTCAACCATGTGGCGGGTGGTCTGCCTGGTCTCCTGGCTGGAGTTTCAATGTCCATGGCTCTCTGGATCATGTTGTCTTGTGGTCGTCTCATAACATGCCCATACCATCTAAGCCTGTTTTCCGTTATCTTTTCGGTTATGGGTGCGACCTTGAAACTTCCTCGGACATAGACATTTTTAACTCTATCGAGTCTGGTTACTCCTCCAGCCCATCTGAGCATCTTCATCTCTGCAGTGTGCATGCTTTGTTGGTGTTTCTGTTTTAATGCCCAACATTCAGAGCCATATGTCATTGCGGGTCTTACTGCGGTCTTGTATACTTGACCCTTTATTCTCACTGGCATTTTTGTATCACACAGTACTCCAGAGAGTGACCTCCATTTTAGCCATCCTGTGTTAATGCGGTGGGTGACATCTTCATCTGCGTCACATTGAGGTGTTATTACGCTGCCCAGGTATTTAAAGGATGTTGTTTGAGGTAATGGTGTGTTTTGGAGGTAAATACGTTGTCCTGTGTCTGTTAAGTTATTGGAGAAATAGCATGGCATATGTTCTGTTTTTGTTCGACTTATTCTCAACCCGTTGTCCTCTAAAGCTCTTCGCCAATCATTCATCATATTCTGTACATCTGCAACATTCTCACCCATCAGCACAATATCGTCGGCATATAATATACTCCATGGTGATGGCCTCTGTATATCCTCAGTCAGATCATTCATTACAAGATTAAATAGGAGTGGGCTAAGAACCGAGCCCTGATGTACCCCAACTCCTATGCTGAACGACTCACTTGTGCCCGCCACAGTTCTAACTTTGGTCTCTATTGCAGTATAGATGTCCTTTATAATGTCAATATAAAATTCTGGCACATTTTGTTTTCTTAAGGCTCTCCATATCAGTGTTCTTGGGACTCGATCAAAGGCTTTCTCCAAATCAACGAAAACCATATGCAGATCTTTTTTGCACTCTTTAAACTTTTCCATCACAATCCTTACGGTTTGTATCGCGTCTGTGGTTGATTTTTCAGTAACAAAACCACACTGGATATCTGTTATGCTTGTAATTTTGCACAGTCGTTGGTGTATTATGCGTTCCCATATCTTCATTGTATGTGGCATTAATTTAATAGCTCTATAGTTTTCGCACAAACGTGCGTCTCCTTTGCCTTTGTAAAACGGTACAATAAAACTATGTCTCCAGCTATCAGGTATACGTTTGTCATACATTATGCGATTAAAGATTTCAGTAAGAAAAGTGATTCCATCTTTGTCCAGTGTCTTCCATAATTCAGCGGGGATCTCATCCGGTCCAGTAGCCTTCTTATTCGCCATTTTTGAGACGGCATCCTCTACTTCCCTTTTGGTGATTTCCTGAATTGGTCCTGACACTGGTATTAGTTCGTCAATGTGGCTATGTGGATAAGTTTCATTCAGTAATTGGTTGTAGTACTGTTTCCATCTCTGTTGTATGTGAAGATTTGAGGTAAGCATTTGGCCATTGTCATCTTTTATGTACTTTGCAGTTTTTATGTCCAGTGTTTCCCTGTTTCTGTACTTTGCTATTCTGAATATATCTGTGTCATGTTTTGCATTTTCAAGTTCATTATAAAAGTCTTGATTTGCTGATGCCTTTGCTTGTGCTACAGTTCTTTTGGCAGTCTGCTTCGCAGCTTTGTAGAGCAATTTATCCTCCTCTGTCTTAGTACCTTGCCACTTCTTAAACAAAGCCTTTTTATTAGCCTATTCCCCTTTTACCTCATCGTTCCACCAATGTGTTTCTCTATTATTTGAAATCGGTCCCTTTGATATTCCTAGACATTTTTCTGCCACTTCGATACTCTTATGTTGGAAATTCTGCCATGCATCGTCTGCTGAGATATTCTCACCCACATTCATATGTTGTTTTATTTTAGCACAACATTCTATTCCTTCTTGTCTACTAAGCTTATGCCATCGGATTCTTGCAATTCTTTCTTTTCTCAAATTCAGTTTTCGTGGCAGGTTGAATTTTGCCACTAACAAACGATGTTGTGTTGTTAGTGGTTCGCCCAATATTACTTTGCAATTTTTAAAGTGTTTAATATTTTGTCTATCAGTCAAGATATAGTCAATTTGGGACTGGATTTCTCCGCTGCAGTAGGTAACTAAGTGTCTTTCTAGTTTTTTAAAATAAGTGTTTACCAAAGCCATATTATAAGTTGAGGCAAATTGTAGAATGTCGTCGCCCTGTGAATTTTTTGAGCCATACCCATATCCGCCATGGATGTTCTTGAAGGTTTCGGTTATTTCACCTACGTGGCCATTTAAGTCAGCTCCGATGTATCGTGACTCGTTATTTGGTATTGCTTGTATAAGATCGTCAAAGTCTTCCCAGAACGATTGTTTTTCTGTGGATGTACAGCCTGCCTGAGGGGCATACGCCGTGATAACATTCATACATGGTTGGTCATCTAATGCCAATTTTACTGCCATCAGTCGGTCACTCTTTCTCTCCACATTGACTATTCTTTCCTGCATATGTTCGTCTAACACTATCCCGACTCCATTTCTCCTTGCCTCTTGCCCATGGTATATCAGTTTATAGCCATTTCCAATATTCCTCGCCTTTGAACCCTTCCATTTCGTCTCTTGTATGCAGCATATATTTATCTTTCTCTTTTTAAGCGTTTGACTAAGTTCATTGCTACGCCCCGTCAGAGTACCCACATTCCATGTTGCCAGCCTTATCTCAACCATAGCCTGCATAGCCTTTTGTTTGTCTTTTCCTTTGCGTTTTCTAGTTTTGTCCTTTCCCTTTCTATTGCCAGATCTGCTATTTTCGTCGCTCGAGGTGGACGCCCTAGCTTCTTTTGAACTATTACTACTATTTTCGTCGCTTGAGGGGGACGCCCTAGCATTTTTTCTACTATTTTCGTCGCTTTGGGGGGACGCCCTAGAATTTCTAAAATCACGTTTTGTATTACTTTGACCGTCGCTTAAGGGGGACGCCCTAACCTTTATCGTTTCTCTATTGCTTGACTTTTTCATTGGACTTTGGAGTAGTTAATTTGGCTATACTGTTTTATGACCGGTTGCCACCTGACGCCAAGGCAGTGACCTCGACTGACTGAGGATGGGGCGCCCTTGGGAGACTTAGTGTTTTTATTGTCTTTCCTCTTTTCGCCATCCCCCAAACGTAAACACCCTGCCCGATGTTCCTGCTCCTGAAAATGACCCGAGCTTCAAATATGTTAAAGTGGCTCATCCAGGGTTTTTACCTGTTGGTCCGCGGGAGGTATTTTATTTCCCTCCTACCCTGCATATCTGCCGAGCCTTCCCCTATCCGCCACCTGGGGACGCGTTCTCTAGCGGTTACAGGCTCCGCCGAGAAAATTATCAAAGAGGACGGAATTATCAAAGTACCTACTCATTTATATTTCACAAAAAGCCAAATTAGAAATAACAGTTGAAGACGGTCATATAGGCCCGTAGTGGATCACGCCGTGTTCCGTTAGGGGTTGACAGAAATAACATTTTTCATGCTATCTCTCCTTTTCCACTTGCCTCTAACCTGGCCTTCTTTGAGGACGGAATCGATCCACGTCCTTTCCGGTCCAGTACGCCTTCTTACAATTTTCGTTTCAGAACTATAAATATTCTTTGCTATTATGTTTGCACCCATTCTTTCCGCATGCTCACATTCTTTTGATTATAACAATAATTCACAATTATTCACTTTCATATTTCTATTTCCTCTCTTACTTCATTACCAAATTCCTTTTTAATATTTTTGATTATTCCTTTCCATGATCCACACAGTCTTTTGGTATCTATATGTTGTTCGTAGAGCTCTCATCTCTAAAGAATTATCTAACAACTAATGACTCTAAAAATTCATTACTGATGTTCGATTTTTGAATGGAACAAACCACCACGGGCTTACGACCGTCTTCTACTGTTGTTTCGAAGGCTGGCTTAGTGTGATCACTTTACGTTAACAACGTAAAGTGATCACACTAAGCCTAGCTATTTTTTTCTAATTGAAACACTATGTACGTAAAAAACAGTATACAGAGCTAGAATTTGAACAAAATTTAAACGAATCTCAAGCGCTTTCGTATAATCCACGCAAGGTTTTTACTTCCATCTTTAAGTTTTGTAGCAAACAATAATTAATTAGATTCCATAAAATAGTCAAATCAGTTAAGATAGTAGGTAAGTATAATATGCCATATGACATAATCAAGACCTGAAGAACCATCAGTACATCAGGATGTCTGCTACATTCCAATTCTCCACGCACGGGAGGGCCCAGAGGGAGTGATCCCCAAATTGGCCACTTCAGCCGGTATTATAGATTTGTTTCTAATTTAATAGTAATATCAGCGAACAGTAAAATATTTTGGATTAGTACAGAGAGTTCGCTGAATTTATGACAATACAAATTGTGACATTGTCACTACCTTTTTACTCAATGTTGTTTATTTGGATGAGTTCCCTATAATGTGAATGTCAAATTTCATTCTTTCAGTTAAGATACTTAGTTCTGCTTGTATTTTCTTTACCATCTGCTAATGTCGTTCCCCGCATTACCTTTATTCCTTATTCCGGGCTTTCAGCTTCGATCTCATTGTGTTTCTATCTTAATAGAAACGCTTCCCCTTTGGTCATCCGTCTGTTTACAGTTTTGCCATCCAGTCTTTTATTATAATAGTGGTATAGTTATTTTAGAATATCCTGCTCTAATGTATTGGTTCTTAATGTTCATCTAAGACTAGAAAATAAGTACCTACCACAGACTATCCAGCTGTCATATCACTAATTGATCAATATTTTTCTTTAGCAAACACATTCTAATAAGGCGTAAAATTTTAACGATTTCAGTATCCTATCCTAGATGTTTTGGTGCCCATTTCTGATCGAGAAGCCCAGCCCCATGTTTGAGCACCGATCTGATCGATGTGTTTTAACTTGAAATGTCCACACGAGAATCCTTTTTCAGATTCTTTACCTAATGGTGTTTTTGTTGTCCAAACAGTTTGTACAATTATTTTTTGTATCTTCACTGTCTGTATTATCTGTAAAACAAACTATATATTTAAAGACATTTCAACGACTAGTTGGTATCTAAACGAGCTTTGATTATATCAAATGACCGAATACCCTGCATTGCTGCATAACACGAGGTCACAAACAGTTCTCTGATTGGCTAATTAAAGACGATTTCCTCTTGTGTCCATCCAATCGCGTTTAATTCAATGATTGATGACAAAATTAAATTATCCAATAGATTCTGGAGGAAATGCTGCAAATCAATTCGAATAATATTATAATGTGTCCAGTGGCGTAACTAAGGGGGGGCGGGGGGGGCGGTCCGCCCCGGGCGGCACTTTTCAGGGGGCGGCAAAATGAGCCGACAAATAAAAAAAAACTTAGTAAAAAACACAAAACTTAAATAGGTACGAGAATTTGTGAAGGGAAAGTAAATAAGAAAAAAAATCGGGTCCCCGAGTTTGTGAAGGGAAAATAACTGAGAAAAAAATCGGGGCCCCGAGTTTGTGAAGGGAAAATAAATGAGAAAAAAAATCTTAAAATAATTGATAAAATAAAGGTTTTTTTTCCTTTTAACCTGTCTCAGCGTAAGCTAGCTAGTAGTTTTTTCCATTTATATACGGGGGTGGGGGCCAAACTTAATTAGATTAGGGGGGGGGGCGCCAAACTTAATTAGATTAGGGGGGGGGCGCCAAACTTTATTAGATAGGGGGGGGGGGGGGGCGCCAAATGTTAATCCCGCCCCGGGCGGCGAAAACCCACGTTACGCCACTGAATGTGTCAGAATATAAATCAACATTGTTTGATTGGTTCAAATAAAATTAATGGATTTTTGATATAGCCAATTACGAAAGAGTGACGGATTGAGAGGAAATTGGACGCTTATTCGAATTTTAAATATTTTTGTTTGATTGAAGTTTACTATATATATGATAGTTTACTGATTTCAGCTTAAATGAATAAATAGTTTGATTAAGAATTTACAAAAAATTAACAATTTATACCTAGTGTATTTCCAAAGAGAATGGCGAAAACAATACACATTTGTGCACTTAATTAGTTATAGGCAAGCCGTTGCACTTTCGTCCTGTAAAAAAATATTGTCAATTTTTTTCAGTTGATCAAGTCAAGTATTTTTTCAATCCAGGATTCAAGGAATAGTCAATCAATGATCGCGGATGGTGTTGGCTAAGTCTTCATCAAGGTGCATGTAAGCTTAACCTGGAGTATAGATACTTTAGGTAATTTCTGTAATAATCTAAAGAAATCTTCGAATTGTGATGTTGGAGTATGTTTCATGTTTGGTTTATGTACCTTAGCACTGTAAAAATGCTTTTTTTCTTCGCTAATAATTAGACAATGGACGGGCCACGGACCACCTGCTTTGCCTTGTCAGAAAACTAGAGACCAAAAAAAATCAATTCATGCATTAGGTATCTACACAATATAACAAGACTCTGCAGGCGAACGGATTGGACGACGCCACACCCAAGAGAGGATTCGCTATTGGCAATAAATTGCAACTGTGCTAGGAAGAATAACAAAGGAAGATAAGTCCAGTAGGGCTATTCTCGTAATCAATCGCTTTTAAAAATCACTCAATTAGATAATCGGTTAAAAATGATATTCAATCTAATAACGTAGATACAAGGCGTGTAGGCCCCCAAAACATCCCTTTTAATATCAAAACTAATCAATTATATCGTAATCTTCAAAGTGGTTCGATAAAACATCATTTTTATGCTCCAAAATATTAATAAAACAATATAATTAAATTTTTAATCAAAGATTTATGGGTCAACTTTCCAAGAAATACATGTTCGCACTGCAGTGTCTATAAAATTCGATATCAGAGGTCAATAAAAAATCGTGAGATGTGCACACCGCAGTGTCTATAATATTTGATATCAAAATCAGGGTATATGAATTCGATTGACGCTTCGCGTTTATCCCGAATGGTATAAATACACGGGTTGATAGTTCACTCGCGTCTTCCGGAGTTTATAAATATAACACACTTTCTCTGCATTCGGTCAGTTCACACATACAAAAAAAATCTATTGTTACCTGTAGACTGTGTGTCTAACAATGTACACAAAAAAATCAAGGACTCTTTTATTATATTAGGTACCTACATAACAATATATAGAGCGAACAACTGCACTGGTGTGAGATAATAATAATTAATATACGAACATCAAAAGGCGTTTTTTACAATGCCTCTTTTATAAGATTTGCACTATCTCTAGACGTCCTTCTAAAATTTTCAATTCAACTCAATTGAATTTCAATTACCCTGATTTTCGATATGATAATATTTACTAAGCTTTTCCAAACTTACCATTTAAAGATTTGATGTCTTTGGTCTTACCTTTTACGTCCGAAAGTTATTTCCATCTTTAGGTGCTGCTGTTTGTCTAGAGATTTGCGTTATTTAAATGAACTAACCTTTAACGACAACTAGCCTCTCAAGATTGACAGGATCCCACCTCGTAATGAGCTTAAAACATTTTGGTAGCATGTAGGTAGTTACAATAACTAGAACAACAAGTAGGTACCTATGTACAGCTTTGATTGTGTTTCGGACGCCTACCTATAGTTGAAAGCCTTAATTTTAATTCCCATCAGTTATAAATCTAGCTAAATCTACTCTTTTAATACGTTGTTCTTTTCTCAACTGAGCGTACTGTTTTATACCTCAGCAGGAAATCTAGAATATTAGAGTAGAGAACTTAAATTTTTTGTATTGAAGATTTCGAATCTTTCCATCCGCTAGATTCGGGTTATTTGTTGTTTTGGTCTCAACCTTCAGTCGCAATAGTTTAAAAAAAACTTCTTGTGTAGTTACACTTGGTTTCTTTAGTTTGGGAAGTTGTCAAAATTCTCTATTCAAATTCACCCCTGTTCAAATAAATAAAAGAGGAGACATTATTTTGCTCACAGCATTTTAGCGTTTCGAGGGCTAATAAATTGTTTTTAAAGAGTTCGCAGTTACATGCATTAATAGTTGGAGGGTCGCTTCTAAACCTGTTTTGGGGGATGAAAGTGACTTGGATGATAGCCAATTATTTTTCTTAAATTATTTTCACACTTTTTCCTTCTTCTTAGCGCCACCCCTTTTTCATCGTGAACTATTATTCACCCCATCATGGTAGGTTAACTTTTAAAGTGTTTTGCACCATGAATTGATAATTTTTCCAAAGGGTGTTAAAATAAGAGATTGTTTTAGTTATTTTTGTAATATATTTTATAAAGTGTTTTATTTTGTATTAATGCTTAAAGTAATTTTAATAAAGCTCACTGGAAATAGTGTACATAAATTAAAATAAGCATAAAGGTACACGAAATACAGATTTTAGGGTTTTGTTAAAAAAAAAACAGAATATAATAAATAAATGAGGAAAAAATCCATAACAAAAGTCGTAGACTTCATGAACCTTGCGCTAAACAGAAATGATAATGGGAAGGTCATGTTAACAGGAAAAAAATGGAGTGATGGGCTGACAGAATCCTTAAATGGAAATCCGATGAGCTGATGATATTATCCCAGTAGCGGGTAGAGAGTGGATAAGGAAAGCCCAGGATAGAGGATAGTGGAAGAAAATGGAAGAGGTCTAAGTACATATATCAAGCAATGAAGAGATGGCGAAGAAAGAAGAAATTTGAATACATACCCATTAACTCTGAAGAAGAAAAATCATATCTTATTGTCTGATCAACGTATACCTTTAAATCTTTATGCATTTGTTCTTGGAGTGCAGGTACCTTCCGCTATATAGTTATACTACATAATTTGTACTTCACTTCAAAATGTCATGGCTATTTCTTATTAAATACATGGCTTCCGTCCTCATAAAGAAATACATTGATTCGACAGAAAACAGGAAAAACAGAATGCCGTCAATCGAAAATAGAGTTTGGCTGTTCGTATGGATATGCAGAGCTGCTGACACAAGCTAGACCAAAGTATTTGATGACTTAATGACCTGCTGGCTTACTCTCGACACTCGATTCGAACCCAATTCCAATTTCAATTCCAGTTTCAAAATCGTACTCTTGAACCAAGTTCCGTGCGATTGGAATCGGATTTGAGATTGGCGTTCGAAGCCGTGAAAACGTTTTCGTTTCAAGTTTGTTATTGCAATATTAAAAATATTTTCGCTGTACATAAATTAGGAATTGATAATTGTTGTTATGTCGCGTTATTCTCAAAGAAACTGTAAGGAAGTAAACCTGACATCCGTGAGTGGTATTTTTTTTTGAAACATAAAATAAGTCGAATTTGATTTACTAATAACTGTCCTACTTAACAAACATAATAATTTGACGTTGCTATCATATTTGAGGATTTTTTTTCTATAAATGGAAACACTCGTTTATATTTCAAATATACATTTTGACGTTTCTGTATTAGAGTGTTGCGTTGTTTGTTTACTTATATTTTATTATAATTATTAAAAATGCTAGCATTATTAATCGTAAATATTTTTTAAATTTGATGAAAGAACGAGAGCGTCTCACATTAATGGAAGAAAAACGGGTAGAAGCAGAACGCTTTACAGCAATAATTAGCGTTTAAAGAAGATGCAGAAAACTTGGGGCAGTGTGTCGATTTTTAATCGCAACTATTGCTGCCATTCGTTCAGGGTCTGCTGAGGCGGCAGCAGCCTCGAGGGAAATAGCAAAGGCAATAACCAACAGAAAATAGTTTTAATAGTTTTTTTATTTTGTATATTATATTTTTTATAATTTAATTATCTAGTATAAAACAATAGTCAATAAAATTATTATGTACCTATTACATTATATTAAAATTTAGTTATTTTTACAAACCTTGACAATTTACAAGAAACGTGTAATAGAATTCACACTTCAGAAGCTTTTTATAATAAAATGGTCATTTCTTAAACTCTCTTAAATTATTCATATTCGCCTATGATGTGAATTCTACAGCTGATGAACTAACTCATGGCTTCAGTCATGAGCTGCAGAAAGAACTGTTGGTGCTGAGTGTATGGTTATATTATCATTTCATGTCTTTCAATGGTAATGATGTCGAGTTGCATGTTTTGCACACAGATATCACGTCATATTATGAGGTTCCAAAATACCGCACAACTCTTCAAACATCTATCATATAATTTGCTATACATAAATTCCCCACTACTCATGCTAAACGCATTTTGCAAATATCTTGCTATTCTACGCAAGTTATTTCGTTGACGCATATCGACTTTATGCGCGTTTTCCAAAATGTTAAAAAATAATACAAAACGAGCCATTTTTTAAGTAACATAATTAAAATACGTCTTCTCGATTTCAAAAAAGTTACTTTCTTGCGATCTTGTAAATAATGACAGTTAGACGATTCCAACACAATTCCGTGGATTCGAATAATTGTCAAAACGACGTCAAGAGTAACAATTTTCAAATTTTATACGATTTCACATGTTCTTCAAATTACCACTCGATTTGAATCCAATCGTGCGCTAGCGTCGCATTTCAAGAGTACCATTTTGGGATTTTACGATTTTAGGATTGGAATCGAGTTTCAAGAGTAGCCGTGCTGGTCGAGAAGCATCAGGCAGGATGTCCCGAAGAATGAAAAGAATTGGTCTGGGTAAGGCAGCTGTGGAGATCTAATGAAAGGAAGAAAAGATGAAAGATCTGAAAATTTAGAATAGAGGTTTGGATCTTTCGAGGTTGTAACCCAATTTTAAATCCATCTCTTTGGCTATTGGCTATTGTTTGCTAGCAAGTCGTCTTCCAAATGGCTTCATTTAATTTTGTGAGTACCTACCTACCCACCTATAGCAGAATCTAAATATTCTAAAACTCCCACATTTAGAATATTTTCTCATCCAATTTCTTCTTTATAAGTCTCTAAGCGTACTTCGCAGATTTTTTTTCTTCATTCAGTGTGCATTTATCTATTTAAAAACAAATAGATATACATAATATGCAACACATTTCTATATCTAGAATTTTTGAATTTCAGAACACAGACTCAAAAGTAAACAAAATCGGTCTCAAGTGGAATTTTGAACCGAGATTCAAAAGATTAACCAAAAAACATATTTTACGTAATTAATTTTATTTGCTTTTAAATTATAATATATATTATAGAGTCATTATCAGTACGATTTTTCGAAATAATTAATTCATTACTATTAAGAATACATATGTGTACAAATAATTTATATTATTAACAAGAATATTAATTAATCATTGATTACATTCTACTTTTTTCACATTTATTAATCAAGTAAATATTTACAGTAAATAAAAAAATTGCTTCACATTTGTGACATAAATCTCAAGTCAACTCTCAGCGATGAATGTGGAAAGAAATTTAAACAAGGTTTCCCATAAAATTTGTGGCATTTTTTCCAAAAGGAAGGAAAAAATGAATAATTCAAAAATACATTTCTAAAAATACATTTAAAATGCTATTTATTACAATTTTACAAAATCATAAATTTGATTTACATTTCCATACTAATATCTAATATAATATTTACAAAAAATAATACTCTTTTTAAATTTAAATATTTAAGTGTTAATATTTTTTTTTCAAAATAAATAATTAAAGCTATAAATAGTACAAGTGCGTAAAATCGTATACATCAAAAGGAAGAACTTAGGTAAATAAAAAAATGGCCACAAAAATTGATAGATTGATGATCGACATTTTTGAAAAGTGGAATATCCCAAGGTTCCATCTTTAGTCCCTTACTTTTACAATCAAGAGTGAATATTTTGGAATATTTCAAAACATTTACAATAACATTCATTAGGATTGTTTTAAACTCATACTTTGGCATAGAAAAAAAACATACCTACCTATAATAGAAAAGAACAAAAAAAAATATGGGCTCACAGGAATTTTATACTTTGGATGATTAACTTAACTTTTATAATGATTCATAGAAATGGGCCTGAAACTAGAATGCCTATTGTTTACATTATTATAGATATTTTTGATACACCAATTAATGTAATATTGCTTTATTTTTGCCATCAACAATTTCAAGGTGATCACAATATTATGTACAAAATATTGTACTTATCAAAGAAAGAAATACTGTAAACCTAGACAGTATTTCTTTTTTTTATAGAAAATATGAAAGTTTTCATCTGGATTTATCTTGACAAATTGATATTACTCCTAAACCATCTGTAAACCTTTACTAATGCTTTCAACATGCTCTTTGGCCTTCATTCTTAAGGCAGCTATAGAAGTTGATCTAGGATCCGATCCGTCCGGATTTCTTGTAGGAGTAACTGGACTTTGTTGCGGACTTGGTGGTCGTTCAACAAGTGCTGGGGCCAAATAACTTGGATATCCTGTTTGCGGGTGACTCAGAAATCCTGGCAAAGCTGAGAGTATCGGAGGTGACAGCCAAGGATCGACGGGAAGTTGGAGACCTTGTCCCGAACAAGCCATACGGGATAATGAACTGACTGCGTGATATTCTGAGAGACCTAGACGTGCTGCTTCCATTTTTTCTTGACGCCTCCATTTGGCTCGTCGATTCTGGAACCAAACCTGGAACAAGGGAGATAATTTATTATTGAACCCGTTAATGGATTGTTTGAGATTTGTAAGCAGCTGCCAACCTTATAACTATAATAATATCTTCCTGAATATTAAATATGGATTTCTGTTTAAGGATTTTATAATTAAGTTTAAGAAGTATGATATGAAATTGGGAACATTTTTATTAGGTCAACTGTTTTTGATCAAGTTATAAATATTGCCTTCACGAATAATAGTAATATGTGAATCAACTAAAAGTAAAAGCCTTAAACTAGGTGATGGTTCTTAGTTTCAGCTCATGTTCCTTTTGTAATTTGGATTTTCGAATATGACGGGTTTGACTCTTGTAAATATTAATTGCTTTATTCTATTTTTTACATTTCTTTTTTATTTCAAGCCTGTCAGTAATAAATTCTCACATTGCTGTATTCAGGCATATATAGTCCTAATTTAAAAAGTAATAAAATAATTTTGACTGTATATATGTATACTTTAGATAGCTTCACAATTTTGACAATCAATGATTTTATAATGTTTTTTATCATGTGAAATACCTCTGTCATTTTTTTATCTGTGGTAATAGGTCATTGACTTCTAGCGTTCGTTGGTTTATTCGAGACCGTAATAGTTCATTGATCTATTAAGCAAAAATGATCGTATTTCTTTAATCTCTGATGATTACAATTGTTCTACTTTAATGAACAATTAAAAAGTTGTACGAACCTAAATTTAATGACAACTGAAGATTTAAATTAAAAATTAAAAAAAAAATCTTAACTCTTACATCTACGGGTAATAAGAGAATGATTATCATAACATTTCATTAAAGTTCTTCAGCAATTTTTATTCCCTAAAATAACAGCACCGATTCATTTGTATAGATATTTTTCTACTAATTTTTCAACCAAGTAGTGTCATACCAATTTATCTTCATATAGCGTGATTTGAATTAGTAGGCATCACAATTTATGGCATGTATAATTCTTTGTACAGTCACGTGACGTTTGACGTTTAGACAGGACCTCCTAATTTCACTTCTGAACGTCAAAAGTGATTTTAATGAGGGCTGTTATTTTGGTCGAGAACTGACTGATGAGGGAGAACCGACGCAGTGTTCCATACGACACTGCGTCGATAACAAACATGTTTTAATTTTTTTTCATTATTTTTTATTATTACCGTTTTACCATCCATTATGAATGACTTTTGTGATTTTTTCGTGAAGTACCTAATTAATTGTTAGTGAGACTTGCCCAGGGCCGCGAGACTTATAATGGTGGCCAACCTCCGATAGGAGTAGTGAAGAAGCATAAGATCCTAAAAGAAGAATATCATCAGCATTGGGGTTTGAATCCGCGATCTTAAGTGCGTTGTGTGGAAATCGGCTACCAAATCACTAGAATTCAACTCTTTTTACTGATACCTATTTCGAGTTTGAAAAAATAAGTAGGTAAGTCAAAATTGAAATAGAACGCGGTGTACAAATAAATCTCACTTAAGTATTCCTAATCTTAATTTTCGAATTTCCCTGGTAACCCCACAAACATAGGGAAAATCTTTATGCTTTCGAAAGTATGCGCGTAAACTGTTTTGAATGTCACTATCAAATATCATCACTGTGGCGTTTCTCCAACTGCCTTATTAATATCAGCTAGGTAGGTGCTCGTCAAGTCAGCTAATAAATTCTATTAATATGACATTCATAATAATGTAGGAGCGAGTTCGGTGTCTGGCCGTGCCTGGCCCGCACAAACCCCTCTCATACTAAAAGAGGTGATAACATGTCGTCGAGTACAACTACAGTTATACCACCATAACAATGTTAATAATATCTAGCAGCCTGATTATTTCTTCAAACTCATAACAATAATAATATATTTCATGTTGAAGATAATAAATTTAGATTTTAAAATAATGATATTATTCAACAATCAGGTAATATTTTATAAGCAGAAGGATAATGTATTAATTATGAATATTGAAAACTATTATTATGTTTACGCGATCAGACTTTCAAAAAGCTGTCGTTAATTTGTCGTGACGCAATTAAGTCATCAATAATCGAAAAACCGAATTGAATCTGTGTAAATTTTGTACGCGTAAAGGATCCATAGATTTTTGTATACCTATAACTACCTAGATGGAGTACCTACTTACTCCTATAAGTATCTTTTCATAGTAAAAAAGTGAAGCCTCATTGCCGGCAATTTTGACAGTACGTACGGCAGTCAAAATGAGACGTATTAAATGATGTTAACGTGTATAAAGAATCTTAAAAACTATTATCAAATCGCACTCATTATTTCAAAGTAAAAACACGATTTGGTTAAAAGAAATAAATATACGCCGTACCGCGTACTTTTGGGAATCAAATTATCAAATATTGCAATATTTGGCCTTCAGTTTTGAACGTGAGTTGAGATTTTAGGTAGGTATTGAATTCTGTGAAAGGATCCTAGAATTTTTTTTTTTAAACAATGAATTTGTGCTCACTCAAAGTGAACACAAATACACTCATTGACCCTTTCACAGTAAGCTACTTAAAGCGTGTGTTGTGAAAGAGGAAGATGGTCGGCACCTGGGATCGAACCCACGGCCTCCGCACGAAACAGTGCGAAAGCCGGCGTCGTAACCGCTAGACCACTAACCACTTCAGACGACCAACCACTTCAAATGTTCAAGATTTGAATAGAATACCGAATAAAATAAGTGGAAAAGGCAAAAAAGGAGAGAAATAATTATTCGTTCTATCAAAATAGAAAGAACATTTAATTAGAATTTAATAGGTTTAAATAAAATAAAGTACCTAGCTCATTTAAAGAATGCAGTATAGAAAATACATATATGAAGTTTTTTTTTTAAAATACGAATTGGAATAATTTACAGATCCATACAGACAAAATAGTCATTGTACCTACATATAGAAAAAAGTGCGAAATGTTTTAAAAAAATTTGGTTGTTTCTTTCAAGTAATAAGCTTTTGTTGCTTTCCCACGCCCTTAAAGAGAGTATGTACTTACAGATATAGACCAGCCATAACATAAAATAATAATAAAATGTGTAGAGAACATGCAGATTTGAACACCAAAAAGTTTAAGACAAAAAAATTTCGACAGAGGAAAAATATTAAAATTGTGAGTTTATGATATATATTTATTATCAATGTATAGGCATTTTAGGTCTTTTTATTGAGTACATACATCTTTTGAGCCTTCGATGGTTTCTTGTGGCGCATTTGCAATAGTAGAACATTAATATAAAAATATGGAATGGTGTTACAGTGATTCCTTCAAGTTCCTAACGGATGAAGTAGTGCGTAATCTGATAACCATAGCAGAAACTTAATTTTATTATCAGTAATGTAATAAAACTTTTCAAGAGGCCATTATAATATAACTTCGCAGTTATAGTTATATAACTAAACAGTTATGGTTCTATAACTATAACTCCGGCGCTAATAAACAACATTGCCTTGGAAGTTAGTTGTTGTTGCTGTCATAACACCGAGAAAAAATGGATTTTATTAAATTACTCTCATGTCAGGAGTGAGTTTTGAAACAGGGACGTCTCTAGGTTGATTTAAATAATACTTATTAAACATTCATTTCTGTCAAACATTCAAGGCTATTTTTTTTATCTATTACGCCGTGTCCCATAATGCAGTGGGTTCCTAGGGAACGGTCCGTCATCTGAAAAGACGGCGTCTTTCATAATTATATGACAACGTTTTTTGTTACTACGGAAACAATATTGACATATTCACCGCTGTTCATAGTAGCGGCGTATCCTTAGGAAAACAGACCATAAGGTGTAAGCAGAGAGAATAGCCGTCCAACTCTTTTCTATCCAAGCCCACTTCTTCCGCTTCTTTTACCGATATAACATTTCTCATATACACCTTCTCCTATTTCTTCTACTTCTGATCTGACCTTCCTTGAGAAACGAATAGATAATATGTTCGATCCACGTCATTCTTGGTCGGCCACACTTTTGACATCTGTCAAAAATGTTAATAGTTGGTACAATTATTGTCACAATGTGTCATGTGAACATCTTTTTCATACTAATTATATAGCTTAATTAGTTTTTTTTTCAAATTCAATATTCATAATAATTAAGACAGTACAATGTCTATCAGGAAAGCTAGTTTTTTTTTTATAAAATTTATTTTTTATTTAAAAATTTATTTTCACTCCTAGCTACGGCACCGTGCGATGTCACAACCCTGTAAATTCAGCCCTAGCGTGTCGTGAAACTATAAAGGGCTGAACTAAGTGTTTTATTCGCCCCCCCTATATCACTTTAGTAAACATGTGAGTACACCTTCCACCCGCGATAATAAATACCGGCATTTAAGTACATAACTGGAGGAAGGTTGAATTATTTAAACTTACTGATTTTATGATTATAATAATTTTGAGCTATGATAATTAGTTTTATGGCGATTATGTAATATCGAATTTTATCACACAAACTAATTTTCTATCTGATGACAACCATCCACCAGAACCATCCAGAACAAAGAGCCATCTAGCGGAGTGCGACGAATACATCTCATTTTTTACCAACTATGCAGATTCATCGCCGTCTGTACCAAGTCAACTAGCTTTGGATATTTCACGCCAGAGGGAGAACACACCGCCTATTCTACAAAAAGATCTTGCGTGAATAATCCTAGTATAAAAGCTTTTTCAAGATACAATTTTATCACTCTTTTCTTCAGAACCCACTACCAGTGCATATTATTGTAATTAGTTTTAAGTTAAAATACATTTTCCTGTGATACTTTATTTTTATTCACTAATATAGTGTTTGTGTTTTTTATAATATAAATCGAGTTTCATTTCGGTAGTTAGTCAAGTTCCTTGTTAACTGTTTAATCTAGTTCATAAAGAAATAGTGAAACTTGGTGAGTACTCCAGATATTCTTGATCTTGCAAAAACTCATAAGAGAGTTTCTCATCTTCAGATAAAGACCACTTTTCCCAATATCATTTGACCTTGAGAAAGGAAATCATCACTCCTTCTTCATCTCAATCCCATCTCATCTTATGGATCAGATCCAGCCAAATCCTCACGCCATAAATTGGTGACCCCCGCGACTTTCGAACACCCTTCAATTATCTACTTAATCCATCATTTTCCAATAATCTCCAACAATCCATTAACATTCTCAAACAAATTTTTCTCAACAATCATTCTAACAAAATTGTCACATGTACACCTTCATCCACTAATCCATATCAAATATTTAACAATCTATACATTCATTCCAAATTATTTCTTTCACAAAGCCATCTAAATAATATTGTCCCACAATTAAAATTTTCATATCACATACTACATTCAAAACTAAGCGCGTCCAACATCCATTTATCATTCGGCGCAACTTCACTCTACTGCGAGTACAACTGTCAAAATAGCTCACCAGCCGTTTTGTTCGCGATCAATATTTTCAAATTTTAGACAAAATATATAAATATAGGGTAAAATCTTGTGCAAACTCGAAAATTCAACTGGTTCTGAAGGGATGAGTCATCCGATGGGTCACAGGCAAGTAAAATCTTTTAAAATACCATTGTAAAACGACATTCAGCACATAAATTTTTCCAAACAATTTCAACCCATCGGATTATTTTAAAAGCCTCTTGTTTTTCTGCCTTCTATTTATTATTACAAACATTTAATCAATAATGCCTAAACCTTGTAAAAACGATATTAAAATCTTCAAAAAAAGAAAAAAACTTAAAATTTGTGAACAATAAATTTTGTAGGTTAAATTTTTTCACGATACAATGTCACATCGAATTTTTTTCATAAAACTTTTCAAGTCTCCAAACATTGATAAAACCTAATTTAATACATTAACTAGTTATAATCGCATGCTGAATTGCAATTTTAAATAATTTTTTTACAAAATAATAACCTTTGATTATCTGATTGCAGATTTACAAGTACATTGTTTTTATGTTGCCAAACCTTGAGGTAACCTTTTTATATTTTACATAAACAACAAGCAAAACAAATACCTACATTTTTATTAGATTTTCATAGCGCATTATTGCATTTTAAAGAAAAACAAGAAATTTAAATCGCATTTTTCACATACATTTGTATATTGTCATATTGATATTTGGTAAACACACAAAAGGACATTCAGACTCCTACAGTCAATATCTTACCAACATTTCAGTCATATTTTACCAATTCTTATTTTATTCTGGTCAATAAATAATTAATTATGTATCAACTTATCAACGATACAAACATTTCAATGGTCTATAAATATATTCTATCTAAATTGTCAATGTAAAACAATTATATTACCATCTTATATTACCATCTACTAGCCAATTGCTATTAACGTTTTCCGCGACTAGAGAAATTCTACCTCAAGAATCTCAGTCCGAATTCAATTCGAGGTCAACTTACATATGCAAATACGGCCTAATACTTATACACATGTACTCATACACATGTACCAAAAAAAAGCTCTATGTATTTCACGCCACGTCTAGTACAATGCAACGCGCATGTTCAGACCGAAATTCCCATTTCGTCGGCTAACTACATACACACAAGAGCAGAGATTCTCATCTCAAAGCTTTCTTGTAGTGACTGAGCAACAGACATACACACATGATCATAGCATCATACGTATAGTCTACCAAAGGCATACACACATGACCATAATGTCATACGTATTGTCCATATTATACACACATGACAACAGCGTCATACGTATAATCTATTACCATCTAATATACAACTCAACGAGTTAAGAAAAAGACAATTAATGTATTTACATTCATACAAAAGACCATTGAAAACAGAATTCTAAAAAGTGTCATACTAATTTTCCCAAATCAGTAACATTTATTTAACATTATTGACACACATACATTGACAAAATAAAACATTATGAAAAATTTTAATTCAAACACACTATGTACAACTATATTACCATGTCTACCCACTATTTTTTACTTATTTTATTGTATAAAAATTCTAATATGTATTTTTACAAAATGATTACAGATCCCAATACAAAACCACCAACTGTATATTGCTAAATACCAGATTGGTAACAAATTTTATTATATATAAAGGATCTCACATAGTAACTTCACTTCATAAACATTATAGAAAAAGTATTTAAACATATACCAATTGCGAACCATACCTATTCAATACCAATTTTAATAATTTTTCCTAACTTTATTTTGAATATTGAACAAAAGATAACATTGAAATACCACACTTAGAAAATTTTTTCTAGAACAATTATCTTAGTAAAATATAACTTGTAAAATTTTTTCAAAATCAACATTTGTTTATAATATACTCAAACAATTTCTTAATTTCAAATTCAAATTTAAAATTTATTTCACAATCTTTTCAATTCAAGAACCACCCTAAAACAAATATACTTATACCAATTCTATTGTAAATTTTTTTGTTATTCTATATGTTGCATATTATCTCATCACGACACTACTCAACCAACGCTGGACTTCACCACAATCCAATTGATGGAAGCCTACAGTAGCAATCTTCACCTGCTGTACTTAGCAAAGGCGGACTACACGAGTTGTCTCACAGACTTCGTAGCTCGGAGGCCAAACTTCTCCAACGAATTTCGCCCCACTACTGTCTCTCTCAACAGTGGCAGATGTACATCACACCACGATTACACCCCACTGAAAACAACTGATGCATTTTCCCTTGCTCGTCAACAGACCACATGGATCAACCAGTTACAACAGCACAACCACCATCGCTGCTGCATTAATGGCCGAGCGCAAATCAACATCGCCGCTTCATATGGTAAAACACATCAACGCTGTTTTAACCTATTTTAGCCATCATATTACCCCAGTGCAACCGCACTAACGTCGTGAACACTCTGTCCAACTTCTCATAAGTTCCAGTCGCTACAACGACCAGCCCAGTCGAGCCATGTCAACATTCAAGACGTACCATCTCCAGCTTTCCTACAAACCGCTCAACCAGAGGACTGCAGAGTTCCACTCCACACTCCATCACCAGATCCACATCAGAATTTATAGCACGCCATAAATTCTTGCGGGAGGCTATATGGCGATTATGTAATATCGAATTTTATCACACAAACTAATTTTCTATCTGATGACAACCATCCACCAGAACCATCCAGAACAAAGAGCCATCTAGCGGAGTGCGACGAATACATCTCATTTTTTACCAACTATGCAGATTCATCGCCGTCTGTACCAAGTCAACTAGCTTTGGATATTTCACGCCAGAGGGAGAACACACCGCCTATTCTACAAAAAGATCTTGCGTGAATAATCCTAGTATAAAAGCTTTTTCAAGATACAATTTTATCACTCTTTTCTTCAGAACCCACTACCAGTGCATATTATTGTAATTAGTTTTAAGTTAAAATACATTTTCCTGTGATACTTTATTTTTATTCACTAATATAGTGTTTGTGTTTTTTATAATATAAATCGAGTTTCATTTCGGTAGTTAGTCAAGTTCCTTGTTAACTGTTTAATCTAGTTCATAAAGAAATAGTGAAACTTGGTGAGTACTCCAGATATTCTTGATCTTGCAAAAACTCATAAGAGAGTTTCTCATCTTCAGATAAAGACCACTTTTCCCAATATCATTTGACCTTGAGAAAGGAAATCATCACTCCTTCTTCATCTCAATCCCATCTCATCTTATGGATCAGATCCAGCCAAATCCTCACGCCATAGTTTGTTTTTAGTAAGTATTTCACTACGAATGTGTTGGGTTTTTTTTACAGACGGTTCTTGAGGCTTTTTATGCTTACGTTTTTATAATTTTTAGGTTTGCAGAGATTCCTTATGTATTTAATCGATTCCTGTTTGCATAATTTTTTTTTGGATATTATTAGAAACTTCTTGACATCAGGTTATGGAAGTGGTGGATACTATTTATTGGAACACTGGTGAGTTTGATATGTGCTGGGTCTTTTTGTTTCTATTATGTTAATATGTTTCGTTTCGCACAAGACTTTTCGCTTTAGAAACGGGGTCTATATTGATTTAATAAAATAATAAAAAATTAAAAAATGTGGCATTTTATGAAGACGAGATCTTTACGAAGGATATGTGGAGAGACTTTGTGGGTTGAAAGAAAGAAAGAAAGGAATGTGGAGAGGATGTTAGCGTAGTGACTAGAATGAAAGTTCATAAATTAAGGTGGTTTGGGCATGTAGAGAGAATGAACGAGGAAAGAATGAAAAAAGGATATATAAATCTGAAAGAATGAGTGCACGCAGACGAGGTCGACCTCGAATGACATGGTTCGATCATATCGGTTCAGTCTTAGAGGAGGGCCAAGTCAGGAGCAAAAGAAATAGGAGAGCATGTATGTGGAATGTTATGCGTTTGGAAGAAGCGAAAGAGGTGTGTTTGGATAGGAAAGAATGGAAATCCGTACTCTCTGCCTACCCCCTTCGGGAAACGGCGTGATGGGTAAAAAAACTTTGTGGGTTACGGAAAATAATGAAAATATAAGGAATTAATGTGGTATATGGAAGTGAATATTCTGACAAAGATGTGAGTCAATAAATTGAACTGAGAATGACACGGATCGAACACTCGATTCCGTCCTCAAGGAAGGCCAGGTAAGAAGTAAGAAAAATAAAGAAGTTGTTGTATGAGAGATGTAATGTCCGCCGTGGAGGAAGCGAAAGAAGTGTGCTTGGATAAAAAAGAGTGGAGGTCCGTTCTCTGCCTACTCCTTACGGGACACGGCGTGATAGGTAAAAAAAATTCTTTTTAAATAATAATCATTAAAATTCTGTATGCAGGTATCTACGGATTGTGACACATTTTTTCCGGGGTATCGATAATTGTCGCGATGTTTGAAAGACGGTACAGATAAAAAAAGGTCTAGAGCTAGCGGTTCATTCGCCAACTTTCGTTCCGAAGATCTAAGTTTCGATCCCCGGTGCCGACCATTTTCTTATTTCCCAACACAAGCTTTGCTTTCTGTAAAATGTGTCAGATGTCAAAAAGATGTCAAAAGTGTGTTTGTGTTCATTAAGGGTGAAATCAGATTCATTTTATAAAAAAATAAATATAACAAGCTTAGATAAGAAATTAAGGAACAAAAAAGAAGTAAGTAGAAGTAAGAAAAGTATAGAATCTGCAAAAATGTTTTGGAAGAAAGACAATATTATTTGGTAAGAATAATTTCTGAGGGCCGAGTACCATTGTTTGTTGGTCTCGTTCACTTCTATAACTTTCTTTATCTGTTCATATTATCATCTTGTGTTTATCAATTTCTCAAGGCGGTTAGACCAAGGAACTCTACAGACTGCAGAATTCAGAAATGCCGAGATCCAGTTGTTTATTTTTTCGGCAGTAGGTAAGTTGGTTCCAACTATCTATTCCTGATTGCATAATAAATAACTTATATATAACAATCAATTGTATAATATAATAATAAAGAAGCAATTAAAAGAGCCATTAATTGAATATTATCATAGAAATATAATTTTTCAAATATGGCATTTAGAACTAAGTCAAAATGACGATGTGTGAACAATGACCGCAGCCCCCTAACATCACGCAAATAATTTTGTATGAATATTTCGTTACGGATGTTACACTCAATGCACCCAAATTACATAATGCGTGAAATGTTTTTATTGATACCTACTAGGTATAATATTAGTTTATTGAAAAAAAAGATGTGTACTTGTACTATACATTATGAGTTATTGTTGTATATTATTACTAATGGATTTTTTTGGCCTCATTTGTATTGGTAATAAAATCGTTTATACCTAATATTAAGCTTTATAGAAACATTGGCATTTATAATACATACTGATATGATTTATGTATTTTTTTTTAATAAATGAACCAGAGTTCACTCGAAAGTGAAAACAAATACGAATCTTTGAATCTTTCACAGTAGGTACTTAAGCTTGTGTCGTGAAAGAGGAAAATGGTCGAAACCTGGGATTGAACTCACGACTTCCACACGAATCAGTACAAAAGCCGGCATCATAACCGCCAGACTACCATCAACCACTTCGAATTACATGATGTATGTATGTATTTTTTACAAGCATTAGAACAAATTGTGAAATAAATTATCATTTAATAAGAGTATATAAATTTTAAATGAATTGATAGGTAATGTTTCTATTCTTCTTCTTCTCTCGATGGCGCTACAGCCCAATTCGAGCCTTGGCCTCCAATACTCGTCGCCTCCAGACAACCCTGTCCTCTGCCTCGGTCCTCCAGTTCCGACAGTCAACAAGTTGTTCGGCATCCTTCCTGACTTCGTCCTCCCATCGCAGCCTTGGTCTGCCAACCCTTCTTCGACCTAATGGGTGTCCATCCATAATTATTATTCTCCATAATGTTTCTATGAGTTTTTGGAAATTATGCGGTGAGGCGGTGAGTCAGTTTTTTTTTCTTGTATGGTTTGCATATCATTACATACGATGTAAGCGAAGTCAGGATAAAAAAGTGCAAATATTGTAACGGAACACACACTAAAATCTCTTGATAAAGCAATTGATGATAAGGTAATGCACACTCTACATTTTATTACTTTCTTTTAACTGTGTCAAAAATTAAAAAAAAATATATTATATTAAAATTCCTTTTTAAATAAGTTTTGTTCAAGGAGAATGTCTAGGTTACATACTTATATGTTTGAGAACCGCTCTCATGAATGTGTGCAATTTGCGATAAATGTTATTTATATAATATTCGGTATATTGCATTGTCTAGGATGGGATAGGTTAGAGCAGAAGTAAGTAAGTACCTATCTATATTCCATAGACTATAGAATGTATGCACACACGCTGGAGTACCGCCGGTACATTCTCATCTAGTAAATATTTGTGATATAATTGATATGCACCCTACACAATTACAACGCAATTAGGTTTGATCGTTATTTGATGTGGCGATAATAACGCAGGGTGACCATGATGCCCTTTTATTGTTATTTCGTGTTTATATTTTATTTTTGACAAGATCGCTCGCCTATTTGCGTGGCGAGGCGCTCTTGAGCATAAAATTGATTTTAATATTTATTTATTTATTTAATTGATTCCACGCAACAACAATGTTGCTTTTACAAAACATCTTAGGTATAAACAAATTTCACCATTGACAATATTACTGAGAATAATAAAATACAAGATTGAATGTGTCACAAGCAATACAAACAAATCACATAAAAAAAACAGCAAATAATTAAAATGACTCAATAAAACCATAAAATAAATACTTTAAAACATGATAAAAAAAGATAACATAATATTGCACTGTTTGTGAAACAAAATAAAACATAAAAATCAATTATACTCAACATAGGTAACCATAATCAATCAAATATGTAAAAAACGTGTTATTCATAGATAGGTACCTACATTTATTTTCGCTCTTCAATTTTTTGAAGAACTTTACTATCAACGGGCCAAACTAGCTGGCCCAGTTCCGCACTTTGAGTCAAATCAGTATAACTTTGATCCTTTCCTTTCCTTTTGATTCCTGTCTCTCAGACAAGAAAACTCTGAAGTGGAGACCAAGAACAGGTCATAGAAACCCAGGTAGACCACAACTGAGGTGGTCTGACGATATAAGGAGAGTTGCCCGATAGCAATCAATGGCACAGAATAGCATGCAAGAGACAGTGAATCGTGCAAGTCGGGAAGGGAGGTTATGTCCAATACTGGACGAGTGAAGGCTGATGATGATGATGATGATCAGCGTAGATTCTTTATACAAATTTGAACCACTACAGGCTTACGACCGTCTCTTTTTGCTGTTTCACTTTGTGTGATCACTTTACGTCATCAACGTTCGCCATGTAGGAGGTCAAATTCGTGTAAATCCTCGAAATTCCGAAATCACGGGAATCTATAACTTGTTGAAATCGAACACTCATTGATTTAATGATTGGCATCTAATAATACCTAGTTGGTTCTATGAGATCTACATAATATTATACATATAATTTAAATAATCAACTTAAAACCACTTTTCCGCAATTTCATTTCTCGTCACATTATACTAATTCGAATTCATAGTTGAAACAATTGGTACATCGTCCATACGAATAATATTTTATCGTGTCATCAGTGACTTTGTAAACGAGCGAATTGTCTGAGAGCCTCTTATGGAAAGCGGAAGTTGGTTCCTCAGCCTAGCAGCATGCACGAACGGTAAATGAGTCAGTGTAGAATCCGGATCGGTGGGGCGGAATGAGCAACGAATTATTTTGATCAGAACGCAACGATCGCTCGTGCGAACTGTACCCCTATTCTGTAGCAAGTGTAGGGTAGTCACTTGAAAAAAGTGACTATTAGGCGATACATTTTGTATGAAAAACGTCTATACGTATCGAATGCGAGAATCGCATATAGACGTTTTTCATACAAAATGTATCGCCTAATAGTCACTTTTTTCAAGTGACTACCCTACACTTGCTACAGAATAGGGGTCCAGGAGGAAGGTGAATCTCTGTTTGAGGTTATTAGGGGAGAAAGGGTCATTAAGTATTTTGTATAACAAACAGAGAGTATGCAGGTCTCTTCTCTCTCGCATGGTTACCCATTGAAGCTGATGTCTGTATTCTGAAATGTGATCAAATTTTCTCAGTGAGAAGATAATATACCTTATGTACATGTTTTGAAGACGTTCGATTCTGGACTCAGCCTCCACCGACGAATCTATGTAGGATATGTCGGCGTAGTTAAAAAGTGGTTGGATCAAGGATTGTACGAGTCGTTTTTTGATATTTAAAGTGATGAAGTCTTCTAAGTGCATGAAGCGAGGAAAATATTTTCTTACTCAGCTCATCCACCTGCTTGTCCCAAGAGAGTTTTCTGTCAATGTATAACCCCAAATTCTCTACATAGTCAGAAAACGGGATTAAGTTCCATTTAAATATAGAGTTACATATAAACATTTATAAAAATATAAAATAAATAGTGTTCATGGTCACCCCATAGCGAGTATCTGGGAGCGTAGAGGGATCAGAGGGTGTAGCGTTTAAGGGCTGCAGGGTGTGTTTTGTAATATTGTATGTGTAGGTAGGTATGCGGGGTATAAGGGGTGCAGGAGTTAATAAATTGCAAACTACATTACGGTACCTCGGCCGTTTGATGTCAGCTTCATGGACACGTTTTGGGTACCTACCTATACCGAAAACCAACAATCAAAATTCTAATGTTACATTTTTATTACTTAGAAGCAATTGATCATTGTTTTTCTTTCTTTTTTAATATTTTACTACCTATACTTTTTGATGCAATTATTGTGCATAGTACACACTAGCAGTACCAATTAAATGTCCCGAATATTCTATTTCACGTTCTTCTTTTGGTCACTCACAATTTTACCTTCAGATACCGAAGTCATTGGATTGAATCATCTGTCAATGCGTCATGCACGTTGTTTTCATGTGGATAATTTGACGTTTCTTCCCATAGCAACAATTGTATGGAGGAACCTCTGATCAAGTATCACAAAATTTTTCAATATACTTTTACCCTAGGAGATTTGTTTATATTTATTTATTGTCATAGCAACTATCGACTTAAAGTCCACTCAAGAATGGCTGTCTTCTTGAGGTTTTTATTTCGAGGACATTATTATACCGACCTCGGTAGCCTAGTTGTACTAGCGTGGACTTCAGATCCGAGGTCCCGGGTTCGATTCCCGGTCGGGTCAGAGTTTTTCTAATGCGATGTTCAGACGAGGCGAATATCGCCAGGACACTAAAATATCGCCAGCCAATTGAATCGTGTGAACAGATTGTCGATCAATCTGAAGCGATAAAAATGGTTGAAAGCGATATCGCCTCAAGTTAAACGCCTTTCAACTTTTGTATCTGGTGGAACGATGCACGCATGCGCAGATATGCGCGGCGTCCGTATGTTCTGTTTCTTGATAGTTGACAGCACTGCTCTAAATTTATTTCTCCTTAGAATCCAATTCCGCACCCAATATCTGCGTTTTTTTTTTATTTTTCCTCAATAAGGAGTCTCCTTATATCGTCTAAAACAATATTTTCAACAAACCCCAATTACTCCGCGACTTCTACCTCGACCTGACAGATTGAATATATGTCGGTGGACTCGTGTGAACACATCACGATATTTTTTTTATGCAATCGAAATCGTCTGGCCTTATATCGCCCCGTGTGAACACCGCATAGGTGTTTTTTCACTTGAAATTTCTACCCGGGGTTGGCCCGTCTCAGATTGGACGGGACCGGTTAACTGGAAAAAATTTCCTCAAGCACTAAGTTCCGCCGGCTATACTGACAACTAGAAAAGTGTTATATTATTATTATTTCAAGGAGAATGAGGTTTACTTTGCAAATAGATGAATCTGAAAAAAACATTGTGAGACGAGCATTAAACACGATCAATAAGATTTTGAACTTAATTCAAGTAAATCTGAAGACGGAACTTTTCTTTCTGTAAAACTCGAATTTCGTATCTACATGTTTTGCGAGAAAAATTTTCACATTCAATTTTGCTTGTTATGACAGGTGAATGTTTTTTTTTTGACTCCAGGGGCAAAGGGAGGCAATAAGTGCCCTCTACCGCGCTCGATCCACATTTTAAAAATGGGAAACATTCGTGAATGTTTATTACTTTGCGTTTTGTGTGTGCAATATAAGTAGCAAAGTGTATTGAATGAAATCGAAAAGAACTTCATAACTTATACCTAAAATCCTTCTTAAATTCATCAATCTACATATTTCTTAAACAAAAATTATAATTGAAGAAAATTATATTATTTATTAAACCTCGAGCGCTTTCTTAGAATTTTATACAGAACAGAAAGTAAATTAATAAATTAGCTTCTGACGTTAAATTATGAACTTGAAATAAAAAAAAAACATTAATTGTTTTTAATTAACAAATTAATTAATATATTTATAATTAGGTATTAAATAATATTTAACAAACAAAAGCAAAAGAGAATGAAACAAAGTGGGATCAAAAGACTCTAAATTAAATTATTTTTATTAAGTAAATTAATTAATGACGTAAAAGCGGACCCAAAATAATATTATGAAGATAATTTATTGTTTACGAAGTTTGCTCCATTTTGTAATTAAATTATTATATTATACATTATATATATTTACAACTAACTAGCTGATTCGCTTTTTTCTTTATATTTTGAAGAGATGGCTGAAAATTTACTATGACGATTCTATTATTTTGGAAATGTACTAAAAACTTTAAACAAATTCAAGAAAATTCAATTGCTTAACATTATAGCGGAGTCAGATCAAGATCTTCTTCAACTTTTGCAGAGCCCATTCCACATGGCCTTTTTGAGAAACAACTTGGATTTATCTATGAGCAAAACAAAATGCATGACATTTTCCATAATACAAACTGGGTGCAATATGACGATCAATGGAACAAATCACCGAGTTTGTTTTATGAAAACGCTTTCAAATGTTTTGCACGACTCTACGCGGAATAAAATCTAACGTTACTTCTGTATTTTCGGTGTAATGTGGCAATATAACAAACTACGTACCTACATAACTGAATCATTATTTGCATCTGAGTAGCTTAAAAAGGTATACCTTCTATCAACAGGGAAGAGAAAATTTGGAAAAGATATTTAAACTGTGACTTTTCATATCGTATACCCAGATCAAGGGTGCCACATGTCCAAATGTGTCAAACAGAGAAAACCATGGTTGAAGTTTTTGATGTGAGAACAATCTGTACAAACCTAGAGTGCCATATATCCTTACAATTTTGTATGTGTTAGTTTTAGACTAGTGGCACTTTATCACAATGTTTGGCACATAATGTACTATCAATAATTGACATTCTTAACTAAATATCCATAATTTTTGACTTGTGGCACCCTCGATCTGGGAATACGATATGTATCTGTATAATAGCGAGAGGAACATCAGTGAAAGTGCAAGATGGAGGAGAGAGAGAAGGCGAAAGTGGTATGGACAACTTTAAAGAATGGATACAGCCAGATTCCTTTAATACCACAAAACCAGATTCAAGAAATTTTTCCACGTGGAATACCTATTGCCCAAAAGGTAGCAGGGTAGCTGGAGATCAAACTCGCAAGTGGAACAACCCTTTCAATCAACAGGCCGATGAGGTGTATTTGAAGGTAAATTCCTCACTGCTATTGATAATGGGTAAATAATCAATGTTGAATGCCCTGTGTATTAAATAAATCCTTCGTTGAAAGAGTTTAGATAACAAAATAATTATAAAAAAAACTATTTTTGGAACATTTTGTGTTTTTTATTGATAGTCGTAAAAGTTCTTAAATTGAATAAAAATCTTGTTTAGTAGTGTTTAAGAGAAGGATAGCGCTATTAATTTAAAAGCGTTTTGCAAAATTCAGTCCTTCTTTCTCTTTTTCTCTCTTAAAGAATAAGTACATTGAACACCCGACATCACGGGGATCTTTTTATAAAAATTGTTTCCATTAAAAACTTCGTAGGAAAATAATTAATTATTACTTTGAGACTCAAAAAGACCACTGGCTTTCAAACTTCGAATATAACAAAAATATTTTAAGAAAGAATTCCGAGTAGGTGGTTGGTAGTCTGGCGGTTACGAACCGACTTTTGAACGGGTCGCTAAGAAAAAATTGCAAGATTTGCCGGCTATACTGAAACATTTTGTATAAAACAGTGATGATATGTTGATTTAAATGTTTTACTGCAACTATCGACAGCGATGTTAGCAGTATTTTTTAAGACTGTTAAGGCATAAAATTAACCCTAGCTCACAAACATTATTTCACACCCGTTATCACAAACCTTCGTCATTTTGACTACGCTACTTTCGAAAGAGTATTCAAAAGGGTTTAATTGCATTAATTATATAATTTTTTTTTAAATTTATCGTAACAAATGTTTTTTAAGTATTTATTAAGTTTTATTACATAAATTTACATTTCAAACGGGAACCAACAAATAAAAAACCGTGTTTTTGTTCTCTTTTAACACTTCTTCAATACTGTCCTTTGCAAGCGGGATCAACCTCAAGATGATCTTCCAGCTCATTTCCAGAAAAATTTACCTCTTGGTTATCTTCTCTTTATTAAAATTGTCCGGGGCCATTTCAGAAATGGTACATAGAGAGCACTTGCACACAAAACACAACCGGCCATCGCAAGCCCTGAGGGATGGCTGAGATTAGCTTGAAACAGGGGCATGTGCGTGCACGCATAAAAAATGGCATAGTTTTTAAAAAGCGTCGTCGTCAATTTGACGAAGGTTTGTGTTACAGGGTTAACGACCATTACGATAAATTATATAATTGCCATTTATTAGTTCGTTTTGGACATCATTTTCAAACTCCAGACCATCTTAGGGCTAAATCACTGAAGTGTTTAAGGTAGTTTAGAGGTTATGATATTTTCAAATAAGTTCAACAGAACAAAAAAAAAACAAGAATGTAACAAAATCAAAAGCTGAAGCTGATACGGCTCGATGGTATAAGGTAGGTACTTAATTTATTTGGTAAATGAAGTTTGTGATGACAATAAATCAAAATAATTACTCCAAAGTTTGAGAAGGCGTGATAACGAGGGAACAGCGTTACAAAATTAAATTTGATTTGATAATTCAATTCAAAGTTGATTGGACAACAAACGCGAGTAATTGTGAGGAAAAGTTTGGAGACCATCAGCGCGCCATCTACGTGATCAGGCTGAAACATGCCCACATTTTTGTTGTTTTTTTTTTTTAAAGATTTTTGGTTGACTGTACATTCCTGCCAATTTATAGATTGTGATTGTACTGAACCACTCCATTGTCCGTAAATTACCATATCATTCCATAGATTATTTTTATTTTCAATGTAGAATCAAGAGTTCAAACCCTGCTTCCGACAACACTAAAAAGATTCTAATATTGATCAAGAAAGTAAATTGGTTAGTATTTCTCCACTGTTAAAATATTGTGAAAAACTCCTCAACTCGCCCTATTTTGGCCCAATCAAATTAAATATCTTCCTTATACGTGGCCCCCGTCGTCAATTATTTTTACATTTTATTGACACAAATTTCATAATCCAAAGAATGATCTTTATTGCAGAAATCGCTTTTCCGACAGACGTTGTCCTGTACTATGAATATATTAAATTTGTATAATGATAAATTAACCACCTATTTAACCAATTTTATTCCGACTGATGCATCTGTTTTAAGCCATATATTTTCCATCCACATTACGTCAATCTTACCAACTACCAAACAAGTGACAGTTTCTGTCTACCGCCAATTTAGTTTCAAAATTAGAATTCATATTATGCTTTAAAGCACTAATATGGTTACCTACATTGAGCTTTTTTTAAATTATCGAATGTTCTGCGCAACTTCGTTGATTTTTTCTTTCAAAGAAACCTTCTTCAGAAAATAGCAAACACAACAACAACAAAAAATAGCGAAATTGGTACAGCAGTTTGATGCGATAACCACGGAAAACAGGGCCTCGTTTTTATACAAGAGATTATTGATTGCAGTAAAATGTTTCACACATCTTAATAATAAACGTACTATTTTCTAGTTCGAAGAAAAATATTGAGGCATTAAAAAAATAAAAAAATAAATACGGATGAAACTATATACGTAAAATAAGAAACTTAAAAACTAAATTTTGGTTTGATTTCCAGTTTCAAATTGGACATCGTTGTAATGAGAATGAGTAATAAACCGAGATAAAAATAAACCAGTGAGTACCTTCCTATAGTTCGAATTATCAATTTCATATTAATAGGATATTATAGCCGGATATATTGCTACTTAGTCCGGATTTTACTAGAAGATAAGATCTATACTATATTTAGAAAATGAACAATATATTATTACCTGCCTACTCATTTCTAAATATAGTCACAAATGTCATGAATATACTGTACTGAGAATTCTTATCGGAAAAGATTATCTTATCTGTCAATTTCTTGTTTTTTATTATATTTAGCGCATTCGAGGGACTTCATGCATCCTCTGTGACGTTTTTTAAAGTCTTGGGGGGGAGGGGGTATTTTTTTTCTAACAAAGTATTTTTAAGAAAATTACTTCTGGTTGATCACAACAAGTGGCATTTAAACATGTTTTTTTTTTAATTTGTTAGCTTATTGATTACCTAAAATAATATTATACAAGTAGTTTTTGCAGAATGCATGCGATACCTTTTAAAGAACTCTGACACGCGCAGAAATGCCATACAATTGTAAACGTAACCAATATAATTGTTTTAGACTTTTCGGTTTAGGTCTGTTTTCCTACGAATACGGCACTACTATAATAAACAGCGGTGAATGTGACAGCTTCGAATATTGTCAATATTATTACCGTAGTAACAAAAAACATTGTCATATATTTTGAAAGACTGGCGTCTTTTCAGATGACGGACCGCTCCCTTAGAACCCAATGCATTAGACTCGCGCAAAGCGAACACAAATACAATTTCGACCAATATATCAACTACCTAAATGATGTTATGAACAAACCACTACGGTCCTACGACCGTCTTCTACTGTTATTAAAATCGAAAATCATTTGTGAATTGTCAGTCATAAGTTGATGTTATTATATCTATTAGGATCTAGTTCTAAAAATGGACACAAGTATCTAAATTAAGAACATTGCGTACAATTTCGACATCTTTCACATTAACCCTCTGACGGCACATCGGGGTCTTTTGGATCCCAGACCTTTTTATTTTGCTTGCCATTCTGTACTCGATCCAATTAGTAGGTTAACGACCCCTTGTATTTTACGACAAATGTTTGAATTATCGATGCGCAAGAGCAAATAGTATGGTCGGTCGCTGGTAACTGCGCAGAATGGACGTATTTCTCGCTTTGGGTCAATTAGACCCCGTAGTGCCGTTTACGTAAGTATTTTTCGCGAAGTAAATTTTTAAATTAATTTGAAAATTCTTATTAAAAGCTCATTTGTTTTTTACAAATTCATTTGATTTTATGCTGTGACATGTAAATTTACAGAATTCAAATGAAAATGAGTTTTAAAGGCTGAAAAACGGCGATGACATCGAAAAAGCATAATTAAAATCGTATATTAACTTTGGTGGAGAAGATTCTGATAGTGATGAAGATTTTCTTGTGTTTCAGTCACCATTCAATTCTGAAAAGAGTGTTGAAGATTTATATGTCACATGTTCTAGAAATAAATACATAAAAACAAAGACGTAGTGTCCATATTGTCGTTGAGCTATGTGTGATAATATGCACCGTGTTCGCGTATACACTGAACGATTTTGAAGCAGAAAATACACATGTTTTTCTATTTACATGATAGTATGATTTATTTTGTATTGTTTCCTTAAATAATATTTGTTAATTTGTATTTTTTTTTCATTATTTTACATAAATTTTCTCAAAATGGTGAAATTTTTTGTTGTTTTATATTATTTTTGTTTAAATACCTATTAAAAATAATGTTGCAACAAAACATTTGTTTTTATTTCTTACAAAACACTTTAAAGATACGATCTGTGTATTTAAATAATTAAATGCATACATATGCTCACCGCAAAGGATTACTCTGTAATGGTGAGCAATGCTAAATTTTGACAGAAAATAAATAAATAGATAAATAAATAAATATTAAAATTATTGTGAATTTTTAAAAACATGGGGTCCAAAGGACCCCGAAGTTCTATTCTCGTCACAATAAATAGGTGTGCCGTAAAGCTTGTGTTGTGAAAGTGGAAATGGTCGGCATTGAGATTCGATTGGGTACGCTGTAGGTACCTACGTACCTACGAAAGCCGTTGACAGAACCGCTGGGCTACTAACCAAAACTACAGAATCTATTTTCTCGGGTCAAATTAAAAACCCAAAACTACAGAATCTATTTTCTCGGGTCAAATTTAAAACCCAAAACTACAGAATCTATTTTCTCGGGTCAAATTTAAAACCCAAAACTACAGAATCTATTTTCTCGGGTCAAATTTAAAACCCAAAACTACATAATCTATTTTCTCGCCCGATAAACTATTTGGGTTTTTAATTTGATCCAAAGATTAGTCGAAACAACGCGGGACAAAGAAATGGCACCTTCCTAAAAAAATTAAATGTTCAAAAACTTAATCACATTATAACAGTTGCCACCACTAATCACCATTATTTTCTACATTAATGTTAGTACCTATTTGAGTACCAAAATTAAGGGAACGTTAAGGGAGATGAGGGGGACATAGCCTAGAATTGGGATGCGATCACCATTTTCAGGATTCCGAAAATAGAACTTTCATCTTTTTTAAGAGGCAAAGGCGAATTATTTGAATTCGATGTGGGTTTATTGACATTGCGTAAGATTAAGTGCAATAATTGTGGTTTATAATTTGGGAAATAATGCTAGAGATCAAGCGCACTTGAGGGAGTTTGTTGTCTCCATATGTTTCTTAATGGAGCCATGTGAAGGTAACTCATACGATTGTAGTATTGTTACATTATCAGGATGATTATCCTATCGATTTGCGCTGATGAAATGAGATTTTAAGATAACGATAATTCATCCGTTTTAGCGACGTATAAATTGTGATTTTTTACAAATCGGCGCACATTACAGTGACATTATGGTTAATTGTTAAATAAAATTAAGAGCAACAACTCGATATCAAATTTATATAAAGTTTTTAAATAAGTGAAATTTCGAAAATGAAATCTGAAAATGGAGAAGTGCCTGTCGAATCTGTAGTGACTGATCAGCCTGTGTATGTGATCCAGGAAGGTAACTTGACTGACGACAAAATGCCAGGAGAAATGGAACCCGTCAGCGATTCACATTGTTTATGCAGTGACAAATGCTGCAAATGTCCCGGTTGTTCCAATGAGTGTTG
Source organism: Mystacides longicornis (assembly GCA_963576905.1). Lineage (NCBI taxonomy): Eukaryota > Metazoa > Arthropoda > Insecta > Trichoptera > Leptoceridae > Mystacides > Mystacides longicornis. The sequence continues at coordinate 4,990,875 of OY756420.1, forward strand.
CGATAGTTTGTTGTGTTTTTGCTACATCTTTGCATGTCTTTGCCACATATTGGAGGTGGTGGCTAAATAAGCTGTTATTAATGAAAAATATCCGGCGGTGCAAACAATGTTCAGTGTTGACAGTCTATTTGCGAATGCCTGAAATTCGGTGGATCTGCGGCACTCGTGCAATGGGTAGAAAGAGGAAAAATACTGAAAGATGTGACAGTGCATGTTGAGAATATAGTGGCAGACGAAAAACCATTAACCAGCGAATCCCACCGGACATCCATCAAAAAGGAAAGGGGATTATCTGAACTTCCGCGTCCTAGGATTAAATCTGAGAATAAACAAGACACAGTGCTTTATCAGAAAAAAGACGATGAAGTAAATTCATTGTTAAAAAAAATCAATAATGGTAAATTCCAGTGAAAGTGAAAGAACTCATACTTAGTCATCAGTGCAAAGCTTTTAATTGACAAATGAACGAGACAGGTTGAGGTAGAGTTCTGCCAGCTTAACCTGCTCACAACTTATTTTGTTCAGAAAGTTTTTATTTAACCAAAAACTAGCAGCAAGACGACAGGCAGAAAAAAAGCAAAGCAGTTTGAATTCCCTGAACAACAGTTGCATGTAGGAACCTATGATCAAATATCACATAATATATGTAATATTTCCCGCGGACACATGATTGTTTTAATTTTTTATTGTGATGGCAACGAATATCGATTTACAGACTACAAATATATCAATAAAACTTTTTTCACGTCGAGTAAGAGTGTTTCACCGAAAAATTTACAAACGAAATTAACCAATTAATATATAAGATACGTAAGAATCACCGTATACCTAGTATTACCGAATCCAAAATTGCATTTTGTTTTATCAATGTTATCAACTTCTGGTGCAAAATTTATCAACAGGGAATTATTATCTGTACAGATAATATTATATGTAAATTGTATGCCTACCTCTTTATTCTTTAATTCGATTATACAATGAAGAATCTGAATTGGTTTTATCAATAATTAAATCTGTAAGCATAATATATGTAGGTATTGAAAATTGTATTATATCGCTAAGTGACTGATGTATAGTTAATACTCATTATTAATGTGATAACTATGATAATTATTATCTTAATACATTATAAATAAAATAATTAAAACTTTTCTATACAAAGGTGTCAGTATAGCCGGCGGAACTTATTACCTGAGGCATTTTTTTCCAGTCAACCGGTCCCGTCTAATCTGAGACAAGCTAACGGGTAGAAATTTCAAGTGAAAAAAACACACCGGAACCTCGTGATCTGAAGTCCACGCCTATAGGTACTGTAGTTACATCTATGTAGGCTATTGATATTTTGTGATTGTAACTTAATAAAAATAATAAAGTAAATGTTATTTTTAAGGTAAAGGATATTGTAGATACGACTTTCTACTGGATATGATATTTTATTATTTATTAATAAATAAATTGTAAAAAAAAATTGTGAAAAGTAAAGTAAATCTGTGTTTTATTTGAATAATTTAACCAACATTTTAGTCCTGACTTCAAAAATCTTTCATGACAGTTGGTTAAATCTACTTAATACTAAATTAAAATTAATGAACGTGCATGCATTCTTGGTGGAATTATTATTTAAATAAAGTAATTTAAATGAAACAATTGATTTGTCCTGCATGGTGACAAAGAAACGCCTCTTTGTCACCTGTGTTAAAATCCCAGGTAGGCCACAATAGAGGTTGTCTGAAGATATTAAATGGAGAGTGGCCGACAATCAATGGCATAGAATGCAAAGAGACAGAGAAACGTGGAAGTCGGAAAGGGAGGCCTAGGTCCAATACTGGACGAGTGAAGGCTGATGATGAAAAATAAATAAATGTTGCTTCTAGAGTTGATATAATTAAGTCAGTACCCCGGTCACCGTTTCAAAATATTTTATAAAAAAATAAATAATAAAAAATTAACAATAAATGTATAAAATTGTGTTTTTATGATAGGTTGTGAACTTATCACGTTTGATATGAAACATACATGCACATTGTGAAACAAAATATACTGTAAGACAACATAGCAATATTCCAATTTATTATTACAGACCGGACAATATTGTATTTTCAGTTTCCCTATGATTGGTGACAAGTTTGTATGGTGATTGCTAACCTGCTGTGACCACGCGTCTAAAGATCTCGAGACGAACACAAATTGGATATTTTTGGGCGGACAAAGAGGAGGTTAGTGTAAGTAGTTAGTTAGGTACCTACCACAAGGGTAAATAGGTATTAAAGTTCCCGAGTTAGTCCCTCGCCACCCAAACTATCACAACTTTCAAACATTCACTGCTAATGGCCCCCTTTCAGACGTCGTTACACGAGAAATGGAAGGGGAGGGGTGATCTGAGAAAAGGGTGATGTGTAAGGAAGAGTGTGTTTGAGATCAACAGGGAGGAGTCTGCAGGGACCCCGCGGAGATGTGGGGGATTCCATCTTGAATTCTGACTGTATCTAATGGTTTGTGTTATAATTGTGTGCTCAGTACCGAAACTTGCACAATAAATAATGCTCACCCTAGATTACTTGGGGATGAGATGAAAAGATGACGGACCCTTTAAGGGTGACCATAAAGATTTTACAAAACAGTATATAAGTAGATATTCGATATTTATTTTCTTCAAGAAATATCAAATACAACGTTCTAAGTCACCGACCTCGGTAGCCTAGTTGTACTGGCGTGGACTTCAGATCCGAGGTCCCGGGTTCGATTCCCGGTCGGATCAGAGTTTTTTCACTTGAAATTTCTACCCGGGGTTGGCTTGTCTCAGATTGGACGCAACCGGTTGACGGGAAAAAATTGCCGCAGGCAATAAGTTCCGCCGGCTATACTGACACTTTTGTATATAAAGTGTTATACTAATTAAATCTAGATCCTTGTGCCCATTTTTAGGACTAGATCTTATCGAATGTTCATGTACCTATTCGTTAAGATCTAGTCCTGAAAAACGGGCACTATTGCAAAAACTTAGTCCTAATTGTACATAACATACAAAGGGGTACCTGAAATTGAAAATAGTTCTATACAAAAATGTACCACAATCTAGCAATCAAACCAATACCACTAGTATAAGTTTTCGATGATCAAATATCGAAACGATCATCGAAAGAGTTTCGAAAAATTTCCATACAAAAATGATCGAATGATTCGATCGTTTGATTTTCGAACACTATTTGCACGCTAATGAGCGCTTATTATCGTGCAATTAGCTTCGATTAAACTCGTACTAGCCCCACAGTATAGTAGTTTCAAGTCAAAATCTTGAAAAAAATATCTACACCTAGACAATAATAGTAATTATGCTAGGTATACTATTAGTTGGTTTTAATCTATGAATTTTATTACAATTATTTGAAATCAATAAATAATCTGAGATATTTGAAAAAAAGTTAAATAAAACTGACGCGCAGTACCTACGTACGTATACCGTATTTTGAGAAATGCATGAACAATTTGACAGAAGGCAAGCACTACGCATTTAAATGGGTATACATTTTTGTTTAGAAGACATTTGAACTGTTTTACAAAACCGCTACTCGAAAATTACAGAAAAATACTTTGAAATTATATTCACCCTATAACACCAAGGGTAACCCTCCGTTTTTTTCCACAGACGTAAATAATAATAATAGTAATATAAAAAGAATACATATATAAATATAAGGTTCCCTATGCTGTTCATTTCTTCCTCTCCTCAAATAGGACGAAGTTTACGGAAAATTGGAAAATACACTTAACAAGGCGTGTAAATAAGGACTCTCTTCCATCTTGGATAATATGATTCAATCTAATATATTGAATTATTAAGAAGGACTACAAATTCATCTTCAACATGTAGGTTCAAAACCAACTGATTCTATTTTTATAACTAAGTATAGCTTTTCCGACAAACCTTGTCCTATTATGGCCCTCAGTATGAATATTGAATTCGAATTTGTGTTATAATAGATTGATAAAGCTCCCGGTATGGCAAGTGGCGCCTTTAACAACATGACCAAGATATGGAAGGCGTCGGCGTTTAGTGTCGAGACGAAATGTAAACTGTTTGATGCGTGTGTGTTGCCCATTCTCCTCTATGGGCGTGAGTCCTGGCACCTGAGCAAACCCCAGGTACTGCCTCAGGAGAATTTTGAGTATAAAATGGTTCCACCGCATCTCTAACTCCGCTATTCGCTAGCGCACCCAGAGTAGACCCATCACTTCTACCATTAAGGAGAAGAGATGGAATTGGCTGGAAGATGTGTTAAGGATGTCGAATGACAGTTGGCCGAGAAGAGCGCTGTTCTTCCTCCCATCAGGGTCTTGAAGACGAGGAAGACCCTCTCATGCCATGTTCTGCTGAGGAATTTGGACATGGTGTGGGAGGAGATTATAAATATTGCGCAAGATCGAGCGCAATGGAGAGCTCTTGTTGCCTCCCTATGCCCCTGAGCTGGGCGTTAAGGGAGTTTGGATTGGATCGGATCACCTTTTAACCAATGTATTTCCGACCGATGCATCTGTTTTAAGCCATATATTTTCCATCCACAATCTGTCAATTGCACGAACTATCAAACAACTGACAGTTTCTGTCAAACGTCAATTTGTTTTCCAAATTCGAATTGCATTATATTGCAAAAAGCACTAAGAAAGTTACCTACATTAAGTTTTCATTCAAATGTTCCGTGCAACTTTCTTAATTTTTTTCTTTCCTGAAAATAGCAAATAGTCCATTCGTGCACGCGTGAAGCGATAAAAATAAATTTTAATCAAATAACAATAATGAATAGGTATAATATTTTTACGCAGTAAATAGTTTTTTATTCATCACCGGGTTTTACCGAAAAGATCACTGATTTGTTTTTTGTGTTTACGAATGCAAAACGATCTCAAAAACGTAAAAATTGGCAAAATAGAAGATACCTACGAGTAAAATACAAAAATAATAGATAGATTCTGTTAACAGGCTTTTTAAATGAGATACTTTAAGGTACATACTGACATACGGGATTCTAAGCCAGTCTTAAGCACCTTGGGCTACGAAGAAATTATGGATTTCAAAAACACCCAGTTATTGGAATCAAAATCAGCTTAAATTAAATCAGTTTGAAAACTTAGAAAGTTTCCAGTCAAAAACATTCAATCTTTGAAATGTGCTGCGGTCACAACTTCACGAACATTTAATTAGTATAGAGCGGACTGACAATATAATAATTACTTTTTTAATTCTAGATTTTTTTCAACCAACATAATACATAATCCTGGTTTTTCGTAGGTAACCTTTTGATTTTTTTTTCCGTTTTTAATATATGTAATTCAATCCGTTATATATAAGTATAGAAAATAGGACCTTTATCTTTGTTAAGAAGCATACCTGAATTATTTGAATACGATATGGGAGGAAGTTTATTGATATTGCGTAAGATAAAAAGCAGTTGAGGTTCACTATTTAGAAAAAAGTGTTAGAATTCCATCAAGCGCAGTTGAGGGAGTTTGTCGTCTCCTTATGCTTCTTAGTGGAGCTATGTGTTAATACTAACTACATGCAGTATTGTTAGATACATTATCAGGATGACTAAAAATTATCCTATCGATTTGCGCTGATGAAATGAGATTTTTAGATAACGATAATTCATCCGTTTTAGCGGTATAAATTGTGATTTTTTACAAATCGGCGCACATTACAGTGATATTATGGTAAATTGTTAAATAAAATCAAGAGCAACTCGATATTAAATACATATATTATAAAGTTTATAAATTGGTGGAATTTTGAAGATGAAGTCTGAAAAAGGAGAAGTGCCTGACGAATCTGTAGTGACTGATCAGCCTGTGTATGTGATCCAGGAAGGTTACATGACTGACGACAAAATGCCAGAAGTGGCGCCCAACAATGGTTCACATAGTTCATGTAAGGACGATTGCTGCAAATGCTTATGTTTTACTTATGAGTGTTGCAGTCTTTTGGTGTGTTTTTGCTCCATATTTGAATGTGTTTTCCAAATAGTGCAGGTCTGTGCTAGGTAAATAAATTATTAATGAAAAATATCCGGCAGTGCAGACAATATTCAGTGTTAATAGTGTAAGTAGGTACTTTCGAATGCATGAAATTCGGTGGATCTGCAGCACTCGTGAAATGGTTAGAAAGAGGAAAAAATACTGAAAGATGTGACAGTGCATGGTGACAATACAGTGGCAGACGAAAATCCATCAACCAGCAAACCCCACCGGACGTCCATCAATTATTATGGATTTCAACAGCAACCAGTTATTGGAATCAAAATCAGCTTATATTAAATCAGTTTGAAAACTTAGAGAGTTTCCAGTCAAAAACATTCAAAGTTTGAAATGTGCTGCGGTCACGACTTCACGAACACTTGATTTGCATGGCGCGGACTGACAATATTATAATATTTATTTATTATTTTAATTATAGATTTTTTCAACCAACAAAATACATAATCCTGGTTTATCGTAGATAATCTTTTGAATTTTTTTGCATATTTTATTATAATTCAATCCGTTATAATACATAAGTAGTAAAGCTTTGTTTTTCTACTAGAAAAAAAAAGCGGTTGAAACACTACGTACCTACGCAGTATTCTTTGAGACACAGCGTTTTTTAATATATTTATCTCTTTCACTGGTGCGAGTGAAATAATGAAAGCGGGAAAGAAACGGTGAAATCTTGTCGTTTACTGACAATGAGAGTAGCTTGGATACCGATGTTCACTGAAATAAAAAGTATGAACTAAGTAAAAACGATCAATTCAAAAACTTTTTCATTTTTAGTAATATTGAAAATTAGATTTTTCTTTATATTATAATGGTCGCTAGATTGAGGGTCCGTTTTTTTGGAAAACCATTGCGTTAAATGCAGGCGTTTCAAGTTTGTTTCAATTATGTGGCAAGTTTATTTCGTTTAATGCCAAAATATTTCAAAATGTTGTAAATATGACTAAATACGGTGATTGAATGTAAGTGCATACGTCTCTGGGCAAATTATATAGAATTTATGAAATAGCATTACTGATCGAATTAACTAAAGTGGTTAAACTCTTGTTACGTGTTAGTTAAATCAATTATAAAAGTATCGTGGGTGATGGGGGAGGGGGGGCATGCAACCCCTCCCCCTTTAGAACTCCCCTTCCATGATTGTTAGGAACTTGTATGGTGTTTAACTCCACATCCTATTCATTATAAACTTTTTAACAATATTTGCCTTGTTTTGCTAAACCGTTTAAGCTCCTCATATAACTTGTTCCTAACCAAACTTGTGATATGGTTGATGCTCTGGTTTATCATAGTTTTACCAACATGTTTTAGTCAACTTAAAATTGATATTAAAATATGTTGGCGCTTCGTGATCATCAAAGTGACTGATCATTGCATTATGATAGCTGTTACAATTTTCTATATCGCATTAACTTAAAAAAAGCCTCATACTGAATATATGGGAATGTATTAACGTAGCCTACCACTATGGAGAGGAGGCGACAATGTGTTAAGGATACCGAATGAAAGTTGGATGAGAAGAATGCTGTATTTCCATCTGTCAAAGTTTTGAAGAAGAGGCCCCTATCACACGGTGTTCCGTTCATTCGAAGCAGAGTTGAGGGATTTGGATATGTCGTGGGAGGAAGTTAAAGCAACTGCGGTGTTGTTTCCTCACTATGCCCAGCACGCTGTGCTGCTTAAAACTTCAAAACTTACTATCTAACATTACGCAGTGAAGTTTTCATGAAAAATAATGAAGTTGGCATAAAAAATATATTCATAACACATTGTAGGTAATTAGTATGTGCTTATGACTGCTAAAATAATACAAGGGAATAAAACAATGAAACGAGTATCATAATGGTTTTGTTTAAACAATCATATTAATATTCCAATAAAAGAATCTAATTTCAAAATAAAACAAAGGCAAACATTGGTATTTATATTGAAAAAAATCTTTGTATACCAATCAGAGGCTAGGTAGCTACTTGCTTGTGTACCTACTTGTGCTATTCATAATATTATAGTCTCATTGTTTTGAATTATTGGTGATTGACGTTTGACAAGTATATTTGCTTTTATGATTGGTTTGATTTGCTATCAATACTCAACTAATCAAATAAAAAAAACTTAACCACATGGCTAAAGATATAATATTTTTTTTATAAAGCTGATGAGAATCTACTAAAATACATATTACCTATAAGAAGTTCTTTGAATCGAAAGAAGGTTAGTAATATGATATTTGGACTATTTTGGTCTCTAAGGGTAGGTTAATAATTATTTACGGTAGTTAAAATTGTGGACTAAGCAGCGACAGTTGAGCAGATGAGCGATATCAAATGACATAAATGTGCCACCTGTCATTCCAGTTTAAAAGAAAAGTTTGAGAGGTCGTTTCGTTGTTATGAATTAACGAAATTCGTTATTTATGTAAATGCATAAACTAAGATAGGTACAACTTGTTAGTTTGTTGGCAAAACTTCAATGTTTGACAAGACCTTATTTCAAACATTGATGGCTGCTTGGAAAAATTCTGACACGACAAGGAATTGCATATTGGACTTCTCATTCAGAATTCAGCATCTAGAAAATAAGCGTATCAACGTCGCTGAAAGATGTTACTTACTGCAAAATAATGAAGATCCTTGATTTTAGTTCTTCAAATTTAGGGATAATCAAAATTAATATTAGTTAAAGAGTATCAAATTAAGGTCGTTCACAAACTTTAGAGATAACAAACCAATCAAAAAAGATCAGCGGACAGTATCAAATTATTGAAATAGATGTTTATATTATGTTCCAGTGGACGTGGACAGCATATTTTTTCACACTCTACATGACGAAAAATTCGTTCGCAAAATTCAAATTGTCTACGGGGGTTGATCTTTAAAAAAGCCGTCACAAAATATTATGATAATTCAGTGTAATTATATGTGCAGTGATAATGTAAAAAAAATGATGTAGTTATTGAAAAAGATCGCAGCTATTGTAAGGAAAATTTTATTAATTTATGAAAAACCGATGAGTACGACATAAAAACTGAAACAACAACAGACCAAAAAATAAGAAATAAAAGAAGACAGTTCTAAATTCAAAAAGAATTGATATTAATAATAAGCTCAGAGGAGATCAAAAAAACAAAGTTGACACAAACAAATAATATACTGCATCGCTTTGTTGGGGGAGCGAGGCAAGTACCGGCTCAAGCAGGAGTTGTCCATCCAATTAATTATTTTATGTATTACGGGAATTTGTTGATAAATATAAAAAATATCATGCAGAGGATATGGTAAGTGAAACGTTTCTCCCATAGGGTGGTGAAAGTGGCGGGAAAATGTCAAAAGCATCTCTAGTTGAAAAAACACCCACTTCTTACCGCAAGCACAATAATTTAAAGTTGATTAAAAAGTACTTTTGATTTAGTTCATTAGATAACCTGATCAATTTTTTATTAATAACTAAAAAAATATCATAATTCAGCATAACAGGTTTGCACCCTTTTCGCTGAATATTTATTATTTGTTTATTTATTTCGATTTTTTTCTTTTATCAGCCGGCATTACAGTATTCACCTATGCGCCGGCAGATGAACACTTTTATTATTAATATGTTGATATAAAAAGAAAAAGAATTATTTTACCCTGAACTTCCCAAAAAGCTATAGTTAAAAGGAAATGAACAAACCACATCGTTGTTCATTTCCGATGACAACTTAGATAGTAATACATTTTTTTTCATAATGGAATTCCTCAAGGATCAATATTAGGACCCTGCTTTTTAGCTCTTTTTACCAAAGAATAAGTAAATAGTATTAAGGGTTGTTATTAAAACTTTTTTCCAGTCTTTAAAATTCTTTAGAAATAGTATTTAACGATTAAAAATGTTAAATACCCCTGAAAAGGGGGAAGTCGATCTTTAGACCACGAGGTACAAAACGATTTTTAATAAAGTTCCTAAACCAAACAACTTGAATTGGGGTGATCCGCTGTGGAGCCTTTGTGAGCCGGGAGGAGCGGGGGTGAGCAATCGACTGTAAAACAACGAGGTGGAGGAGAAACTGAATGAGGAGACAATTATGTTGGGAGATCAGACGGGGATAGCGGATGACCCCAACACTCCGATTCAATCATTGATTCTTTATTTCTATAATTCCATTATTCAATATCATCTTGACTGGTGGAATTTGTTAAATGCGTTTTATGAATCCGTTTCGTACCTACTGGGTGAATTGAGAGCTTTCTATCTTTTTTATAATATTTTCAGGCATAACGTTTGAAAATACAGTTTCGGATTTTTTTTTATTTTAAAAAATTGAGATTCGTTGCCAATTTGAAGGCTAATGTCTGGTCAGTTAAACATACAAGGTTCAAAAAAATGTTTTATCTCACAATTGCGTTTAAAAATAAAAAAAAATGTGTGTTTATATTATGGAACAAGGCAAGAAAATAGAAAAGGGGATTTTTTAGACAAAAATTATAATAAGAATCACACCAATAGGATTTTGTCTATGCGTTTAGGAGTTATTAGTATATTTATAAGTATATTCACGTTTTTGTGAAGATAATTTTTCGACAACATTTTTGAGAACATTATATTATGTAGATCATATTATTTAATGTATCATAATATTTGTATTTTTTATATAAGTTACTATATCAGTAAAACTTGTTGAATTCAGATAATTTCACGACCGAATTACATTGTCTTTCGATTTCGATCAATGATAAAAGAATTTAAGATTTCTTGACTGCCGGTGCATTTTTTGAAATACAGTCACAAAAGACAGGGGGGTGTGTTTTTTGTAAACAAATAATTTGTACCTAATTTTCAATAATGAGCGTCTGTCTGTGTTTAACGAATAAATAATAATAGGAGGCCACCCCCACCCCAACTAGAGGCTCTCTGGTTACAGTCGGAATCACGCGGTGATCACGTGGCGCGCACGTTTGTAACCGCGGGCCATTTTACTGTCACCGCCTTTATTATTTAACCGATAACAGAAATCGCGAAATCAAAAACAAATGATTTCGAAAAGGAACAAATTTAAAAAATCGACGTTAATAATTATTTTTCGGAAAAAAAGTAAGTATCGTAATGTTGAGAAATTTGTTGGAGACGTGCTGAGTGTTGGAAATAGCCTTGACGACTTGGAGAAACATTATTCAGAAGAATTCTTGGCCTTCGAAAGAAAGCGAGTATAAAAAAAAATACTCTTACCAATATGAATACGGATCTAGGTGATGTTTCCGGAAATCGCGGTAGACTGTGCTTTATGTTAACTGGAATAAAAAACTGAATGTACCTAATTCAGCTAATTCAATTAATTATCAGATCAGATAGTATATCGATACTCCTTTAAAAACCCTACTAAGAGGCAGAGAAAGGTAGTAGAAAGGGCTCTCCACTGCGCTCGATCTTGAGCAGCTGTGATCATGACTATTTCCAAATCTTTCAGCTCTGGTTGTAAGGAACGGACCAGGGTTTCAGAGTGTCTTCCTCGTCTTTGGGACTTTATGGATTACTTCTTCCATTACGGAGAGGAAGAACGTCATGCATTTTCTTCTTTCGGTGTATGGTGTACCTATAGATCTAGGTTATTTTGAAAAGTTACAGCAGGGCATGTTTATTCATACTGATCACCGTCCTTAGGATCATTAACCTTGGTGGATTAAGTTGCCTTCAAGCTTCTCCCTTTTGCGTCGCTGGCGGTCTTATTTCAGTTTCTTCAAAGACCAGCAGACCGCAACGTCGTCATTCGATCATCGCAAATTAGATCCTCCCGACGCTCCTTCTTCAAAACTCATTTCGAAAGCTCCAGATCCTCAATCCTTGCCACAGCAATTTGGTACTCTCGACGAACCTTGACATGCTGACGGTAGAGATCATAGAGCTTGGTGTTGAATCCTTCAATAAATCGCAATCCTTAACCAGCCTACATTAGGTATTATTTTGTCGTCCTTGGTTAGTATGAGTGTTTGTTAGTAGTCTATTTTTTTAAATTTAAATTAAGAACCTATTTATTTAGGGAAATCTAGTGACTAGATTGTCTATGATTTCTTAAACATAAGCTCTTGATGGTATAGTAAAATTTGACTTATCACTACACCGAACATGCCTACTTATATTCTATCAACAACTAATTATCCTTAATTTCTAAAAATACCGTCGAAAACCAAATTTTAAGCTCGATTCAAATATAAAAAAAAAACGGCTTAATCCAACTAAACAATATTGTTTAAGATGTACAGTGTTTATCCATGGATCATCAATGAGTTATATCGTTTAAGTTAACTTGTCGATATATGAATTGAGATCGAAAGTAGGTATTCTGTCGGGATTGCGGAGGGTACCCAAGTATTGTTTCGTTCATAATACGGCGCACCCCAATAGGAAACATAACAAGCCTAATACTTTACACAACCCGATTTGGAGAGGGCAGTTTAACTAGTCATTAGTTACTATTCTATTGTGTGTTTATTTAGAAGTTTGACAAATAACATATTTCAAAAGTAATAAGTCGAAACGCACACACGTACGCAGTCACGAGCCACCCCTGTATTTCGTGTCGTGATTTGGACAAGCTCTAATTATTATTATTATAACTTATGCGAGCTTCTGTAGATGGCAGTACAATCGTTATATTATTGATATTCTAAATTCAAATTATAATAATTGTTACAACTTAATCCTCGCAGTACCTACCTTATTTTCTTTTCTCCTAACATATGTTTGTATGAAGAATAACTTTCCGAGGCGCGTTTCTGTTCTTATAAGCTACATTCACAAATAAAACTAACTTTGCAGTATTACGATACTTCTTAATTGAGAAAGTATATTTCGGAATAAAAAGTTATCGTATAGTTAGTTTTATAATGACTTATTATACAAGGTTACAAATAATATGTTTCAAGAGCTACATTCAGATTATAATTCAGTTAAATGCCTACTTATTTTCACACGTCATAGTATCACGCATAAACCGCAGACTTTACGTTCGATTTTAATTAACGTTGATACTTGCAATTATAACTGTAGTAATTTAAGATACAAATTGTTTCTTTTACTCGATATTCCATAACACAATAAAAGTAAAATAGATCCATGGAGATGGTGAAACAAAAAGAGAATCAGCAAGTAGGTATATAAAAGTTAAATCTGAAGAGAAATTGGAAAACAGTTCCTAAATTGATCGTTATATGTTATTAATATTTTTTTACTCTGTGTAATGTAAAATTATTGCCTTAATAGGCTCCTAATGTGTGATTTAATTGCGCGTGATGCGGGGACAATTATTGTCGGTTATTTGATAATGTGAAACTTTGTATTTTGTTTAATTAGTTTAAATACACAAAATTTCAGTAAAATAATTAACTAAGTACCTACCCGCTAGAGTGTGGTAGACCGAAAACTTCCCTCCCCGTCTCTTCCCCTCACCCACCCGCCGCCTCTCCGGAGCAGTTCTCTTTTGAAGGCTCCAAATTAGAATAATTAATACAGAAAATACACTTCTTAATTAAGTTTGTATCCAAAACGACGATTTAATTAATTTAGTTGTTGTTTGTCGTTTGGTGCTGCGGGTGTGAAAGGGTTAACTCAGGGCAGAACTCGACAGGATTTTTCATAATTTAAAGGATCATTTAGACTTACGTACAGTCTCGAGCTGGAATTAAATTAAGCCGTAAACACGAATAGTGGAAAGACAAAGTTTTGGTAAAAATATTTTTTTACAATAAGAGTGTCAATATAACCGATGGAAAATTGCCTAGAAGGCTATTTCTCCTGGTCAATCAGGGACAAAATGTCAGCCTCAGGTAGAAATTAGATGAAAATTATATATGATTTGTGTGTACTGTTTAGTTTCGACGCAAGATGGTTTGGTTTCTGAAAAATATGTAAAAGGTTGCATAGTAAGAAATATATTCAATCGTTTCAACATAAAAAAGAGATATAACATTAACACAATAAACAACTTACCTTTCTATTTTAAATTTATGAAATATTAAAAAAAAAACATTTAACAAAACTGAATGATCGAAATTACTAAATCCAGCTCTGCATCCTGAAAATTACTCGCAGAGTAAATTTAAGAGAGAAAACCGCCACTCTGAAAGAGATGACTATATGTTATTATTACCACTTATAAAGGTGAGACAAAGAGATTTAATATTGGTTTACTTTCGGTAGAAAGAGATAGCTATATACAGCTGATACAATTATATTCAATTTATTATACTCTTAATATTAAAGCAATGCCATTGGCTGAAATGCGCTAAATTAAATAACTCGTTTAAAATTCGAACGTTATACAGCAGCGTCTGTAATAAATTTCAAAACTTACCTAAGAATCTTTTTTTTGTTTGAAACATTTAAGAGATCAAACTAAAGGAGAAACGTGTTATTCTTTCTTGCGAATTTTGAGGAATGACGAACCAATATTTCATACAAGGAATAGTTATGTTTGTAAAATATTAATTTATTAAAAAAAAAAGAAAACACAATTATTATTTTTTCACCTATCACGCCGTTTCCCGAAGGGGGTAGGCGGAGAGTACGGACTTCCTTTCTTTCCTATCCATCAAACAAACCTCTTTCGCTTCCTCCAAACGCATAACATTCCGCAAACGTTTGAAGTCAGCGAGAGAGGTTTGTTTGGATGGGAAAAAATATACAAAAAGGATTAAACATACAAAAAATCTAGAAAAATGTCTAATATCTTCGTTATAATAGGTATCTAAATTCATAAAATAACAACACTATTGGATACCAATATTGCATAATTATTTATTATAATTATCTTCGTTTTTTAATGCAATTTCTTGGATATGGAATGTTTAGGATTTTCACTTTTTTTTTAATGCTAGCTTCGTGTGATTAGTTTTATGTTGGCAAACTTTTACAGTGGTCAAAATTCAACATGCGAACGTGGAAGGTCAAAATTTAAATACTCACCCTTTTATAAATAAATAGTGAGTATGTTAAAGTTACTCACCGTGAATCTACGAGACAATAATGAAAATAACTACCTACTTGCAGTTATAAACACATCATGAACCTATCTAAAATGAAAGTATACAAATTAGGTCTCCAGTATAATATTCAGATGCTAAGAACTGTTATTTAAAACAGTGCATTTTCTTAACCTTATGTGACTTAGAGTTATACATTTAGTCAATTATTTAGTTAAAGGCACGCTGTATAATAATATTATATTTACATTGAATTATATATAATTTGTACAAAATTTCAAAAGGAGAATCGCAAAAGTCAATTTAAATTTCAAATATTTTGGGTTAGCTGGTTTTTTATCTATTTACCTAGGTATATTCGACATTATTAAAATTGGAAAAAAATGTCTATTAATAGTTCGTATTTTATCATTTTTTTAAATCTGAATTCGCTCAATGTGAATACAAATACATATCATGGATACAAAGATTGTTTTTTTAACTCTTTGTCTACCCTATTAAGGTTACGGCGTGATGGGCCAAAGAATAGTGTTACAAACAGGGAAGATGGTCAACAAATCTTTGAAATGTAGGTACATAAAAATTCTATAACTTATTTTATTGTTAGATAATTCCTTAAGATCTAGTCCTGAAAAGGGTCACAAGAATCTAGACATAATTAGAACGTTGTGTACCAACAGAGCCAATAGGCAATAAAGATGAGACATTAACAAAAATGGATATACCTAGTCATATCCTGGCGCCACATACATGACAGCAGTCGCAGTCTTTAAATTTGGTTGCTCTCTTGTTCTCAATAATTTCCAATTTTTATCTCTATATTTCATTAATTATTATTAAATATATATTTGTTGCATACGTGAGATTTTTCGACATGTTGAACATGTCGAGAATTTTCATGATTAGGAGTTTCGGAGACTCAAACATTACCACCTAATGGCGAACGTTGTTAAGGTAAAGTGATCACACTAGGCCAGCCTTCGAAACAACAGTAGAAGACGGTCGTAAGCCCGTGGTGGTTTGTTCCATTAAAAAATCGAATATTAGTGATGAATTTTTAGAGTCATTAGTTGTTAGATAATTCCTTATTTTATTGACATTTTGTTATATCACCATCATGCGAATAAATTCAAAATACTGGCAATCAATTTCCTGTGCTCCGATTGCACCAATAGGATGTCGAATATTTATGTACGAATTTAAAATTATGCACATTCATTGGTGGTGTGCTTGTTAGGAGTTTTTCTATTCTATTTTTAAACAATATCTTACAGGAAAACTGACTTGATTGCTTCTCTGATTAACGTATGATTTAATTAATTTTCCCTTGTGTTTTCAGGTTATATGAATATACAGGAGGTATGTGTGCTTATCTGAGTTATATAGGTCTGACTTTAACGTTCTATACAAATATACAGAGAGGTTCGTATTCAATTATGACTTTCAGACTAATTATTTTTCAATTAACGTCAGCATTTTGTTGAGGTGTAATGACATAAGATTGGTACTTTAACCCGACATTTTGTCTCATGACTACATTCACGTTTTTTTATTAACATTTTGAGGGTAAAACTTTTATGGATAAAGTAGGTGGGTACTTAATAAAAACTATTCAATTATGGACAAGCGTAATCTTAGAATAGGATTCTTTTGTCAATTCTTACAACCCTGTGTTTGTTTAGTGCAAGATTGACACTACAATATGACAAGCACCTTTACCTTAACAGAAATCACATTGAAAAACTGTTGAGCATTATTAAGTTCAATTTGATAAAGACATTAAAGGTCACAGACAACAAATTTCAGCCCACTTAATAAAATAACACAAACTCTTCGATAAACTTTATAGAATTACACGGACTGACATAATTTACCGATCAGAAAAATAACACGGTGTTGTTTTACCGATATGACAGAATAACATGGATTCGATTTACCGATATGACAATATAACATAACACGGACCCAATTTAATGTTCGATACTCATTAGATAGGTAGGTACATCGATATAATAGAACAACGTAATTAAATGACATCAAATTTGTTGTTCGAATCGACATGTGACAAATCTTAAGCTAAATTTATGAAATTAAAAAAAAAAGTATAATTATCTATACCAGAAATATATACCAGAAATATATACCATACCTATGTAAAAAAAATAAAAATTATGGAAGATAGTTGAATCGCATCTCTCCTTTGATGCCAATGCGAAGATATTGTCCTTGAAAATAAACATTGCTTCGGCAATCTGCTATCGTATTACATTTATTAAATCGAGAGAACTAATTCGGTCAGATGCCTTCCCATTCATCGGACACAATACTCGACTCAATTAGCCGCATTTTATTTCGGATAAAAAAATCGGTAATTGTGTGGACCTGGCTTTATGCCCAAAGAGATGTTTCATGCAATACCGTACATATTATTATAATATTATACTTATGTCTAATTGTTTCTGTGTTATTCGCGAATAATAATATTTATATTCTCATTGTTCAGCGCAAAGGGTGTAAGTAAGCTTGTCATGCTGGATAGTAAATAATATTTATATGTAAAATAAATGAATACATAAAATATCCTACCCAAAACTTAAAATTTTTCAAAAATAATAGATATATTTCTTTTATTGATCGAATTAAAAGGTTTAAAAAGTAAGATTAAGAAACAAATACGTCTGGTGTGGTGTAGGTAACATTACGTTGTTAAAATTCAAACAATACTTGTTGTAGGTAATTTCAATCATTAACTAACAAAATAAATGTGTTTTTTTTAAGAACACGGTTACTTATAGAATAAATTACCATTTAAAAATGATAGTTAACTGATATTTATTCATTAAAATACCTTATATTTTTCCTCAATTTTATTTTATTTTAATAGATTGCTTTAACACGTCAAGTAAATTAAACGTAAGGGCGAAATCGGTGGTGTAAAAACGACGGAGTAACAATGACATCGAATAATTTTAATTTCTGCCAAATGTGGGTTCGTAAAACTGTGTTTCGAACAATTATTATTATGAGTCGAACATTGTTCCACGTGTTTTTCGAATAATTTTCGGGTAATCACAAAGCACGCCTATATTTTTAATATGAATTTGCTGAATTGAATTTATTACCTACACGATAGTATTTTTTTTCATACGGTCCGGTCGGGCAAGATATTCCCCTATTACTACAGGTACCTTTTGGGCTACCTTTGTACCTACAGTCGCGAATCGAGTAGGAAAGCGATCGGCGGTAATTTGCGCGACAAGGATCTCAATTTCATAAAGATCCTGCGACATCTTTTGACGAAACAAAAATACGATTACTTACCTACTGTTTTGCTTCTACTATCAGCAGGTACCTACTCTTTTATAATGTATCTGCAATTATTATATTAGTTAAGTACCTGTGTCTTTTACAATAAATTAATGAACGATTATCTTTTTTATAGGGTTGAAAGTAGCGGAAGGAAACAGCTATATATAAGTAAGTCTATAAGTAAACCTTCCTATAACTTATAATAAGTTTAGGTACAACAGTTTACTTAGTGGACGATTTTTTTTTTATTTTACTTTTGTTTTGATGACTATTGCCCTATTCCTTTGGCTCTTATGAGTAGAAAACATCAGAAGGTATTGAAACATACATATGTAACTAATAAAAATGTGTGATAACTTTACTAAAATTTTTACCTAATTTTGCATAAATTTGTAATAAATACTAGATCGGAAACTATATAAAAGATCCGTAAATAACAAATACCAAATCATATTAAAAAAAACTATACTTTCCTACCAATGTAACAACGTTTTGTTAAATCATATTAAAAAGAACATTTCAAAAATATAATACCTAATTTGTAAGTTTTATAATATGTATTTTTATTTAAAAATAATAAAAATAGTAAACAATAATTTATCAGTACAACCTTTGAATTTATTGCCTGAAGCAATTTTTAAAGTCAACCGGTCCCGTCAATCAGAGATAATTTCAATTGAAAACACCATAAGAAAATATCTGCCAGAGAATCAAGCCCGGGTCCCCTTGGTAATGAGTATGTTGCCTTAGACATAGTCGATTTGATTACTTATTTATTTTTTAAGCTCGGACAAAATGAAATCTCAAAAAAATATTCGATCACCAAACTCAGAATGAAATCTTTGAAGTTGCCGGTGACAGAAAAAAAATGAAAATACTGTTGTTATTATTATTATGTAAGAAAGTATCCAAATGATTGGATTCACCTTATTTCCTTTCAATTTACACTTCCTTCCTTTTTTCTTATCTTTCCGTTTATGACATCATGTTTTTTATTTATCTCCATATTCCTACAATTTTTCTTTCATATTCGCCTATCAATACTTTATAATTCAGTAGGAATTCTTGCAGTGGATGAACTATTTTGTCTGCCACTTTTCATCCCTAGTCAACAAAAAATTCGCTTCATATTATAAGAATAGAGTACAAAACTCCTAAAAAATACCCCTGCAATCGTGCGTCTAAAAAGTGTTAGAAATTATATCTTGTTACAAACAAACAACAGAACTATAGAGTGCCTTAGGGTTCGAGTCCTGGACGGAGTGAAACCTATAATTAGTCCGCATTACCAGTTTTAATAAAATTTTATTCGAATTTGACATAAAATGTCCCGATGAATATTCATAAAACTTTGCTGTAATTTATTACTGTATGGATTTTTTAAAATTCGTTTGTCTTTATAGTAATATACAAAAATTTCCCGATGCATTCAGGAATATTGCCGCACTGTAGGTTAATCGATTTTTTCAATGTTACCTTATCCATTTGTATAAATTATACGTTTATAATAATCATTAACCTTAAAAAATTATTCTCGTAGATAGTTTTTGTATCCGATTACAAACATTACTTCATATAAGTATACTATTTCAATCTTATAATGTAGCCTTCTAAAGAAGTCTATGAAATGATTTGATAATTATTTGACAACATTAGTCCAAAACCTGTTCGTCAAGTTATGTATGCGGATGATAGATAAAAAGTTTTCAAATTGAACTAAGTAACTCAACAAAAAATATTTCTATTATTGAGGAATGGATTCTTGTTCCTTTCCTTCATCTTCAATTCAATACCAAACCTGTATTTCATAAATAAAACTTTTTTACATCTGTATACTTCAAAAGACCTTTTCTACGGCCTAGGAGTGCGAGACAGATCAAATCAAACTGACATTCTTTGCGGATCTATAAATATATTTTTAAATTGGGGTTTTAAGCTTTATACATAGAAGATTGGTGAAACTTTGCACACGAATGATTTTAATTTTTGCTGCGTAGTAGCGTTTTATTTTCTCTTTATCTTCCCACTTCCGAATCACTCGAAACGAAAAAGAGCACTGCACTCGTTTCGGCAGTACCTATAATAAAAAAAACAAATGAGTTATCCACTTTGGAAGTTTTGTTGGGTGTCACCGGGCCACGTCACAGAAAGCCAACAATAACGATCTGTCATTCGATACCTAATGCATTATTCGTTTAACGCTGATATAATCATTTTATTAGCGGGTCTCATACGTACCTACCTACTCTACCAGCCAACCCTACCTGGTCGACACAGTACCTACGCACAGCTCCGTAATCATGGGCAATTATATCGTTAGCTGAAACGACATTCAACCCGGTGTATTGTAGGTAGGTACCTTGCTGGCTTTAAAAATTACTAGCACTTCTAAACGGATTGGAATTTATGGCCACGTTAAAAATACTTTTTCGAAAAAATGCGCGGTTATTTCTGGGGTTCTACTCCGCATTTACATCGTGATTCCGATCCTATTTCAATCTCAATAGCGATGTCATTATGACATTTAGATTTTGTTTGCTAAGCTTGAAAATATTTCCACGCTTGTTCTATTTTGATTCGCTTTACGAAAAAAATTTAATCAATAAGGATTTTTACAAGTACCTTTCCTACCTATATGCTGTATTTTATTTATAAAGAAAAACACTCAAAATGCAAAAATATAATATTAATAATTTTCGTGTTACATTGTAGCGAACTACCATATTTAGAGAATATTCAGATATCTTGGAAATTTTTCTGTAAACAATATTTTAAGTCTCTATTAAAAATTAAACGAATTTTGAACAATGTGAACACAAATACATTTTTGACATCTTTTACAAAATGCAAAGCTTGTGTTGTGGAAGGAAAAGATTGTCTACACTTGGGATCCAACCCACGATCTATTGAAACGCTATAGGCTACCGACCACATCATAAAACATTTAACATAATTAATCATAGTGCGGATCTGTTCAGAGTACTCTACCCCAACGCAGAACAAAACATAAGTAAATCTTAGCAAAGACCGCCCTTTGTATTCGCTCCAAGGATCATGTGACAAAGACGTTTCAATATCCCTACATGTGCCCTTTTCAAGGGTCTAATAGGTCTCTGGTAAAGGATACCCCTTATTAGGTATGTCACGTAAATAAATAGTGATTTTATAATTCAATAAAAATAAACCCGCACATGCAATACGTAATATCAAATAATCGAAATGTTTTTTAATATTGAAATTCATAAAAATGCGAAGTGGAACCAGAGTTGGTGCTTGAGAGAGTTTAGGCGAAATTGGACTAAAAGAGATGACTCCAAATAATGGGACAAAGGCGAGGCCGAAGAAGAAGGAGGT
Organism: Mystacides longicornis; assembly: GCA_963576905.1. NCBI lineage: Eukaryota > Metazoa > Arthropoda > Insecta > Trichoptera > Leptoceridae > Mystacides > Mystacides longicornis. The sequence goes on from OY756420.1 coordinate 5,012,516, forward strand.
ATTGAAACTGATTTTAACTTTATGGCTAGTCTTTTGAAGTGAAATAACGTTAAGGGCCGAAATTATAAAAGTCCGTTAGTTTAAGTTACAAAAAATTGGTCCAAAATTTGATATAACTACTCGTTTTTCAGAATTATAAACATCCGTTAGTAATATTTCGGTAAAATGTTACCATCGGCTTTAACTGACGGCCAGACCACCGATTAAGCGACAGTAACTTCATTACCGTCTCACTCTTTCACCTAAGAGAGAAAGAAATAGCAATAGGCCGTGGCTGTCAGGCTGTCATTTCATCCTTTTAAATTCGTTGTGCGTATTTTGTGGTGTTTTTGTTGCGCGTTGTTTTGCTATTTTAAAATGTTTTCCAGCAGTGATAGTGATGCCTTTATTAACAGAATTTCTTTCTCTTCTTCTGAAGGGGTGTTATTAAAGTTTGGATCAACTATTTCCAGACGAATAGTTATAAAAAAATGAAAATAATACTATGTCCCTATTTCGCTAAAACAAAATAATCAATCCTGTCTCGCAAAGTTAATTTCACTAATGATTTTAATAAAGAGTCCTGTCTCACACAGTTGATTTCACTTACAAAATATTATAAAAGATAAATAACACAAATTACGCACACCAAATTACAACGCTTTTGCGCGGTTTTTTTTACTGATTTCGTTTGTTTTGACATGGTTTTGACATAAGAGTCGGTAAAATTCCATAGAAGCTTTCGAAAACCATAAACAAATATACGGATAGTTAATTTTGGTTTATAATATGGTTGTTGGTAAACTTTACTAACGAGTCGCCGTTCGTTGGTAACTTTGACATTTACTGACGAAAATATGATCCAGTCTTTATAATTTCGGCCCTAAGTGTATAGATCATAATACGTCCATGGTATCGATTCAGATGATGGCAAACAATCATAAAGATGATTGCTAAACACTGCTACAGCTCATTCATAATACGCATACAGTAAGTATATGACAATATTGTTACAAAATGTTATATGATTCTGTTACATTATATTACGCAATATTATAACATAATATATTACAAAATTTTGTTTCATAAATTTATATAATTCTGTTACATTATATAACGCAATACTGTTACATAATATTACATAATATTCATAAGATGTATATTACACATTATTGTAACATTATGTTATAATATATTTTATTACATTATATTACGAAATACTGTAATATAATATATTATATAATTTTGTTTCATAAATTTATATAATTCTGTTACATTATATTACGCAATACTGTTACATAATATTACATAATATTCATTAGATGTATATTACACAATATTGTAACATTATGTTATAATATATTAAATTACATTATATTACGCAATACTGTAACATAATATATTATACAATATAGTTTCATAATTTTATATAATGCTGTTACATTATATTACGCAATATGTACTGTAACATAATAATACAAAATATTGTAGCATTATGTTATAATATATTACATTATATTACGCAGTAATGTAACATAATACATTACACAATATTGTTTCATAGTTTTATATAATTCTGTTAAATTATATTACGCAATACTGTAACATAATAATTAGAGGTACCTTTAGAAAACCTTTATAAAATATCAACATGTAATAATAAAATATACGCTTTCAATTAATATAATTTAGTTTCATTGCCGACTTATACTAACTGATTTTTCATTTTCAATTATATTCACAAGCATAAAGCGTTCATTTTGAAGAGTTACTTGATCGTTTACCTTTAAAAAATAATAATTATCGAGATTTTACTGAAATTTACTAAATGTTGGCGCTGGTTCGTTGATTTCGTGGACTGTAGATAGGATTTAGGATTGCTCTGGTAGATTGCGATCGATTGGTGAATAGAATTTGCGTGTTCTTCTCTCAATATGAAAAGAGTATGATACGCCTTAATGGCTTCGGTGTGAGATCACAAAGGAGGAGGAAAGATATATGGACTTACCCTTGTTTTTCTTGCTCTCCTCACACTAGTTTGAACTACACTTTTTAGTTTAATTAGTTTAATTTTATGGATTAATCCGGCACGAGCTCGTGTTTATTTTTATGATTATTTAAGTTTATTTATTTGATGCGATTGATAATATGATTTAATGATGATGCGTATGCGGTGAGTTATTCAATGGAACTGAATATTACTCCAATATTGTCACAAGGGTAATTAAGGATTGGAACAATAATCAGGTAGGAAGTTATGACTTGATGGAACTTAAGGAAGGTTCACACCAAGCCACATAAAGGCGCATCCATGCCCCCGGGGTTGGAAGGCCATGCCTTTCTAAACAAATTAAGAGAAAATCAAAACCCCAAAAGGTCACAATCAATATCTAAATGTAATGAAGTAAAGACACTTCTTCTATAAACAAATGAACAAAACAAAGAAAAAAGAAAAGGTATTATACCTGGGTTTCCTTAATGAAGGATTAAATAATAAAGAACTGTGCATGCCATAGAGATAATATTACTATAACAAAATCACTTAATCTATGTTCCTTAAACTAAATTGTAACGAAAAAAGGGGGTCATTGTGTGGGAAGCGGACATAGATTGGCCACCGATCGACGGTAGAGTCCTCTAGACGCTCTCACATTAACAACCCGCATAACTCCATCTTTCCGGGATGGAACTATAGCCAGAGTTCTGGCGTAAGCTACGCCTGTATGAGCGAACGTGTTTGGTTCTAGTACGCGGTGAGAGGGTAATTCTCCCATTAATGGAAAGTGTGGTTTAGGATTTGCCTTGAACCAAACATTACATTTGTGAACACACTTTCTTATCAAACTACGGGAAGACAGAATCCAATACCTTTGTCGCAATAATGACATTAATAAGTTTGGTCCTGTATAGAGATGAATTAGATGATAATGATTAGTAATTAATTCAACAGTACGCTCATTGTGTGGTAATAAAACTGGATATCTTCTGTCGAAATCAAGCATAGAATTCGACAGTCTGCCACCTACTCGTAATAAACCCTCATGAATGAATGGCTGTAATTTTGCCATTGTTGGTGGCAGAGGTTTATTTTTCCTCAAGAGTTCTATTTCTTTTTGAAAATGGGTTTGTTGTATAATTGCGATTATTTTGTTTTCTGCGAAAACATAATGATCAGGAGAAAGATTGCCTGGCAATAACTTTCCAAATCTACAAATATAAATGACAATATGGAGTAATTTTCTCCTTGACGATACTTTATAAACTAATGCGGGTAAAAAGGATTCAACCTTATCAACAATATTTACTAAGACATTGACTTTTGCTTCAGGTGCAATGGCGGATGCGATTGTATCCACTCTCTGTAGAGGCCATTGATCCACTGGCAACTTTGCGAAGGGTGGACCGTGAAACCACAAAGGGTGTGATAAAAGTTGCGATGGCAGTAGTCCTCTGGAGAGGCAATCTGCGGGGTTATCAGCGCTTCTAATATGAAAGAATCTATCTGATGATATATTATTTTGTATTTTAGCGACACGATTGGCAACGAAGGTTTGCCATCGTGATGGTGGTGCATTTATCCATGACAGAGCAATTGTGCTATCACAGAAAGCGTAAATATTCTGTATGATGCATCGTGATTGATAAGCATCCAGAACGGTGCGCATTAAAGTTGAAAGTAATAATGCTGAGCATAACTCCAGTCGAGCTATGGACTCTGTTCTAACAGGACTGACCCGAGAACGCGCACATAATAGTTTTATTGCTGTTTGACCCGTGTTAGGAAAAGAGATGTGCACATATATGACAGCTCCGTATGCTCTCTCACTTGCGTCAGAGCATCCCAATAAAGAGATAATACATTCGTTATGCACTCCTATATGTCTAGGCACTGATATTTGTTGTAATGAGGGAAGCTCATTTCTGAATTTTTCCCATAATGTTACAATGGCTGGAGGTGGTATTTCATCCCATCCAATACCGGCTTCCCATAAGGACTTTACAATTAATTTTGCTAAAAGAGTGACTGGAGCTACCAGTCCCATGACATCCCAGAGACGAGCTATTACGGAAAGAATGTTTCTTTTTGTACATTGACGTACGTCTTCTGAAACTACGAAGGTAAAACAGTCGGATGCTGGCATCCACCTAAGACCTAATACCTTCAAACCATCTGCTTCATTAAAATCCACAAAGTCTTGAGATGTATTTGTTATAGGTATCGACCTCATGAATTCTCGAGAATTGCTCGAAAACTTAACCAAGTCAAATCCTCCAGATTTGAACAAATCAATTAATTGTTTTGATTGCACTATTGCATCATCTACTGTTGAAAAACTCACAGCAAGGTCGTCCATATAAAATGATTCCTGTTCTATTATTGAAGAAGCTAAAGGAAATCGATCTCTCTCATCAATGGCTAGTTGTTTGATTGTTCTCATTGCTAAATATGGACTACAAGTCATGCCAAAAGTTACTCTATTAAATTCAAAAAGTTTAATTTCCTCATCTTCTCCAAATCTATAGAGGACGCGTTGGAATTTACGAAACTCTTCCTGTACAATAATTTGCAAGTACATTTGTTTGATATCAGCGCAGACGGCTAATCTAAATAAACGAAAGTTGAGTATTATTTTGAACAAATCAGATTGTAAGTTTTCACCTCGATGTAAAATATCATTCAAAGATACACCTGAGGATGTTTTCATACTTGCATTTAAAACCATTCGACATTTTGTTGTCTGTTTGTCGTCACGTATTACCATATGATGCGGAATAACATAAGCATTATTTATTTCATTATTTGATTCTACTATGGAGATGTATTTCTTTTCTAAATATTCTTTGAAAATAGCGTCATATTCAAGCTTTAATTTTGGTTGTTTTAATAAACGACGCTCTAATGACAAATATCTTTGTTTGGCAAACTTATATGATTCTCCTAACACATCCGTATTGTTTTTGAAGGGCAAAGCGACTTGATACCGCCCCGTTGTATCGCGCGTAACTGTATGAACATATTTGTCTTCGCAGTCTTTTTCTTCCAATGTTAATGGTAGTTTGACAGATATGTCTTCTATTTGAAAGAATCGAGATAAGCACACCTCATCATTCTCTGCAAATGTGCAAAAAGTTTGTGCGACTTGTGATGAGTTACAAGAAGTAGGTATTTTACCCATTACAACATAACCGAAAGTGGTTTCAAAGGCTACAGGCTCATTGAGAGAGCGGCGAATCCTTCCATCCAACACGACCTGTGCAAAGATGTCGCTTCCCAGAATCACGTCCACCTCCTTAGGTATGTTAAACGTGGGGTCAGCCAACCGATGCTCAAGCTCTGTAATATATCTAAGATTGTCTATTGGAATTAATGTTGTAGGTAATTTATCTGTGATGCGATTTACTATTAGGGGTTGTATTTCATAAACAGCATTTTTGTCAATACGAGAAGAGATACTTAAATTAATAAATCCATTAATGTTATTTTTAGAATTTCCTAATCCAGAAATTTGTGTGCGTGTGGACGAAAATGAGTTAAATCCAAGACGAGCACAGCAATTTTTAGTAATAATTTCACTCTGTGAGCCGCAGTCTAATAAAATATTAATTGTTTGAAAATGACCATTAACGTCCTTTGCTAGGATCGTAGCCGTACCGAGTAGAACGGTATTCGTCGGTACATGATTACTAGTTGAATACAGGGTGACTGGACTAATATTTGGTCTATGGCTATCAGATTGTTCCTGAGTGGGTGAGGCAATATCGACAGTTTCTTTTGGACGTGAGTCTGCATTGAAATGCAGCAATGAATGATGAGCTTTATTGCAAACTTTGCATCTGCTTTTTGACAAACAATCCTTTATCTTATGTCGGTCACTTAAGCAATTTATGCACAATGTGATTTTAGAGTTTTTAATACTGGCATATCTTTTTTCAGCGGTTTGGGATTTAAATTTCTCGCATTCATATATCCCATGATTATTCCCACATATTGGGCATTTATTAGCAAATGTATTGACAAATGTTTTTGGTACTGTATATTGTGATTTATTTTTTGAATTATTAATTGGACGATTCGACGTCATTGTATAAATGTCCGTTCTATTCTGTATTCTTTGTTGATCCCTCAAAAAACTAACAAATTTTTCAGTATCGGGAAATTTATCTTTTTCCTTCAGTGTGGCTTCGAACGCCGACACTGTAGAAGCATCAAGACATTTAAGACCTAAATGCACTAATATATACTCTAACAAGTTTTCAATTTTTAATTGCTTAATGGCACATATTAATGTTGAATATTTATCTACAAATGTTTCCAATGAGGAAGAAGAAGAAATTTTATTTAATTTACATAATTGATCTAAATATGATATGGCAAGAGCCCGATTATCATTATATTTATCACACAAAGTTTTCCATAGTGTCTGATAATTTTCACCAATGGGATTGATCCCTTGACATAATTTTAATGCCTTCCCAGATAATCTGCCTGTAAGGTATTGTACCCTCTCTGTATCGTTTAACTCAATATTTTCATGAATTGCATTTTTAAATGTTTCATAGAACCTAGGCCATTCTTCAATACTTCCATCAAAGGACGGAAGTTCTAATTTAGGTAATCTAACCCTACTAACTAACTTTAGTTCTTTAATCTCCTTAATATCTTTAACTTCTTTCAATGATTTAGGCTGTAACTCCTGAGTGAAGTCTTGCTCCGCTAATTTAATCAGAGCATACAATTCGTCGAATTGCCCAAGCAAACAGTAATCAACTTCACCAGGCGGTTCTAAAGACAGTTTTAATTCATTTAATGTTTCTAAATCTCTTATGAATTCCGTTCTTACTGTATTTAAAATTGAAGCCTTTGACAGGAACAATTTTCTTAATCGAGGGTTTTCCCCAATATTTTCTATAGTGTCTACTATTTTTTGAATATTTAAAAGGTTTGCTGACACTTTAGCTTCTAAATTTGTAATGCGTCTTTGAGACATTTTGAATGTATTTAGAAAACTTGTTCAAGTTATTTGTTATATATGAATGAAATATCAATATTACAAAATGTTGCAATATTAAGATTGAACGTAGTTTGATATAATGTCAATAAGAAGTAATATACCTTTAGATGGTATGCGATGTTGTGAAAATATATTGTAGAACTATAAATAATATTACAAATGTTGCAATATTAATATAGAATGTAGTTTAATATCTATAAATTAATAACAAGTAATGTATTTAAATGATATGAGTGCGGTATTTGTTATTAACCAAAGTTCGAATAACTTTAGTAATATTGTTGACATTGGCTGTCAACGTCAAGTTTGTTTACATGAAATGTCACTTTCACAACCATAGAACATAAGTATTTTTAATGTTCTACAATGTGATCCATAGACGATAATAATGAATGCTACAAATTAACACTTCTATGGCATGCGATACAATTCTTTTTTCCTAGCGGAAACACAATTATAGAATAAATTATTTTTATATTCTATCTATGATGATAAATTGTTAACAGTATTATTGTTAACAAAAGTACTAATGATATTGATGTGACCTGCTCACCAACCCGTCACAATCCACAGAGATCCTTTTTTTTGATGCGGTTTATTCGATTGAATATGAAATTATACAATCGAGCTAAAATGATAAGATTTTCTAAGTTTATTACCAAATTTTTATGATCCGGCCGAAGTGATCAGATTTTATGTTGGCGCTGGTTCGTTGATTTCGTGGACTGTAGATAGGATTTAGGATTGCTCTGGTAGATTGCGATCGATTGGTGAATAGAATTTGCGTGTTCTTCTCTCAATATGAAAAGAGTATGATACGCCTTAATGGCTTCGGTGTGAGATCACAAAGGAGGAGGAAAGATATATGGACTTACCCTTGTTTTTCTTGCTCTCCTCACACTAGTTTGAACTACACTTTTTAGTTTAATTAGTTTAATTTTATGGATTAATCCGGCACGAGCTCGTGTTTATTTTTATGATTATTTAAGTTTATTTATTTGATGCGATTGATAATATGATTTAATGATGATGCGTATGCGGTGAGTTATTCAATGGAACTGAATATTACTCCAATATTGTCACAAGGGTAATTAAGGATTGGAACAATAATCAGGTAGGAAGTTATGACTTGATGGAACTTAAGGAAGGTTCACACCAAGCCACATAAAGGCGCATCCACTAAAAATTAAAACATTGCATTTATGGAATATATTGACAAATTTCGCATTTATCGCATCTATTTCGTAAATACGAAAATTACGTACCCCTAATAATAATACACCACATTGTTACAAAATGATACATTATTCTGTAACATTGTATTACGCTCTTTTACAGTATATTACTGAATATTACATTATGTTATGCATTGTTGTTACAGTACATAGATATATTACTCGATAACCTTACAATACTGCTAAATTCTACGATTTATCATACCTTAGTGTTACAGTCTTATCCACAATACTCTTTTAAAAATTGTTTTGAAGATCAATTGTAATAATATTATGAAATTTAATTTAAAAGTTTTCTTATAACGTGTAAATGTATACTTAGGTCATTATTTTTTTGACTATACTATATAGGTAGGAACATAATTAATTATAAATCCTTCTTTGTTTTTAGCAATTTAATTAATATAATAATACCTATCCTTTTTAATTTTATAATATGGAACTTAAATATTATTTTACGCTTACAGGATATCCGTTTCATTTGTAATAATGAGAATAATAGCATGAAAATAATAATTTTGTTTGTTAACAAAATAAATATGACGCAAACATCCTTTATATTCGAATATAGATCATTGATCCATGGCTCGAATGGATTATTAAGGCTGTTAGAGTCGCCAAAGGGGTGATTTTAATGATTTTTCAATCCATTTTCCGGCGTTATCTACTGTCGGTTTTCGATGAAAAAAATATATAACATAAATTAGACTTTAATGAAGGCGGCCTCAGAGCCGTTTTTTGATATCTAGTATAGTTTCTTGTAGAAAATAAAAATAGCAAACATCGTTTTTCATCTTTTTTTTAATATTCCAACTGATATATACGTCGGAATGAAATAATTCTTTTTTTGTCTTAAAGAGCATTAAAAAATCTACAAGATTATAGAACGAAATGCTAATATTTATTTCCGGCTTAGCGTATAATCCCAAAAAACCTCTATTTCAAATAAACACTGAATATCGAAATATTCTATCGGCTTTAGCGTGCATGCGATAATGACACTTATAGCACGGGAATTACAAGGAACGCACTGGTTTTCGTTGTGTCAGTTATTCAGTCGCCCACTACATCGTGGACTAAGATGACGTGTAACCTGCGCTAGTCCAATTTACGTTTTGTATTGTATACTTTTTGACGAAAATTCGTATATTACAGAGGACGACAAACATTGGTTAGTGATTTTTATTTTATTATTTTTTGTATTCAGCAATTAATTCTATCATTGCTGTTTGGTGATTTTAAAGTTTATATTTTTGAATTAGGTATAATATGTTTATAGTCACTTACATTGCATACCTATTATGAACTTTTTTCTTCTAAATTATTATCATTTATGCGTTATACAGGGTGGCACGTTCCTATTGGGCAAAATTAAACTCCTTTCTAAAAATCGCTGGATACCGAATTCTATTAGTTATGTAGTCCGAATTCTAGCAGTTTTCTATAAAACAATATTTCTGGACAAAATTTTAAACGCCGCGCCAATCTGAATATAACCCATTCACAAACATATTGTGATATAGGTACCAACTGATTTTGGCCCAGTCGATGGATATCTTAAGTACTATTATATCACATTATTTTGCTTTTTCAGAAACTATTTTATCACGCCGAGTGCAATATTATAGACTTAGAGCGTAAAATAAAAAATCAAAATGGGACGAAAAGAGAAGTATACCGGAATAGTGAATCGTACAAAAAATGTCTCCTTGCCAAAGCACGTAACATTAAGAAGTAAGTATTTTTTATGTATAAATTGTAACATTTGGTCTATTTATAAGCCGTAATTTGAGCAGTTTGGTCATTTTTCCATCTTATGGCAATACTTCAGTCAAATTTCAGGAACTTACCGACGAGGTCCTATTTACTCCACGGGACATGGTAGCCGGAAACTGCCGAACCAACCCGAATTGTTTGAAAGTAATACAAATAGCATCAACATTATAATTGACACTAATACAATCATACAGTCGTCCTCGTTACACTTCGGAATGGTTCGGCAGTTTCCGGCTACCATGTCCCGTGGAGTAAATAGGAGCTCGTAACTTACCGATGGTCAAATGACCAGATATGTAATATTTTGATAGTTCATTTTAGATATTGTTGAATCACTTTCTTCTTATCACTAAGAGCGAGACAACCCAACGTTGTTTTGAGTGAAAGTTTTTATGGTTTTGTTCACCAGGGCACGTCATTGTTAAAATTCGAATGTTTAAACAGGTTCAAGTGTTGCCAAAAAAAACCATTGGAAATTAGATTATCCGGCAGTAAAATCCACACAATTTTCCACACTATTTTCGGATTGTTAAAAATGTTTTATAATACCATTATCGGAACAATTTACTTAGGAACGACCATCCGTTAGTTTACCAGCGACATACTTACAGATATTTTAGTATCTCTTTTATAGTAATGGCCTAATAAAAAAAAGTTACAATATTATGTATACCTTTCAAAGATTACAGATATATCTTCAAAATCTCGTCAATTTTCAGGTCACGGAACGCTGTCCCGGACCAAATGAATGCAGCTACTCCTAAGTCCAGAGTTACTGCAAAATTAATCGATACATCTCAAGACCAACCGAGTCACAACAAGGATTTAGATTTAAAGAATATCTTAGCATGCGAAACTTCCAGATTAGAACCAACGACTGAAGGGACAAAAATATCTGGAAGGCGCGTTTTTAATATGATGTGGTTATCTTCACATCCTTTTGATACCATGACATATAATCTTGACCGTCCAGTTTTAAAGGAGGAGTTCGACGGCAATGAATCTGCACACATGCAATATATACATAAGATATAGCATTTATTTTTGTATGAATTTTGTAATTACATTTTTTTAATATGCCATTAAAATCAAATATTAAAAAAGTGTATTTTTCCCGTTCCCATTTTATAATCATATAATCTGAAATGGTGGCAATTAGAATGAATAGTATGTGAGTGTTAGAAGAAATTAATTAATGGTGAGAACTCATGTTTAAAAAAATCTGGTAAAAGCAATGTATACCTGAATGTAACGTAAAATTAATAATGTCGCTTTAACCAAATACATGTTTATCATCATTATCGGTATTATCGTTATCATCAATATCATCCACCGTTGTTCAAAAATTCCAAACACATTGCAGTCAAAAGAACATTGAGGTTTTAAATATTTCAACGCATTCCACTGGTTTCCGACCCCTAACTCTACACTTACATACGTACAAATATTGTGAGAATTAAGTAGTGGAGAGAGTCCGCCCTAATTTTTATGCCCCGCCCGAAATTGACTTTGAAGTCAGAGCTGACACGCTCTTAAAATAGTGTCAACACTGTCACAAGTCAAAATCAAGATTAATTCCGAAACATGCCATTTGAGTAAAAATTGTTATTAATCACACGTAGGTACCTATTTATTTATTTTTTGTGTTAGTTAAAATAATGGTATGATTTAATCAGACTACACTGAAACGCACAAGATCAGAGAGCGTTTCCGCTGAGAACTAGGAAAATTGATTGTTAATTATTACTATCGTATGGCATCAGCCACCCAGAGGTGGCTTCGTCAGAAGACAAGAGATAAAAGAAAATGTTTGACTGCTGCATCCAGGAGACACACTGAAGAGCAACATCCAAGTCATTCAGCCATTGCAAGGCATTAGGAGTGGCATTGTGTAATGTGCCAGGGAACGCTCTCAGGGGACAAGTCTCCACGATATGTTGGATTCTCTGCACAGGTTCTCCACAGTCACAGGCAGGAGACTCATGCATCTTTATTTAGAATGTATAGCAGTTAATGCTCTACCTATCTGTGCAAAAAACCCATACCATATACACTCAACAACGCACAATAATCTTAATGTTTTTTTGGGTGTAATTTAAATGCCAGGAGACCTTGGTTGTATATGTATATACAATATCTTGTGTTGTAGGTACATATGGTGTCTCTGGTTAATAAATCAACAAACCGTTATTTGTATAGGTACTAACTGTTTAATTTGTTGTATTAAGAAAATTTCCCATAAGATTCTTTATAAAAATTTAATATTTTGAGTTGTAGCAGTGTTTTATATCAAATACATTATATTATCTCAATTGAAAAATTATTTATGCTTTTTTTTTCTTTTTTATCAATAAGAGTATGTCGTAAACAGGGTTTTTTTGGGTAGGTACATTTAAGTATAGGAGTATTACCTATGGGCAACATAATGATGTTACTTATTTGGCGAATTATCCGCATCTAATCGGATGGATTGAATGGGATCAGCTATAGTGTTTAATGATGGGGGTGTAATGGGAGAAAACATGGCGAAAACTGTTGTAGGGGTTGATCGTGAAATGTGGGAGAGAACACATGTTAGGAGAATATTGTCTTTATTTTAAGGGTCTGTATGTCTAGGATAGTATTATTTCTACTTAATTCATTTTTTAAAAAATCCCCTTGCGTAGTGCAATCCGAGGAAATTTATACCTAAATATAGGTATCTATAATATAAAAAGAAAGTCGGGTTGGTACGAACACTTATAACTCGAGATCGGCTGAACATATTTTTATGATTTTTAGTTTATTGGATTCTTCTCTCGTCAAAAAATAATATAAAATGTATTCAAGTTAGTATGAAACGGTTTTCGTACGGAGCCAATACCATTATTGAAAAATTCTATAGCAACAAAATTATTGTTTATCTGACAACCATTGCTTTTAAAAATATTGGTATCTTTCTTTCTTTCTTTCTTTATTTATTTTCCAACTTTTATATAGGTACATATTTGAAATTTATATAGGTACATATTTGGAATTTATCACCTCACTAGACGACAGCCTGTGTTGAGGTGATACTAATTTTTAATTATAGCGATTATCTCCCCAGATTTTTTATGTTATTTTTTCGAGTTTGCAGAAATAATAATTTTTAACATTCAAACATATTTTTGTATAAATTGCAAAGTTGAAACCATAGTAAGGACTACATAACGTCTATCGGGAAGTTGACGTAAATGGCAATCAATATTTCGCTGGTTGCCTCCATTAAAAGGTGTTTGTAGGTATATTATTATGTGTGAAATTTTCTGTATATAAAATCTGGAAGGCAAATTTGTTTGCATCTTCGTGTACAAATTCCATTATGTCCAAAATATGTTCGACTAATTACACTCCAATTTCAATCAACGCATACTCGATTTACGTCAAATTACTTAACGTAATAGGATTTTATCACATAGTTAAGGAAATATACTGTTCACGTAGCACTCCCATGCAATGTCCCACTCCTAAGGCGAGTAATTAAGTAACGTCGGAGAATTTGGCCATTTGAATTTAATTTTTACAACCAATTATTTTTAATACGATATGAAAACCGTCATAATTATATTATGATAAAGCATCACGCTATGTCCTTTGTGGGTTAAGCAGAGAGCATTTTTTTACCTTTTTAAATGTCATAAAATATGAAAATTAAGAAAGATGACATACTTTACAAATTGATCTATAATGTTACATCGATATTTTCAAAATAAAAAGGATATTTTGAAAAGTTGTAACGAGACACAGAGAATTCAATCTTTTTTCAGAGTATTGAAAGTTAAAACTTATTTTGTGAAAGGTTTTCTGGACATTGGAGGGCCATGTTTTTTTTTTTAATAAATATTTATTTTTTCTGTATAATATGCATACCTACCTACATTTGAATTAAAAACAAAAATTCGTCGGATCCGATTTATTGGCTAGTAAAAAAGTTATAGAGGCCAACACAAAAAAACGAATTCCTTAAAAAAAGGAGCATCGTTTATGATAGGAAAGAATGGAAATCCGTACTCTCTGCCTACCCCCTTCGGGAAACGGCGTGATGGGTAAAAAAATGTTATTTTTTTATTTTTATATTTCAGATTTTCGCAAACATACAGTTTTTTTTAACAAATAATAACAATATAATGAAAAGTACAACACATAAACCAGCAAAGTTTGCAGACATTACTTACTTATTTTTTAATATCTGGAGGGTTTTTCCTCTCCCCACTCGACATACACTACACACCATCAAGTATAAGAAAAAAACACTAAAGCTAGACGGGCTCGCCGCTGGGCCCGAAAACCCACCAGGGCGCATACCTCGACGCTCGTCACGACGGACTCTCGACACCCGGCAGCAGTACCCTCATTATAATGTATATAACATGAACACCAGTATGGGGATTGGGAAAGGTAAGGAAGACAGTTATAAATGATCTCCTCTATTGACCATTCCAGTTTGCCTCTTACATTCTACCAATAACCACCCATCACGCTGTTTCCCGAAGGGGGTAGGCAGAGAGTACGGACTTCCATTCTCTCCTATTCAACAAAAACCGTGTAGGTATATGAACATTTTTCGGGTTTAGTTGACTGTTTTAACGAAAATGCCGATTTTCGCACGATTTTAACCAATTACTATGAACATAATATACAAAAAAACTATTTACCGATTCTAGTTCTTGGTCCTATGAACAAGTTCTAACATTGTTGGGTACCTTCCCAGTTATGATATTAAGTATCAACCCCAAGAAAACCACCCTAAATAATTTCTACAAGGCATGATTGCATGTTATTACAGGAGTTTCCTTGCATGCACACCACTCCACATACTGAGAAACGATCTAGCAATTGTTTTATTGGCCCTACCTAGAAACACACTGTATCCATGGATTAACGTGCATTTATTATACATATTAAAATATTATGCAGTTATTTTTTTTTGCAACGTCAGATGAAAATTTCTAAATCATCGCCACTGAATACTAAGAGCTCTACAAAATTACGTGTACTGAAATCTCCCCATACTAAGGCAGGATATGAACCTGGTTATAGAGAAACAAATTATTGATGTTGCTGGCGGAAACTTTGTGAAATCCCATTTTTGAACAGGTAATTATTTTAAATAAAACTTTGTTTATTTCACTTATATTATTTATTGGCAGAGGCCTTTCGCTCACACGACCATCTTCAGTGCCGCAAATACTTAAACTTTAATAAGCGGCACTGAAGATGGTCGTGTGACCGAAAGGCCTCTGCCAATAAATAAGATAAGTGAAATAAACTGGTTATAGAGTTTTCTCGAATTTCAATTTTTATTGACATTCGTATGAGTTCTTTAAGAAATCATTAGAAAGTCATGAAAATTCTATTAGAAAACCCATCAATCAACATTCGAGAATAGGGTCCCAGCGCAAGATTTTTTTATTGGTATGAGATTTTTTTAAATAGGACTGCGCAAACATTCCGTACACTCCACATATTTCTGTTTTCCCAATATGTCCTAAGTAAGATTCTATCTCAAATCAAATCCATCAAAGGATAGTTTTAATTATGTTTAATTTTACTTTTCTTAATGAATCTGGAACACAAATACCCTTTGTCCCTTGAGTTGGAACCCCTTACCTTCCGTACATCGTACGTACGAAAGGCGTCAACAGATTAGCTGGGCTAGAAAACACTAATCTGTTGCAATTGCTGTTTAACAGCACCTATAGTTTGCCTGTTTCATCAGCTTTAAATCCCAGAGTGGACCACTTGAAGGTCTTTAATCTAAAATATTATCATCACTTTTTTTTCAGTTTGACAGCTAAAATAAAAAAATGAGTGCCAAGAGCGTCTTAAACGAATGAGCGTACAACGAAGCATGTAGTGTATCGTTCACTAGTTAACCAAGTATTTAAACCAAAGTATGTTAGTTTTAATATTATTCAACTAGTTAGAAAATGTTCTATGATTGTGGTAACACGTCCATATTGTATTTTTACTCGTATTATCGTTATAGAGAGTGTGATCGAGAAGTTCCTGCATTATGTTTTTATATGAACACCTAAATGAATGACGATTAATTTTGGATGAGACTGAGTAATGACCATCATAATTTTATGCCATACTCATATATTTCACAAATCCCGTTAAGTATAGGGCAACTTCCTATCTTACAAATATCATTATGGACAGTCAAAATGGTAAAAAAACGTCAATAAGAAATGAAATGAGTAATAATTTTTCACGAATATGTATTGTAATGACTCTAACAATTCATTACTGATGTTCGATTTTTTTTTTTTTTTAATGAATCTGTGCTAACTCAAAGTGAACATAAATACACTCCTTGACTCTTTCACAGTAAGCTACTTAAAGCTTGTGTCGTGAAAGAGGAAGATGGTCGAAGATTTTTAAATGGAACAAACCACTTAGGATTTACGACCGTATTCTACTTCTTGAGATTAATCTAATCACTTTCCGTTAACAGCGTTCGCCATTAGGTTGTAATGATTAAGTCTCCGAAACTCCTAATTATGAGAATTCTCTACATGTACAACATGTCGAAAAATCTCATGTATGCAACAAGTAGATATTTAAAACTTAATGAGATATAGAAATAAAAGTTGGGAATTATTGAGAACAACGGAGCAACCAAATTTAAAGACTGCGACTGCTGTCAAATGTTTTCCCTTTAATGATGTTTAACGGTGTTAGTAGGTACGATTTACTCATTAAAAATAGGTTTTTCAATATAAGTAAAAATTTCTTTTGAATTAATAATTATGTAAAGCCATTTCACCGGGCCTTGTATGGTAGGCAATCAATGCTAGCTGTTTAAAATTGGAACGAAAACCCTGAAATAATACTTAAAGTTTCTCGCATACTTTGTGATCGGACATTATACAAACATATTTAACTGTAATAATTCCCATTAATTTCATTAGTTAGTTTTAACCTAACTTAACTCCCTCTAATAACCCTCCAGTTAATTCGAAATCAATTAACTGACTTACCCTTTTGTATTTTTTCTTCAAGTCTAAACAAGTTAAAACATACTCATTTGAATTTAAGCTGACTTGTTTTCTGAGAAGTTGTTAACTTTAATTTAATACGTGTTAAAATTTCCTTGGTATGAAAACTATTTAGTTTTATAGGTTATGCTTTATGTTTTGACAAATAATTATTAAAGCTAAAGTTATACGTTATTTATAAAATAATGAAAAGAATGCCTATAAAACTCTATCTTCTATACATATTATAGGCTTATTGTTACTGAGATAACGACTTTTTGATGCATATAATAAGTACATAATAAACTATATTATAATTTTATTAAGTTCGTCCGTAGCTTGATATTTTCTTTAAATCTTTTCTTTAAACCTCACGCAAAATATTTATTCAAACCGCGACGCAATAAAAGCTACCTGACCGTGACGCTGGCGTCTAGGTCACAGTCCAATAAGGTCTATGGTCTATAAAGTTTGTTATTGGAAATTGAGATAAATATTATCCATGAACAAAGTTGTTTTTTTAATTTTGTTTTTCGTTTGTTTTGGATTAACAAACAAAAGAGATGTTCAGATGTCCCAAAGTAATATGGATGTCCCTCACCCCCACAAACATTCACATCACCTCTAATCCCATAATTTATCACCAAATTAAGGGCAAACGTGGCGTGAAACTATGTCTGCCGGAGAGAGCCCAAGTTTCTGTTAATATCATTACGGCACTTAACCCCTTATCGTCCAGTGGCCCTCGGATCAATCAGCTGTCACTTTGATGACAGGATTGAAAGGGTTAACCAAATAACGAACTCATGTCTTCCTTGCACTTCCTTTTGCACAGTTTTCATTTATGTACAAGCTTGCAAACATGCTCTCGAGGGTCGGCAGACTGGGCATTTTATTCCAATTAAATAACATTATTACTAATATTCTTTGATTGAAATGTGTCAAATTTTACAAGCTCATTCTATCCACAGGCTATTTCTTTTTTTTATGATGATCATATTAATTAATGTTATCTTAAGATATTGAAATTTATATGAATAAGCTAAATATAGGTACAGTTTTCCTACGATAAAACATTTTTTTTTCATACTAAGCGGCTCTTATGTCTGGAAGATCGTATACGGTTGATCCTAAGCTAATAAAAAGGCAAATTTTTGTAGGAAGTATATTCCTACATACTAGTCTTCTAAAACACCAAGTTTATGAGACGTCCATACTACGGTTTGCCGCTGACTAACCTGAGCATAGAGAAGATAAGACCCAAAGATCCATAGAAAGAGCCATGCTGGGTATCACTTTTAGAGATAGAGTGAGGAACGAATTGATACGGCAAAGAACAAAGATTGCAGATATTGCCCTACGTATCGCTTCCCTCAAATGACGGTGGGCAGGTCACATGGCAAGAGACCAGACAGAGAAATGGCAGAAGAGGGTCGAAACTTGGAGACCCAGATTGATTGCCAGGAGCATCGGGAGACCACCTCGTTAAACGCATTGGAGTCAACTGGGTCCAAAAAGCCTAAGATATAGCGGTGTGGAAAGAGATGGAGGAGGCCTTAACCCAGAAGTGGACGGGAATAGGCTGAGGAGAAATTCCTACATAACAGTTACATCAAAATCTTCCTAATTTAGTTCTAAATATTTTGCACATTATTTACTTCAATTTTTATAGAAGTATGAAATCTTTACCTGTACTCTGACTTCTGGCAAGTTCACCTTCATCGCCAATTCTTCTCTGGAATAAACGTCTGGATAGTGGCTCTTCTCAAACGCCCTCTCCAGTTCGTGGAGTTGGTAGGTGGTGAAGGTAGTCCTGTTCCTCCGGTGCTTCTTTTTACTGTCCTGACTGCTGCTGCCGTTGTTGTTGTTGCCGCTGCTGCTGGGTGGAGTGCCTGCTGATGGGTGTCTCGGGGAATTCCCTCCTCCTCCGCCGTCGGAACTATCGTCACACAGTCTCGTATCTGTGCCGTCGTTGCTGTGACATGAACCCTCACCTGTAATTAAAATAGTTATGTTAAAAACTAACCAACCAAATCATTAAAAACGACAAAAAATGTGAATTCTCTTGACACAAAGATATGGAAATAGAATTTTTTGAAAAAAGTCGTCTCCTAAAAAGTTAAGTTGGTACAGAAATACAGAGTAACGGTCTGACCACCTCACCGTTAAATCAATATTAATTGAAATCGCGTGGCCTGCAAAACTACTCTCCACACTTCTGTACCTAGTGAGAAATGAATCAATTACTCATTCTCCCTTCAAGATTTAGGGAAACAACAAGAACCGAGAGCTCTCCATTGTACTTGATCTTACATAGCTTCAATGACCTCCTCCCACATCATGTTTATATTGTTTCTCTGTTCGAAGGAACGGATCATAATGAAACGAGGGAGAAATGTGCTTTCCTCGGCCAACCTTCATGCGGCATACTTAAAACCCTTAACATTTATCTTAGCCAAATCCATCCGATCCATAATCCGGAAAATATCCTATCTGGGACACATTGTGTGTGGGGAAAAATAAGAAATCCTTCAACTCTTGCTAATGGAAAAGGTGGATGGTCGAAGAGGTTCTAGCCGAAGGTGAATATCTTGGATACGCAACGTGTGAGAATGGACCGGAATGGGGACGGTAGAGTACTTGTACTTACTGACGGGTGTGAGACTGAGAAGCCCTCCAGAAGTGGTCGCCAACGTCGGGGAGACCTGATACGGCAAAAGAAGAATAAGAAGAGTCCATACCATCTCTATAACGTAGAAGTGATGAGCCTGCGTTGGGTGCGCAGGCTTTAGCTAATAACCAAAATAGTTTTTCCTCTTTAAGTGTGATATATCTTGTCCTCAGACCAAACGAACCAAATTGGAACTACTTCTGCTTTTGATATTAGTCAACAGCGTTCAGTCAACTCTTCTTCTTCATCTGAAATTAGGTCACCTGGCATGTAATTCAAGAGGAGGAGCATGGATTTGACCTCTGTCGAGGTCGCTCGGCTCTCAGCTACCCTTCCACCTTTTTGGTGGTTTGTAAACTCACGCTCTTTAAAGAACTCTGATGTAAAACTCAATCAACCCTCATAGGGTTATAGCCCCAAGTACAAGAAATCCAAAACTAGATTTGAGGGTTAGTATCAACTATATGAAACCAGTAACGAATCAATTAAAATGTCTCCGCGTAGTAATATATGGTTATTTTATTTCAACAAAAGTATGAATTAATGTGTAATTTATGATATGTATTTTTTGTTTCCTTTCCTTTCTATTAGTTAGTATCAATACAATTAGCATTGTTACATAAATCGAGAATAAGCCAGAGTGTAATTATTTGTAACAAAAAAGGGGAAAATTAATACTTCCTTATCGCCCTCACTTATCAATGGGGTAGTTTGTTTCATGGAGAACGGGGTGAGTTAACAGAAAACGGGTTCTTTGGACGCTTATTTTGCGACATCATGTTTGTGTTGTAAAATACTTTGGACAGACATGATAACAAATGCCGTCCTACAGCGAGCTGGAACAAAGAGTTACTATCAACTATCAAATGATGATCTCATACTTAGGCCAAGTTCTGCGGGGGGGAAATATAATCTCCTACATATGATAATATTGAAGGGCAAGATTGAGGGACGCCGAGGACTTGGCCGGAGACATCATAGCTGCACAACATAAGAGACTGGACCGGCATCTGAAGTGTGGAGCAGCTGTTCCAGATGGCGCAGGATAGAGAAAGATTCGCCGAAGTGATCAACAACATTGGGGGGACCCGACAGGGCCCATGTCCACTATTCTCGACAGATAAGAATCTAGTTCCTTAATTGTGCATTTCAATATATAATGATATATTCTGTACTGTTTTGGCTGGGTAAAACCAAAAAAAATAAATCCTGATTTAATGAAACTGCACCAGGTAAAAACACTCTCCCTGTATTTTCTTAGTGACCTTGCCCCAGTGCATAGATGGGCAACAGAAGTTATCCATTGCGCTCGATTTGGCTTCCTTATCCTATGCCATGTCCAAATCTCTCAGCTCACCTTGAAAATATTATATTTTAAAAATAATTATAAAAGATTGATATGTAATAAAAATGATTCACCATATATAGATTCGGCGCATATGTATCTTCCCGCGCGGCGTACAAAGGGTTAACGACTGCGTTTTATGAATTCGCGTGGAGTGATTTTAATATTAGTGCTACATTAGCGCTTTATGAAATTATTTCAAATATAAGAAAGACTCATTCGATAATAAATTATGTAAAATTATTACGAAGTATTTATCAGATTTATTTATTGTTTACTCTACGCCACTGGAAACCAGGGGCGCCAGATAACATCGTTTTATTCGTTTGAAATATTATTATGGCAACCCAATTAAAATAGTGAGGGTTAATTTTCATATTCACAGTTGATAAGTGTGATTGTGTGTTTTAAAGAAAGGTAACTTCCCGTCGATCACCACGAATTTTCCTATAGAATGAGGTAACCAGAGATAGGAGAAAAAAAATTTGAACCAAACTTCACAAAGGACCATCTTTCTGGATATCAAATTAAAGGCTCAATAATTTTAAAATTTATAAAAAGATGTGTAAGTATTTGAATATTTTGACATCAAGACATTAAGATCACCCAAAATCTAGGTCAACGCATTCTTAGTGCGCATTAGCACATTATTTATTTTCTTCTCAAATGTTGAATACAGTAAGCAAGAGAGCTTGACATAAAAAATTTGAAAGATGGGTTAGAATGAGGACAATAGGAAGAATATGGCAAGGAAACCAACGTTGTAAAAAGATTCAATTAATAAGGCATTTAATTGAATTTGTGAATTGTTAGCAATTAGTGATTGTTTATATAAATAATTTAAAATAATGAAAATTATTCAGAAATTTGAATATAATACACATTAAGAGACATTGAAGTAAAAAAAAAAACAACAAAACAAAAGAAGATATATTGGAAATGGCACGTCATTTCAGAAAGCAAAGAGTCTGTCTGGAGAGAAAAAGTGGAAGACTGGCCGAGATCCTTCGGGATCTGGGTTGGCTGGCAGAGATCCTTCGGGATAAGTCCGCCCTTTCGACTGTCTTATTTACTATCTCCACACTTTACTTTGGAACAATAAAGTCTTATTTATTATTTATTTATTCAAGACTGATTTAATTTTACACAACGTTCCAATGTTTCATTTTATTCTATTGCTTTCTCATGAGTAGTGGCGGAAGATTCGTACTCGCGTAACTACAAAATTATCCTAATAGTTCGAAATATCCCAATCATAAATTGCTAACATAGTAACCGTATTAAATTATTTCCTTACTTCCTTCGTGTTATGTCTTGTAGTACTTCTCGCGTTTCCGGGTATATCGCTCTATCCGACTGGTATTGCATGCCTATAATTAATATTGCTTAATAACGTTTTATTGGATTCGAGATATCGAAGTGATTAGAAGTGATTCATTGTTGAAAGGAACACTCTGTTTCTGTTACAGAAATTGGTAGTTTGAATTTCTTGTAGATAGGTACGTTGAAATGATTTATTTTTGTAGTGAGAGTTTTTAGCATAGTACAAACTGCATAGGTACGTACATTTTCCCTTTAAACGTCACTTAAGGGCATAAAAATGTAACTCTCCATTGTTCTCCATTTTGCGCAATATTTTTGATTTATTGCGTAGTGCATAGTTTAATATCAGATATCATTTTTTTCAATAGAGCTGCCAATAAGAAATCTTAATAGCTGCCTCTAGGATGAAAGTTTCTGAATTTCCGTCAAACTGAGCACTGAGGTCCTTAGATAGATTCTCAGTCAAATTAGAGTTCTATAATAAGACTGAACGAGACTGGAAATTTTTACCATAAGCTGTGACAAAAATTGAGATAATGACTTATTGAAAAATTGAAAAATATTATAATATTAAGTATCGAAAAATTTGTTTTAAATCATCATTGAAAATCACATATCTCATACTAATATTTCGAATCCTGTCTTAGACAATAATAATATTATGATTAGGTATTATTTCTCGTATTAGATGATAGAGTGACAGACACCTGTTAGTGGAGCATTGAGAGTTTAAAGTACGTGTTTTAAACAATATTTTATTTTGAATGGAAGTGATAACCTAAGATTTGTCACGAAATGCATGTGAACACCATGCACCCCGAAAGACAGAAAAGGATAATCAGCTTTTCACAGGCAGAGTTAGCAGAGACTCTTCTACTGCACTTGCATATGCCTAACTCATCACAGTGAAAAGGAGTAAAACTTTCATCTTCAATATTTTATTTTGTTTGTGTTCTCAAAGTTCTGTTGGTGCTTTTAATTAATAAATATTGAAGGTCACAAACACTGCGCACGATCGAGCGCAATGAGAGCTCTTGTTGCCTCCCTATGCCCCTGAGTGGGGTGTAAAAGGGAGAATTGATTCATTGATTGATTAATGATGATGTGTCGGGGATATTAAATTTGAGCACTATAACCATCTAATAAAACACTGTCAACGTTGGTAGTCAGCAGTTTACTTTCCTTCTGAAACTCGATGGTCGATCCCAGGTGCCAATCATATTCCTTTTTAACAACAAAAGTATTGATTTATGTGGAAGATGTCAAGAGTATATAAATTGTGTTCACTTTATTAAATGATGGTCACACACCCATCATAATACCCATGGTGAGTAAAGTGTAACACGTTGTCGAACGATATTAGGAAGACCATAATTTTATGCAATCGTCCTAAAAGTTTTCTGAAAATAGTTCAAAAAAATAGCGCGATAACTTATATGTTATGTTAGGAACTCGTGTAAGCGGAAATAAATTATTAGAAGCATCACTCAAATGATTATCCTTACTCTATTAGTTGCTATATTATAAAAAAAATAGCGCGATAACTTATATGTTATGTTAGGAACTCGTGTAAGCGGAAATAAATTATTAGAATTATCTCTCAAATGATTATCTTAACTCTATTAGTTGCTATATTGTAAAAAAATAGCGCGATAACTTATACGTTATGTTAGGAACTCGTGTAAGCGGAAATAAACTATTAGAAGTATCTCTCAAATGATTATCTTAACTCTATTAGCTGCTATATTGTAAAAAACACACACACACACACACACAAAGAAAAAGAACGGAGACTTCCATTAGTTTTAATTATCAGACACAATAGAATCGAATTAAGATGTACCTGCCTCTTACGGAGCTCTCAAAATATTGATAGAATAATGAAACATCAATCAAACGTGTTAATTCCTACCAATTAGTTCAGATTAGGTCCCTTAACCGACATAGTGACGTAACTACAAAATACTGTTTGTTATCACTTTTTTATTTATTTAAAAGTGTTACAATGGAAGGAGGTCCTGTGACCATGTAGGACGTGTGCCTACGAAACTAGTCAGGATAATAAAAATTGTGGAAAAGTTGTACAATCTTTTATTTGAACTTTATTTTCAAAGAAACTCCACCAAGAAATGCATGTTCATCATTTAGTAAATTTTATAAAAATAAAACGCAATATTATCTCTTACTCAAGATTTAGAAAATTTGAGATGATAAATTTATAATTATAAATATAATTAGACAGACCACCAATGCAATAACTGTATGAAAATTTAATAAGTATGATGTAAACATTTTTATTATTTATTTATTAATTATTTACTGTACATTGATATTTTTAGAAACAACACATAAAATTTGAAATGAAAAAGACATCACAGAATCATCATACAGAGGGTGAGCTTACCACAACGATGTTATGGTCTCTAACAACTATCCCAAATATAAATAAAAAAAAAAAAAACAAAAAAAACGTACAATAAAAAAAGAAAACAAACTCACACAAAAAAAGAAAAGGAAAGGGAAGTGGTTGAGGTGGGAGAGAGGGAAGGATAGATGGGGTTTAGGACACAGATACTGTATTTGAGGAGATCATCATCTCTTTAACGGATCGCTTGAATGACGTCAGACTTTGGGTCAGTCTATGGTTCGATGGGAGATTATTCCAAAAACGAGCACCCTTACTGCAAAAGAGTTCGAGACGAAAGGGATATGAAAGTTCTAATTCTCCCAAAAGTGGTCATGCGTTCATTTTTAGACAATGCTTTGAAAAAAGCATTTTTTATCGATTAATCTTTAGGCATTATGAAACTGAATTTTTTTTTACTATATCGAACTGTTGTCTGAATAGATAAACTCTAGATTTCTGAAAATTGATTGATTGGAATTGTTATAAGAAGGTCTTTTAATAAATAATAATAAAAATACATAAAGCTTTATTGAAAAGTAAAAATAACTATTTTGAAATAACTAACTAATAAATAAATTAAAGAGTCAAAGAGCTGATTTATTCCGAAGGGTCTCTTCCAACATTTAATGATTTACATGGTAAAAATAATAATAAAAAAAAAATTCAGGGAAGTATTTTTTTTTCAAGTAAGTACTTAGGTACTAAATAAAAAAATGTGTCGATATAATATTATTAGAATGTACGTTTGTGGCTGTAACAATATCCAACTTTAAAAAAGTAAGTACCTACTTGTTTTTTTAATATACCTACCTAAATATATTTTTTTTTTGTAGATACGCACCTCTTCTACTTCGCATTGAAGGAGTTAGTAGTAATGACTTACTTATGTATGTAGTTCCATTAATTTATACATGAGATGATTTGAAGAGAACAACTCAGCATGACTCTATGTCAAACCTATGAGTAGGATCCTTATTAGAATCGACGGGAAATTATGATAATTAAAGTCTTTTAACTTTTTTATCTAGATTTGATTACCTACTATGCACCATTGAAGCTTTAGTTTTTTTTTTATTTTATTTCCATAAGCAATTACACAACAAACAGTTTACATATATCATTGTTGGAATTTACTGCCCCACTAGACAAAGTCTGTTCTGGGGCAATACTACTTCAAATCAAATCATGTAACCAACCAATCATCTTACAAAAAAGCATAATACCTACAGTGAGGGAAAAAAAATAATAGTAGATAATAAATAAAAGTACCTACAAATAATAATAATAAATAATAATAGTTTATACATTATTTAGGCTAGAAACACATATATACAACATTAAGTCGCTTAACTATATAGTTGCTCAATTAAAAAACTAAGATCATCTCTTGATTGAATTGATGGACAAAAATTGATCAATTTGTGTTATACTGTATAGGTAAGTGTGCGTATAAAGTGGATCCGCGACTTTTCGGTGTGGCCTTCTCATTTAACTTTCTTGTTAGTAATAAGTAATTAAACATTGTTAGCACCTTACTCTAACCGAAAGAAGACTGATGGGTTTAGCAAAGTGATAAAAAGTGACGATCGATATTAGGCGCACTACTTTTTTTTTTACATTTGCTTGTAAAATGCAAACGGAATGGATTAGTGTATGGTATTTATTTTATTTTTATTTCCCAAATTAAATATTTTACAATGAATCACTAATTTTATATAACTATGGGATTTATTATCTCACTAGGCAGATGCCTGTGCCGAGATTTTTTACAAAAATACTGAAACCAGTACTAGAAATTAACATTGAAAACTTATAATAAAGTTACATATAGAAAATAATATTTTTTAGATTTTTTTTTAAATGAATCTGTGCTCACACAAAGTGAACACAAATACACTCCTTGACTCTTTCACAGTAAGCTACCGAAAGCTTGTGTCGTGAAAGAGGAAGATGGTCGGCACCTGGGATCGAACCACGACGTCCGCAGTACGAAAGCCGACGTTGTAACCGCTGGGTCACCAACCACTTCAAATTTTATTATTATTTGGAAGACTATTTTTTATGTTAATTAATAGTTGCATAAATGTAGGATTACAGCGATATTTAATCCGATCTCCTTTCACTCAAAATATATAAAAACCCACGAATCGAACTCAACATCGAAAATGCATGGAAAAGGGAAAAGGCCCAGAAGAATGCAGCACATCGCACAAACAACAAAGCAAAAAAGCGATCGATCATCACCGACAAGAAAAATACTAATCACAACAACATCCAAATTTACACCAGTGATATATTATCTACTTAAAAATAAAAAGCGCTCTTCTCGGTCAATCTCTCCACATCCTTTTCATTATAGTTGATATGTGATGTGATGCGGTGGTATCACCTAACATTCATAATTTGGCATACATACATCATAGATATAAGAAAAATAGTTTCTTATTTTGTGGTCTGGATTTGCTTAAGTGAATGGACTCACACCCATACAGAAGAATGGAGAACACAAACTCCTCGTTAAAGTTTTTTATCGACATCTTATATACTATGGTTGTCAAAGGCGCCATCGATACGTATCGGAAGCTCAACTTTTTAATTCCTTAGTACCAACATAAGGAGTTGTCATATTATTCATACTAAAATTCTTGTGTATTTGGTACATAATTTGCTACCTGAGATCCAAGAGGCTTTATCTACAACCCCATCAATTTTTTCCAATTTTTTTTTCGGTAAAGATGAGTTGCACATTTCATGTACCTACTCTAAAAAATGCTTTTAGAGTAATAGGCGTGATTATCTGTGGTTGTTTTTATTTAATAGACACCCAAAAGTATTCAATGTCCGATCAATCTGTTATCCATGGTTACCTGCCAAATTTGCAGGTGTATTGATTGTTTAAACAAACTTTTGATTAGCTTTAAGCATCTGTCAAATAATGACTTATTTCCAAAAATGCTATTCCATAGAAAGAGGAAATTATCTTAAAAACATACCAACATACCGGGATATTGTTTTTTTATGATTGAATAATTACTTGTCATCATGATAGATATGCGGTAGATACCTGTTATTGGAGTCCTGGAGATTCTATGTTTTGTTTTATATTTTTTTTGTTTGTGTTGTTCAGTGTTCTGCTAGTGTCTCTAATATACATATAAATAAATCAAATAAAAATTCTTTCGGCCTTCCACTCCGTAAGAATTATTTGTGAACATAAAATTAGCTGTGTAATTTTCTTTTGTTAAGTTTCTATGCTAATTTTTTTTATACTCTATTACTTTTCATAAAATAAATAAAATTGTAGAAAAAGGTAGCTATGTAGGTACGTTATTTAAAACAAAAAAAGGTAAATAAATCTTCCTATCTTTTAGAAGAATCTATCAACTGTTACAAACAAGACTTAGACAACAACCTGCCGAACGACTTTTCACAAAGTAAAGTATCCAAATTAAATTAATATAAACTACAAAACTTTTTAATCCATTACAGATAGGTACCTACCAATAGGAAAAAAAGCAATCAACAAATTATATATGATTATTTCAATGATTTTGTTTTTATTTGTGTGTGATTGTTTTATACGAACTAGTGCAAAAATAGTTTAAGTCAGAAAATATACGATTTTTGTAACAAAAAAAAAACTGATTCATAATATCTTACTGTATACAGGACATTCGAAAAAAATAAATATAAAATATTTATAGGCCAGTTTTGTCTTGATAGATTGATTTATAATTCAGATATGTGAATCAAATTTAATAAATTGATTGAAATATTTGGACATACGATAATCTGGATCTGATAAAATGATCTTTCGATAACATAATTCGTATTATTAAATTAATGCATTTTATATTGTCTGTATTGTGTTATATGTATATTATATTATCATAGTATGTATGTTGTTATTTATTTTTATTTATTTATAAGCTTAAAATGCTTTTAACAAAATTATGTCTTGTTAATGGATTTGTAAAGCGTGCTTCGTATCAATATTTGACCCAGCGACTGTGCGTATAACTCTGAATAAGATAATTTTGTTTAAACAAGGCTCCTTTATAATAAAAGTCGTTAGCTATTTTAGGAAGCCCGTCAAAAATATTACCTACTTTAAAAACACTTAAAACCAATATAAATAAGTGTACCTATTTTCTGAAAGATCACTACTGACACTATTCAAAAATATCTGGTCTGATAAATTGGGTTTCATGTAGGTCCCTTAGATTGTATAATTATTTATAAAATAATATTATCTACCTATTATTATTTTTATGGTTTGCTGATTTCAGCTCTGATGGCTTTCTTTTACTTATGATGTTTTTTTTTCTTTTTATAATCGATATTCAATGGAAATTGTACCTGCATATTAAATAGGTATATCCTGTACTTATAACAAAATTTGTTAAAAAGGCATAATGTTGCTGTGTAACCACCTATAAATAAAATAAATAGGTAGAGATTGTTTTTCAATGATAATCCCGTCAAAGTACAAAGTACAACACTTTGTCCGTTAATTTTGTGTTATAAAGTGTTATTAGGTATTTTTAATACATTTCAGATTCACTTTGTTTCGTTATATATTTATTTTATCTGTGATACATTATAGTTCATGTACGTATGAAAAATAAATAAATGTATTAAAGTTATGTGGTTCTGACCTAGTCGTATAAAATGAAGCATGGCTAATTCGAAAGTGTCCGGGAATGTATAGGTAAGTAGGTAGGTACCTACTTAACACGGACCCATATCATATTATTTATTATTATTTTTTAATATTATTAATTTATCTGACAGATGATTTGTTCAATCAATAATAATAGCATTCAATCAAAATAATAACAGTTACATAAAATATAAATTTGTTATTTTTATATCGTTTTGTATCATCTTAACTCTCTTTCAAAGATTATAAGTAGTATAACAGTAAGCCCATTGAGGTATGTTTGAACACAATCATATATTAATGCCTCTACGTATTTTTTTTTAAATAAATATAAGTTTACTCATTTTTGGATGCTTTAAAATGTGAACACTTGAATATTTCATAAACTGATAACTTGGAATATTTAACAACTGGGACGCGGAAGGAGCCTCCACGTAGATTAAGCTTTCAATAGAACGATCGGGCCTGGAAACGACTCCACATCGGCCGATCCTTTCACCACCGACTATTCAAAGAAAAAAATATATATATTTCATGAATTGAACATTTTTAATACTTCACAAACTGAACACTTGGAATATTAAACCACTGGGACGCGAAAGGAGCCTCCACGTAGATTAAGCTATCTATTAATAGAACGATCGGGCCTGGAAACGACTCCACATCGGCCGATCCTTTCACCACCGACTATTCAAAGAAAAACTATATATACCTACCTATTTCATGAATTAAACATTTTTAATACTTCACAAACTGAACACTTGGAATATTTAACCACTGGGACGCGAAAGGAGCCTCCACGTAGATTAAGCTATTAATAGAACGATCGGGCCTGGAAACGACTCCACATCGGCCGATCCTTTCACCACCGACTATTCAAAGAAAAATTATATATACCTACCTATTTCATGAATTAAACATTTTTAATACCTACTTCACAAACTGAACACTTGGAATATTTAACCACTGGGACGCGGAAGGAGCCTCCAGGTAGATTAAGCTATTAATAGAACGATCGGGCCTGGAAACGACTCCACATCGGCCGATCCTTTCACCACCGACTATTCAAAGAAAAATTATATATACCTACCTATTTCATGAATTAAACATTTTTAATACTTCACAAACTGAACACTTGGAATATTTAACCACTGGGACGCGAAAGGAGCCTCCACGTAGATTAAGCTATTAATAGAACGATCGGGCCTGGAAACGACTCCACATCGGCCGATCCTTTCACCACCGACTATTCAAAGAAAAATTATATATACCTACCTATTTCATGAATTAAACATTTTTAATACTTCACAAACTGAACACTTGGAATATTTAACCACTGGGACGCGAAAGGAGCCTCCACGTAGATTAAGCTATTAATAGAACGATCGGGCCTGGAAACGACTCCACATCGGCCGATCCTTTCACCACCGACTATTCAAAGAAAAATTATATATACCTACCTATTTCATGAATTAAACATTTTTAATACTTCACAAACTGAACACTTGGAATATTTAACCACTGGGACGCGAAAGGAGCCTCCACGTAGATTAAGCTATTAATAGAACGATCGGGCCTGGAAACGACTCCACATCGGCCGATCCTTTCACCACCGACTATTCAAAGAAAAATTATATATACCTACCTATTTCATGAATTAAACATTTTTAATACTTCACAAACTGAACACTTGGAATATTTAACCACTGGGACGCGGAAGGAGCCTCCAGGTAGATTAAGCTATTAATAGAACGATTGGGCATCCCTTGAAACGAGTCCATATCGGCCAATCCTTCCACCATCAGAGAGACTAAGTATTTAAAGAAAAAAAATATATTTCATAAAGTGAACACTTTGGATGTTTCACAACTGGGACGCGGAAGGAGCCTCCACAGTCATAGGACGTTTATACGGTTGTCCTTAAAAAACGTTCAATCAATGAGGGATTTTTCTCAAAAACTAACCTTCAAACAACGATACATGATTTAATGTGTATTTTATATAAAAGTGAAACATAGGTCAAATTTAAAAATAGAATTTTATTCAGGCTTTTGTTTATACTATTGTTATAATATAAGGTCGTAAAAGCAGATGTCTCTGATATTAGGGTAAGCACCACGTATTATATAATAAGTACATAGGTACTAAGCGCATACTCCACAGTATAACAATAAGCGCAGCCTCAGAAAGGGGAGATTCAAATCCTCCGTCCCCCGAACACCCCTTGGCCCTTCACTTCATTTAACAACCCTCCAAAATAAAACAAAATATTTTCCGTTTTGACACACTGCCATTTTTATGAAAAGCCTGCCAGAGAATTTTGTTTCAGTGTTTCTTAAAAGTTGGGAGATAGTTCAGTATTTTTTATTCGTAATTTTTCAGGAAGGTACTTACCTATCTAATTAAAAAAAAACTAAAATGCAAAAACTAGGAAAACCATTAATATAATATAAGCGGCCTTTTTAGGAATATGATGTTGTTAAAATATTATCTAGTGTCACAAAACAGTAATAAATATGGTATACGATACTTATGCACAAATTATCGGAATTAAAACAAAATAGAACACAACATTCTAAGTTTGTCTAGATTCTTGTGTCCATTTTAAGGGCTAGATCTTAACGAATATAATATCAACAATTATTGATGACTGGCTAAATACTGTTCGATATTTAAATGAAAAATTAATGTATTGATATTAGTAAATAATATAGTATACAGTTTTAAATAAATTTGAAAATCGAACAGTATTAGTCAGTCAACAGTTGTTGATATATTCGTTAAAAATAGATCACTTTTTATATTTTTTGTGTATTTACACAGCGAAAGTTTATTATGATGACTCAAAAGAAAACTCAATTACGCTTTCTTGAAAAAAAAAAATATGAAAGATCAACTACTGTGTTTTCTTAAATCGTCAAAGTATAGAGAACAACTATATAGCTTCCAAACGTCATTGAATATTTTAGCTTCTTATTATTGGATATGAAAAATGTGTGTATGTATTTGCGTCCTTAGTACCACACGGTTTTGTTTTTCCAGTGGGTACAGATGATTCTCTAAAAATATAAGTACCGATTGATGAAATTAAATAGTGACCTAAGATTTGAATGAGATCGCAACTAAATCATATTTAGACGCTTTCGGAAATTTCAAGGGTGATATAATATGACGCGGGATGGTTCACATTATATAATATCCTATTTTAATTATTTCAATTTTCACTTGAAAAGTTTGAACATCTCTGGTAAATTGAGTATAATTAATTTGGGATCAAAACTCCCCCATTGTTGTCACGTGTCAATGAGGAGATAGCACGGTCGCCATAGTGTTAACCAACAAACGCTAATAGCCCTTAATAGACCATTATTAGGCTATAGGTAGGTTCCATTTCTTCTTTTCACTACCTCTTATGTTTATGTTGATTGTTTTTTACGACAATAACAATCCATCTATAGGGCTAATATCTACACCACTATTTTTATCATGTTTGGAATGGATTTTTTACTCTGGAAGAATCACAATGCACTGTTTTAAGACTCTCACGCCATGGCTATCGAATCATGGCGAATAATGCCTGTCTCGATAAACAGCTAACAATGACCATCGATGGTAGCCAGGTCTCCCAGGTGGACAAATTTAAGTACCAAAATTACCAGTGGCGACCTCGGGGCAGAGTTCCCGATACGTATCAGTATGGCAAGTGGTGCCATTGACAACATGACAAAAATATGAAAAGCGTCGGCGTTAAGGTCTCAACGAAATGTAAAATATTTGACGCGTGTGTGTTGCTTATTCTATAGGTGTGAGTTGGGTGTGAGTCCTGACACCTGACCAAAGTCTAGGCACTGCGTTTGGAACGAAGCACCTCAGGAGAATTTTGGCTATAAGGTGTAACCACTGCATCATGAATGACGCTATACGCCGGGGATACAGCGAAGGCCTATCATTGTGGAGAGGAGATTGACATGACTGAGAAATTTATTAAAGATGCAGAATGACAGTTGAAGAGGGGATTTAGACATGGTATGGGAGGAGATCATAAAAACGCAGTGGAAAGCTCTTGTTACCTCTCTATGCCCCTGAGTGGGGCGTAAAGGGAGTTTAGATTGATTTGATCGAAATAAATTTCTAATAAGCAGGTAAATATACTTACTACTTATTATAATTTTAACCTGTATAAATAACAGTTTATAATAATTGTTTTAAATTTCTTTTAATTAAAATATCGTATCGTACTACACCTCTCTACAAGCGACATAATATGAATTTACTCTACAAAAAATATTGAATTAAATAAATTAGCGAACTTAATTCTCGAACACTTAAAACATTATTTGAATTATGAAAAAAACCTAATTAATTAACACTAAGTAGTATAATAACGAATCTGATAGTTCATTAAGATAATAAATAGTAAGCCCCGTTTATTCGGCTTTTTAGGCCGGTTAAATAAATTTAGTTAGTTAAGGTTTAACATTCCTGCAAAACGATTTTTTTTTCATTCTACCAATGAATTAATTATATCCAACGTTAAATAGAACGCCATTTTTGTGTCCCTGAAAAAAAAAACTGTAACCAATAACTTATTTAAAGTGATTTTTGAAATCAAAAGTTTTCAAAAGCATGAAAAGTAATCCTTTCCTTCTTCGTTATTTCCTCATTTCTAAGGACCATGATCCACGCCAACACAGGCAGCTCTGAGAACCAAACGCCTGCATTCCTTTCTGTCCTCCCCAGTCCACATGCAAAGTAAACGTCTCCCTATATTATTTTTTACCCTAATGAGTTGTCTTGTCTTGTATTATTAGAACGATAAATAAGTAAAAATTACACTTTTCTATTCAAAAGTACGTCAGTGGACAGGTATAGCTTGCGGAAGTTCTTTCGTAGGACAATTTTCTTAGTCACTCGTTCCTCACCAATCTAAAACAGTTCATGAATATCATATTGGGTAGAAATTACAAGCCAAACATCTTAGGAATATTCAGAACCGACTGATGGGAATCGAATTCGTTACTTCTTGGTTAGAACTAGCGTCAATGCCACTAGGCTACCGAGTTCGGTAAAATCTATTTGAAAAGTCCTTATTGATGGTTAAAATCGTACAGTCCCTGTATGAAAACTCCGAGTGTAGCGTCAAAACGCCAGATGGTCCTGAAAATCTATGTAGGTATAGCACAAGGAAAGCCTGTCTAACTGTATAAAGTGAAAAGACAGCTTGTAATTAATTATTCGTATTATTAAATGCCTAAAATTCTGACTCATATCCTTCCATTCGACATGAACTTTTTAGACAAAAACGGATCGTTTTAAAGTCCGAATAAAATAGCCTGCACTGTTTCTCTAAAATAATTATAACCCAAAGTCGCCTTGTAAAAAGTTAAGTGTTTTTAAATATATGAAGGTGTAGATGTATAGGCAGTAGTAGGTATCCAGCTAATAAATGGGTAGGTGCCCGGCCGAGTATTTGGTGGGTTATTAAGCCCCACTCCACGTCTCTGGCAACTGACAGGTTATCTGTCAAATATGGATCCGCCCACCGCGTTAAATTGGACGTTAATAGACTTTAATAAAGATGTAATACGGCGATACTGCGTGATCAGGTGCGGTCATGAGTGGCCCGCGTACAGACGTGGTCCTTTATGAATTTGTAAAAAATAAATAGATTCTGAAAAAGATCGAAGGATCCGACTTAATCGCATGACAAACATTTGGCATGGAGTATTACGTAACGCAGTGAGCATTTACACCAAAGAAACATGGATCCCGGGACACAAATAGAGCATTATTTCTTAATCGTTCATGTTGTCACCAAGTAAACAAAAACGACCAATAGAACTGACACCAAGAACTAATTAATGGGCGATGACAGATTACTATTGTCAGAATCATAATTCAAGCTCGTTGTTGTTTACTTGGTGTGTACATCAACAATCTTGAAATAATGCTTTATTTTTTGTTCTGGCTCTGTGTGCGTTTAGTTTAAACACACCTTAATAGAGCTTTCTGAAGAATTATATGAAGTTGCTTTACAAAAGTCTGTTATTTGTTATTTCATAATTTTCCTTGTCTATTTTTCTCCCTTAATGGAATCACTGAGGGAGTATTGATTGATTGATTATTTCACAACTGAGGAACACGGGGTTTCAATTAAATACATACATTTAAGGCAGAACATTATCTGTCGTATTATCAGAAAGTGTATGCTCGCTATAGAAAAATAAAAGGCGATGGAGGATCAGCATAAACAGACTATCGAGTTACCGCATTGCTTAAATCCTCATGATAATGATACGAAAAATTCTGCAGAAACGTCGAGATAAAAACTATATAGGAACTCTTCATCTTAGGGGAAGACATATGATAAAGAATCAAAATAATCATCTACATAATAATATTATCACCAATTAATTAATGTTACTATCACGTATCAAGATGTCTTAGGTAAGGTATTGTTGCAGAAGATAAATACGTCAGAAGGTATTTTTTTTTTCGTAAAAAAAGCATTAAAAGCCCCGATTGATAAAGTTGAACACCCCTGATCTAAAATAACTTAATTATCTCCAATTTGGATGTTTTGGAAGTGTTTACATAATGTTATATACATAAAATAAAGTACCTAGGCGCGTACATACTTAATCCGACCAAAGATGTGGAAGAAAATTTGAAAAAATTAGTATACTTACCTAGATAATATATACTATACCTTATGACCCTACTAAAAAGGATAAATATTGTTGATAGTTTATTATAATTCAAGTTTATTTCATTGAAAAGGAAACAAGGATATGTTTTAATTATTAGATTATACATAGGTACCTATACTTATATATTTTAATAGGTACCTATTACATTAAATAGGTGTAGGACCTATTACCTATCCATATGTACCTAGATATAAATAAAAAAGTAGGTACCCACCATAATTCTATTAGGTACTTGTAGTTGGTGAAAGAAGTTGCTTGGTTACATCTATTTATTGATTTGACAATATCTAAGGATACCTACACCTAAAATAAAGTCCGGTCAGTGCGAACACTTATATAATATACAACCCGAGATCGATTGAACAGATTTTTATCATTTTTGGTTTATTGAATTCCTCTCGTTGCTGAATAAGTACCTAATAAAACATCGACAAATAGATAGAAAATAATATAAACTAATAATAATATAACACTTTTCTATACCTACAAAGGTGTCAGTATAGCCGGCGGAACTTATTGCCCGAGGCATTTTTTTCCAGTCAACCGGTCCCGTCCAATCTGAGACAGGCAAACCCCGGGTAGAAATTTCAAGTGAAAAAACACTTAGAAAAACTCTGACCCGACCGGAAATCGAACCTGGGAGCTTGGATCTGAAGTCCACGCTAGTACAACTAGGCTACCGTTACATAAAAATATTGGCATGAAGATTTTTGATGGAATTTTTAGATACATTGAAGCGCATTTTCATAAATTAAAACATATTTTAAACCGTCTATTTTGCATCCGTTTTCTGTAAACCTCATCAATTAATGACAGACAATTATATATTATTGACAAGCACAACTGACATCAGCTTCTGTCAAACGCCAAATTAATTCAAAAATTAAAATTAATTATATTGTAAAAAGCATCAAGAAGGTTTTCTTAAAATTTCTTTTGTTACGCGCAACTCTCTTTGCTTTCGCATAAAAACCTTCTGCGGACAAAAGCAAAAACTACAAAAATAAAAAGAATTAGCGAAATTATTGGTCCAACCGATTAAGCGCGGAAAATAGGGCTCTATTTTTAATCAAGATTTAGATATGTATGAATCGGTTGACCTGTCGTTGGTATGGTTAAAATAAAGGAACAAACACAAAATCTTTACAAGGTATAAGTTATATTGACAGATTTGTTATTAGGTAGATTGTTTAAATACCTATATATGTAAATACCTACCTATATTAAAATATTTTGATTCATGCATTATAATTGTAGGTATGTAGGTATTTATGTTAGTATCTGATATCTCTCCTCCAATCTGAGTCTTGCCCATTAGAGTTGATTTCAAAGTCACGGTACAGGCGCGTTTTGGTTGATTCAATTTATTTTTTGAGTTCATACATGTACTTTTTTTTAGATTACGTTTTTCGTAGAATATGCTTTGTAGGAAATTGCCTGGGACACAGAACCTCAGCTATTTTGCAATATATTTGATGATCTTCCTGGTAGGGGAGTCTATCTTACGGTTTTAGTGTTTCGGGTTCACCTTATTCCTAACAGGGTCTCTTATTCCGTCCCTAAGGGTCGTGCCAAGATTTAGCACGAAGAGTCTTTATCTCCATGGTTGCTTAGTTTGGCTTGTGTTATTGGCTCTGGCTTCAAATTGCATAAGCCGTAATTGGCTTCTGACATTGCATGTGTCTATGTCTTTTCGTGGACTCTGTTAAGGAGGTCTGTTTGGCAAGAGATACCTAAATATCTGAACCTAAAAATCTGAACCTTTCTACAATATGTTGGTGTAGGTGTATATTATGTTTCTTTTTTATATTTCGTACAGATATTCATTTGTTTATTATCTTTGGTTTAGAAATCTCGAAAAAAAGTTATTATATTACTAGCTTATACCCGTCATGCTTTACGTTTTTGATTCCGATTGTCAGGCTTGATCGGTAGGTAATTAAACAGGTTCTAGTCTAGCTTCCCATTGCTTAACAGACCTCTATAACTGACATAAGCACAGAAAAAGAAGAATAACACTTTTACAATTTTTGTTTTACCGACCTCATAATATTATACGAACCTACCGACATAATTTGCAAGTTTTCATAGAGAGAGCTCTATGGTTTGAATCTTAGCTACATTCCGTACACCCTCTAATGTGTGATAATTAATTAGGCATTCCACCCATAGAGGGTGATTTGTGCTATGTTTTTGAGAAATTTGTATGAAGATCCTAAAAAGTAGAGTTTTTTAAATAGCTGTAAATATATTAAAGTTAATGCAGCAAATTGTATTTAAGAACCTTCTCCGCCATTTTGTACGGCTCTGGGCATATTAATATCTGACCTTAACGTCTGTTTTCTACGATTGATGCGCCTTCAAAAATATAAACGGACTAAAATATTATGTAGAAGATGTAGGTAGGTACCTGACTTACCTACTTAAAAACAGTGTGGTCACCTGTCTGAATTTTGCAACGTGCATGCACAAAAATTTTATCCTTTTTAAGGGAACCTATACCTTTCCGAATACAAAATTTATCTAAATGATCTTTTTCAGCGACTTTTTCCCGTTCCGGTTACCAAATTATGGGATTGATTTTTTTTGTATGTGTCCAGTGGGGCTAGTACGAGTTTTATCGAAAGCTAATTGCACGAAAATTTGGTAAGCGCTTATTAGCGTGCAAATAGTGTTCTTAAATCAAACGATCGAATCATTCAATCATTTTAGTATGAAAAATTTTCGAAACTCTTTCGATGATCGTTTTGATATTCGATCATCGAAAACTTATCCTAGGGGTAGGTACAGGTTAAAATGTTTCCATAGGTGGCGACTAGCGACACTACCTTTAAAAATAAAATAATGATAACTTTATTATTACTAACTTAATTATTTTTCAGTAAATTTGATTCGTAAGGATAATTTGATATTTTTTTCTGAATTATGTAAACAGTTGAGCTGAATATCTTATTGCGTCTCGTAGTTGAATACATAACCACTTAAGTTGTTTTATTTTGCTCATCCTGACAAGTAGGTTTTAAGATCCGTACCTGTTTGAAATTAATTTATTTCTTTCTCGGTAGGTACTTACCCCATCCCTCCCTTTGTACCTATACAGATACGTCAGTCATTAATTAATTTGTCAGAATCAAAAACACGTTCTCATATTAGGCAGATAATGATTTCATATCATAAAAGAACTAATTATGTATTCCTCCTCCATAACCTACGCTGCGATGTTATAAGTCTGTGACGTTTGTGGAATATAAACTATTTTACTCATAGTATATGGAATATACATGAGTCTTGTGATCGGATTTCAAAAAAAATGGATTTCGCTGAAATTAATTTTCTCGGCGTTTTCGAGGGTGTAGATTCCAAAAATGCAAAAAAAAATTTTAATTTCCGCGTCCCGTACCCTTACGCGT
This sequence comes from Mystacides longicornis, assembly GCA_963576905.1. Classification (NCBI taxonomy): domain Eukaryota; kingdom Metazoa; phylum Arthropoda; class Insecta; order Trichoptera; family Leptoceridae; genus Mystacides; species Mystacides longicornis. The sequence continues at coordinate 5,052,052 of OY756420.1, forward strand.
ACGCCAAAAATGTGTGCGCACCCATAACTCATAGTAATTTTTATCCGATTTGATTGAAATTTGGTAGAACGGTTAGCCCCTCGATGTAGATGAGCCAGTAAAATGTTGAGATCTGTACCTTCAGGGGAACCCTCTTAAAGTATCCAAAGAAAATTTCACTTGTTCTAGAAGGGCTAAAAAAGAAAAAAAAATCTTCGATTTTCATAAAATTTGGTATACGGGTTGGTCTTATGCTCCTACACAAGCACGTAAAATTTGAGGTCCGTAACTTCAGTGGGTCCCCCTTAAAGTACCGATTAATATTGAATATGTAGTTCTAAAGCAGATAATAAAAATCTCCAATAGTCGATATCATTTTAAAGTTTATATAATAATTCCAAGGATAAATTCATTTTAATCGTAAAATTATGAATTTTTATGCAAAGATATGTTTTACACGAAAAGGCTGTTATAATATACTATGAGTTCTGGGCTACCCTAGGTTAGCAGCTTTTTTTTATAATGGCATTACATCCAAAAAGAATGATGAAGCCAATGACATATACCTAAACCTTATCGTAATAAAAAAATAGTAGGTTATTACAGTTATCACACAGTTTTTCATAATGGAATACGTGTTTTGATCTTAATATTTAATATTGAATTACAAACAATATGAATAAGTTACAAATAAAACTTTTCCATCGCCATATCCCTGAAAGGGTATAGACAGAGGGCTAAACACTATTCTACCCAATTTAAACACTATTCTACCCAAATACACATTAGGTATTCAATAATTTTTCAGCAACATACCATTTCGTGTAAGTAGTCTTTCATGTTTTTTTTTTTCATTTGGCGTCCTTTTTTAGATCAAAATCGATATTATAAAAAAAGCGAACACGTTTTTTTCACTTATGTTTTCTAACAACCTTAGATAAATATTCATTGATATTAGTTATGGGAGGATACCTACCTTAGCACTCATTCTTTCAATAGTCCCCAAACCTACATTACCACGCGTGTTCAGATGCGTACAAACTCTAGACTTATCTGTTTCAAATACGATGATCTAAAAATAACTTGCTTGTATGATAGTGTGCGTTTACACCAAATGAACATAACGTACATTTGTTCAGTTTTCAGGCTTTTTCAGCTCTTCAGCATTCATTCGACCATTTCAATTTACTTACATCAGCCTCCTTCTTCTCGTGTCCAGTATTGCACAAAGGCCTCCCTCTTGGAAAATTCAGTTAAAACATTTTCTCATTTTGACATTAATACCTATATTATTTTCCCTTATTTCAGTTTAACAAAAAAAAAAGTCAATATTCAACAAACGAACTAGGTATATTCCCTACGTTTAAGTTTCGCTAAACAACCAACATACATTTCAGGAACCTAGTCAAAAAGTAACATGAGTGCATGTGACGATCCGCCACTGATCATTGTTCCTGCCTTATAATAAAGTATTTTGACAGCGTATCTTTATGCAAGTATTAATCAGATATCTGTATGTATTATGTTTTAAAATGTCTCATATCTCGAATCCCAATCACAATAGGTGATGTTAACATCACTTTAAGAACAGGCAGAGATTAGTCACAATTTTGATCAACAAAATATCTATAGGTACATATTAGGATCGAAGTTTTTTGTAATTATTGTATGTATTGCTTTGATTGAATTCTTTAATTTTACTACTGTAAGAGTTTTTTTCTTACATGAGCTACCGGGAATAATAATATAACAACAAAATACCTACTTACCCTATTTAAGAAAATAGTACTTAAGTAAACTAGCTACTCGTACTTCTTACTGAATTAACATGACGTGGCTGGTAGCCTGCACAAACTCATTAAAAAAATATTTATCTCAAAATTGTATAAAGAATCATAATATATTCAAAATCAGTCCAAATATTAACATACGCCGACGATATAGACCTTATTGCAAGATCAGAATCATCCCTGTGAGAGGCGTTTTGTCACTGAAGTCATCGGCCAAAGGAGTGGGGCTCCGAGGCAATGAAGCAAAAACAAAGAACATGGCAGTCACAATGGTACCTGGTATTAGCCACCCCACAATAAATATTAGTAATTACACTTTTGAAACAGTTGAAGAGTTCACAATATATCTTGGCTCCGTTGTCACGATATGAGTGTGGAGATTGGGAGAAGAATTTTTTCGGCTAATCGTAGCTATTCCGATATCACTGGACAGTTAAAGTCACGCCTTATATCCATAAAGACTAAAGCCACTTTATATTTATTTATTTTGTTCAGTTAAATATCAGTGAAATAGACTTAACAGCTTCAAAAAGCCTTTGCGTCTATTACACTTACAAGAAAATACAAAAAAAAAAACAAAGAAGAATAACTTAAAATACAATACAAGTTATTTTCATATTAAAGCAGATCATCAGTAGGTATTTCTACACCAAATACCTACTCGATTCGCCTACAGAAAAGCTCATACGTAATTGAAAATATCAGACATTAATTAGACCAGTCCTAACATATGCCTCCACTGGACACTGACTATAAGCACGACGAGAACAAGCTGGACGAATTTGAAAGGAAAATCTTACGCAGAATACCTATACCTACGGCCCTATAAATGATGGACAAACTTGGCGCATAATATACAACACGGAGATCTATGATCTCTATCAAGCGCTGGGTGGGTCATTTGGACCGTATGGAGGATCTGGAGCTCCGAAAAAGAGTTTAATAATCCAATCGGTACAAGAAAAGTCGGAAGACCAAAACTACGTAAGATGGCTGGATGGCGTTGTCACTGACTGACGGGCTCTGGAGCAGCATAACTGTAAAGTGGCAGCTAGTGACTGTTCAGGATGGAGAAGCTTTTTAGAGGCAGCTATGACCCACTACGGGTTGTTATGCTGAAGATGATGATTGTATAAAGAAAACCGACGGTACCTTATTGTTATCTATAAAATAAGATCACATCAGATACCGTATACCTAGTCTTTTGGATTGAAAAACTATTAATTCAATAGGATCTAAACATGATTCTAGACAAAAACAGTTTTCAAAATTGAAGAATATCACAATAAACCTATTTTGATCCAAAACCTTCTTTATTTAAAAAAAAATCTGTTGTTTTACAAAGCATATTTTATATATCTAATATGTGAAAATTGTCTAAAAATTACCTGTCTAAATTTTGAGTGAATCTTTATAGGCAGGTAGAAACCTACCTACTCACAGTTAATTTTTTTTTTATCAAAGCATGCTGGAAACGGGTGATTGCATTTCTTACAGAAAGGAATAATACCTATTAAACTTCTTTTTTAAGAATCTGTGCCCACTCAAAGCGAACACAAATACACTGTCTTTGACACTTTCTTATAGGAAACTGCCTAAAGAGAAAGATTGTCGGCACCTGGGTACGAAATTTATGACCTTTAGTAAGAAACAGTACCTACCTATGAAAGTCGGCGTTGTAACCGCTAGTCTACCAACCACTTCAAAATCATTGAATAAAATGTGTAATGAAAGGCACCGAAGTACTCTCTAGGGAATATTTCACACGTGTCTTGATACGTATTACAGCCCTAAGTATGGAGAATGTACCTATTATTATTAGGATTAGGGATGCTCATAATAATGTCTCTAGTCGACGCTTAAGCCGCCTAATTCCTTGACGTCGCAACGGCGGGCGTCATCCCGGGAGAAACCTCGAGGTATTTTGGCTTAAACGAATATCATCAACATCCTTAATCAGAACAGGATTACAAATTTTGAATCAATTTGGTTGAGATTTTACGAAACGTTTCTGTATTCCTTTAATAATTTGAAATTATTTTGGTAAAACGCTGGAGAAAAAGGATCATTTAACCTTTATAAGTAAAACATAAGATGCCATTATTTGGTGTCCAAGGTCTTGAGGATTGATTTAATATCAAGTACCAATCCACACCTCCTCAAGAATGGTTTTCCCTGGAAACCATGCAATATTATATTATGTCGAGTACCTAAACATTCACCAACATTGGTGGATGTAGTGAATTCATATAACTTTGAGGTAGTGAATGAATTTGCCTACCTGGGATCCACCATTACCAGAGATAACGAAGACCATGTGGAAATAAAACGGAGGATCGCGACTGGAAACAGAACATTCTTTTCTCTCCTACCAATGCTCAAATCCAGAAACGTCCACAGGAAGACCAAAATAACCCTGTACAAAACGATCATAAGAACAGTGGTAACATATGGATGTGAAGCATGGACGATGACGGCAAAATCTGCCGAGATGCTGGATACATTTGAGAGGAGCGTGTTGCGTAAAATCTTGGGGCCCGTGAATGATGGAGAAACCTGGAGAATTAGATTCAATGAAGAGCTATATAATATCTACAAGGCTCCCAGGCTCTCTGTACATGCCAGACTAAGTAGGCTGAGATGGGCCGGGCATCTGCAGAGAATGCCATCCTCACGGGTCACTAGAAGGATCCTCGAGGGTCACCCAGGCGGAAGACGACGTGTCGGAAGACCTAGGCTCAGATGGGAAGACGAAGTTAGGAAGGATGCGGCACAACTCCTGCAGGTGACGGATTGGCGGACCGCAGCGGAGGACAGGAGGAGTTGGAGGCGTTGTCTACAGGAGGCCAAGGCTCGATTTGAGCTGTAGCGCCATCGAAGAAGAAGAAGAAGGTGGATGTAGTGATGACCCATGATGGATCAACGTGGAAGAAATAAGTCCTTCCCAACCCGCTTCGCAAGTGTGACATTGAAACGCCATTTATCCCTTGCATAAGTGTACGTATGACGTGCAGTTCATGAATGAGAATGTGGCCATCATTTAGCAGTCTTAAAGTAGAACAAGAAGAATGGCTAAACAAATTTTGCAATTTTTTAGCAACACTTTTTAGTGGAGTTATGTTTAATAAGATAGTGTACAAATTCACCTAACTTGATTTTATTAGGGTTTCTTCTGTGCGTTAGCCAAATCATTTTATACTCGTGTTTCATGAAATGACTGTCTATAGAGATGTTTAATCAATTTTACAAGAATATGTGCAATTAGAGTTTCAGTTATTCAGTTTTTTTTGCACCTAAGCCTATAACTTTGTCCACTTAAATAAGTAATCAAATTAGCCATATTTCATTTATACCTTGCTTGGTGAGCTGAGAATTGAGAGATGTTAGGGAGAAATTTAGTACCTACGTCACAAATTATTGAAAACTGATTTCAGATGGAAGATCAAACGTGCAATTTTTTTAGATTTTGAACTTGGTGATTTGTGGATAATAAATCTTGAACGAAAACAAAAACTTTGCAAATTTGAATTTAATACCTACTTAGGTACATAGGGTATTACGTAGCTTTTGTATAGGTACACATCAACAGAACACTGAACAACACATACGAAACCAAATCATGAAACAGAGACATAGCGAATCTCCTGTGCTCCAATAACAGCACCTACCTAAGACAAGTGTACCAGTCGTTTTCAGGTGTTAAGAAGATAGGTACCTACATAATATTTGGCACATGAAAATGAAAAGACCTAATTCAAAATAGGTATATTTTAACTATATTTCATTAATATGTGCCAGCTATAAAAAAGCAGAATTATTGTAATTGCTGTTCCTTATTGTTTCACAATAAAACATTTTTTTTTAAATATCAAGATTGACGTTTGCCTGCAAATTTGGTAGGTAGTATTATATACCTACCTAGGATTTTTGCCTTAACAGTGTCAAAATAATAAAATTGCTATTGATTCGAGTCTAGAAATTATATTTGATGACAAATAAAAAAAAAATTTGAGTGCTTTTCTAGTTAAGTACCTAGGTATTTTTTCTGGAATTATTCGTAGGTAGGTAGGTACCTAGCTATGATCGCCGGATGTTTTTAAATTATTGTCCTATGTAGGTAAGTACCAATTTAATTTAATTTGATTGTACTGATTTTTTTTTGTTAATGAATCTGTGCTCACTCAAAGTGAACACAAATACACTCTTTGACTCTTTCACAGTAAGCTACTTAAAGCTTGTATCGTGAAAGATAGTCGGCACCTGGGATCGAACCCACAACCTCCGCACCGCACCAATTTTCTCATTATTGTTTATATTAGATATTTATTTCTAATCAAAATGTTACTGAGATAATAAATTCCAGTTTTACCTGCCTTAAATACTTAGGTATATCCAATATATAGGAAGGTTGTCAGCACCTGAGATCGAACCCACAACCTTCAGTAGGTACCTACTAAACAGTCTCTACTAATGCCGGCGTCGTAAATAGTTCAAATTTCATAATAATGTAGTATGGCCGGGTAATAAAGAGTGCATGGATTGCCACATTCAAAGAAGAAGAAGACGAAATAAATGGTATTGAAGAAAAAATATCAACGCTGTAGAAAAGTGCAAAAAGTGGTTTAGTCAAAATTGTTACCTGATGTTAATTGGTTATTATCCATTGCTTAAATTAAGTTACTTTTAATGTAATTTAGAAAAAAAAATGTAAGTTCAACAATTTTTTAATGTTGAAACAAAAACATCTATCTGCACAATCATTCAGAATCTCTTGAAAATTTCAAGGCTGTATTGACGAAAGCTCAAATGAATATTGTGAAAGTGCAACGGAACATTCAAAGGAACTTTCACCAACAAAAATTATTATTATCAGCAAGGTTTTTTTGGTTGATAACAAAAGTCTTACCAGCACTTTCTCCAGCACCCGGTGTCAAAGATCTGCTGATGCTCGTCTCTCTAGGACTACCGCATTCAAAATCGTCCTGAGATTGCGGCCTCCTGTTGCCATTTAATCCGAGAATGGCATCGATGGTGTGCCTGGGTCCCTGATGCATTCCCGACGTTACGGGAGTATTCACAACACTGTTCGAGGATATTCTTTTCATCACATCCAAACCCATTTGACCGAAATGGTGGATCTGCTGTTGGGCTTGGAAAAACATACGCTGGAAAGCGTCACTTTGTCTCACACTCAAATTCATTGTGGCTTTGTTATTTAAAAGATTATTAGAACCGTAATCGTTATTTTGATTTGCTATTCGTTCAAAATATTTGTTGTTAACTCCAGTTTCGGAACCATTGTTTAAACCAATAACACCATTTAACAAACGTTTATTTTCTAAATTATTTTCGTTATGTATTAAAGAATAGTTGGCCGGATTATCGATGGGGTTTAGATTAGTCCCGATTAGTTCGGAAGAATGATTTGATAAACCCCCGGGACTGCTCGTTTCGGAGCGATTTCCTGGACTCACACAGGCCGCGTCGCGATCAACAAGCGAGTTGTTATAATTGTCCACGTCCATCGCGTTGATTATGTCTGTACTCACTACTAGAAATTCTTGGTGTTTTTCATTACTTCCATTCTTTGTCGACCCCTTTGTATGTGGGCGGAGTTTATCGTCTCCCGTACTGCCTCCAGTTGTATCCCCTTCTCTTTCATGCGCAATACCTTCTCTGTCTATCATGGGTGGAGTCACGACTATTTCTACTCTTTTTTTATCTTTTTCTTCTTCACTACAGTTGAAGAGCGCTAGAAAGAGAGCGCTATAGAATGGTGTGAAAAGTTGGGCAGATGATTGTTTGCTGTAAAGTGTACGCCAGGGTGGATAATAGTGGATGAGTTTGTTTCCTGATAAGAGGCTTATATCATATTGTAATGACAATCTGACAACTTTGTTAAGTTATTTTATAAATTTTTATTTTTAATATAATTACCACAGATCAGGAGTGTGTCTTTTTCTTCAAAAATATATATTTTTTAATTATTTATTCTTTGCTACAAACACAGGTATGTACCTACATGGTCGAAAATTTGTACTTACCAGATACAGTATATCATAATAATTTGTATACCTACCTACCAACTTTATTATCCTGGTAAATAGGAATTTGAGAAAGAAGTTCACATCTGGAGTGCTAATTCTCTTCCTACACTCCATACAAAATTTTAAATAAATAATTTTACCTTCAGCTGTTAAGAAAGTCCATGCAAGGAGCAAGAGGTATACCGATAACACAGAGAGATGGTCTAATGGGCGAACTGTGCGATCTGGAGTACGCGGACGACCTAGCGTTGTTCAGTAGGTACGACAGTGGAGGAATTACAGCGCAGTGTTTCAAGACTCTGCGACGAAACAGCACGCCTCGGCCTTCGAGTCAATGCCAGTAAAACGGAGCTCATGGCGAATAATGCCTGCCCTGATAAACAGCTACCGATAACCATCGACGTTCACCAGGTTTCCCGGGTGGATAAATTCAAAAACTTGGAAGCAACCATTACCACCTCTGGTAACCACGGCGCCGAGCTCCCGATACGTATCGGTATGGCAAGTGGCGCCTTTAACAACATGAGCAAGATTTGGAAAGCGTCGGCGTTTAGTGTCGAGACAAAATGTAAACTGTTTGATGCGTGTGTGTTGCCCATTCTCCTATTTGGGTGTGAGTCCTGGCACCTGACCAAAGCCCAGGCACAAAAAGTCTCAGCTTTTGAAATTAAGTAGGTACCTTAGGAGATGTACTTGGCTAGGACATGTGTTAAGGATGCCGAATGACAGTCGGCCGAGTAGAGCGCTGTTCTTCCTCCCATCAGGGTCCCGAAGACGAGGAAGACCCTCTCACACTGTGTTCCGCTCCTTCGAAGCAGAGCTGAGGGATTTGGAGATGGTCATAAACATTGCGCAAGATCGAGCGCAATGGAGAGCTCGCAATGCCCCTAAGTGGGGTGTAAAAGGGAGAATTGGAATTGGATTGGATAGGTAAAAAAATCATCATAAGTATACAATTCATCAAAACAGTAAAAAAATACACATTATTTTTTATCATAAACACCACTTAATGAAATGATAGTCACCCTAAATGTTTTCTCAACATAACGTATAATTTAACTCGCCTAATTGGCAGATTATTCCGGAGTTCCAACCTGGTGGGGTGACAATGTTTTCAGTCCCTCGGGACCATGCCAGACGCTGTGGTTTAGCACCAAGAAAATTTTCCACATACATTTATGGTAAGTACTAGGTACTCACAGCAAGTTTCTGGATAATATTTTATTTTTCAATGCTCTATTCTAAAGTATTATTGGTTCATTTTTGCTTGCGAAAATGTTTTTTCATACATTACTAGTTGAGCCATCAAGCTTCGCCGCGCCTCAAACTGTCAAGAGAATATAAATAAGTGGCCCAATTAGGTACGCATTCTAAAAGGAGACTGCAGACATAAAAATACTGACGTAGGATAAAATGTATATATGGCTTCGAAGATATATACGTTTTAGTAGTTTATATACGCTTGATATCAAGTTCTGAACAAGTTGTGTTAAAATTAACTACTTAATCCAACGGTCCTTTTTAGTGTAACTTTTTAGTGAATTACCTTGAGTTTCATGAATTAACGATTTCCTTGCTAATACAGAACGCTCCAAATTCAATAGGACACGATATTTGGCCGAATAAAATATATCCCTAAAATTATACAAAAAAGTAAATAAATATAAATACTTACAAAAAAATATATACGTAGATACTAGGTATATTTTTTCACGTAGGAAACGCGGTTAGTGTTGTATGAAAGAAGCGGTTATACCTAATTTTGTGTTATTGTATTTTCTCCACTGTGATATTAAATAGGTTAACCAAATGATAACCAGTGGCTGGCAGGGGAGACGGGGTAGGCAGATAGGGACGGTGCGCGTCCCAGCTTCCCTCACTCCCCTGAATCGATTAGACCACAGATTCTGGAATTATGGGAATATTTTGTATGTTAATATTTTTTTAAAACAAAACTTTCGTTACGTGAAATTTTAATGAGTAGATTGTAGTATTGTCATGTTTTCAAAAAAAACAATTTATTTAATTTTTTTTCTTCTTATACAACTAAACGTGGTTTACAATCAGTAAAAAAAAACATAATAATAGATCAGCCTGTAACGATCTTACTGATCGTTTAATATTGATTATTTTCCAAAACTGTAGTGAAGTGATTAAGGTAGGTTGACCAAATAAGGCCCGCGTCCTAATAAGGCCCACAAGTCATAATTTCGTGGCAAAACACATATCGTTATTTCACAGCAGCACAGTCGAAAGACAATATCTTCCTCCCTTCGTACCTACTCCCCGAGATATGGAGTCCCTGCGTTTGCGCATGCCAGTACTATAACGACGTGTTTGATCAGGAGTGGTCTTGGTTAGCGATATTATACATTTGTGCACTCACAATCCAAAGTTTTTTTTTCATAATTACTTATTTTTAATGCAGTTTTCTTTATTACCTGTATTTTTGAGTTACTGACATTTATTTAGAGATATAGTCATATGTTTTTAATGACTATCTTTTTTTATGGCAGGAGTTTTATTTTGACATTGCATATATCCTAATAAGGCCCACCAGCGAAGCGCTCATTAACTAGTGACTGTACCACCTCTATCGAATCTACAGTGTCTACACCAGCTATTATAAATTCTTGGTTTTGCACCACATGCAAAAAAAAAGACTTAGTTTAGGACATGTGCCAATGTCAAAAGTGTGGTACATGGTATCATGAGGAATATGTCGGATTATCTAAAGACGATTATTATTTTGCTTTTCCTGGAGGCTGTGCCAAATTTTAAATAATAATATGTTGCTTTCGATTATAAATAGCTGACTTGTGATTTTAAAACGTTGAACATATTACTGAGCTTTTTGAAGCTTTCTTCTTGATTACTTCAATCTTTCCTACTTCCTTTCAGCTATTAGAAAAGGTGTAGGTATATTTACTTTCTCAAATGGAGCAGATAGGTACTTTGTTCACAATTTTCAATTATAGGTCAAAAGGTGGATAATTGATAAAAACTCTAAAAATTTAAATAGCTCAATAACCACTGGCATTTGACCCTTGGTTAATGGGAACAAAATTATTGTAAATTTGCTCTTGTATAACCCCTTTTAAGGAATGTATATAATTACCAGTCACCCTTTATAAGCAGTTTATTATAAACAAAAAAAAAACTAGATTTCAAATTTACAATATAAGTAGATTCTAAGTCTTAGAAATAAATTTTAAAATTAATGTTTCCGAGAACTGGTCCTGTGGGGCTAATACGAGTTTTATCGAAAGCTAATTGCACGCAAATAAGCGCTTATTAGCGTGCAAATAGTGTTCTTAAATCAAACGATCGAATCATTCGATCATTTTAGTATGAACATTTTTCGAAACTCTTTCGATGATCGTTTCGATATTCGATCATCAAAAACTTATAAGTACTAGGGCTACTAGCCAATGGACATCAGCTATGATGATAGTATGGGACTGCTTGGAAGACATCACTATCTAGCGGTAAACCCATCCCTTGTGCAGATAATAATTGTGTGCTGTTATGATGAACGCCGGATCTGACAGACCCAGCATTTTTTATGTAGGTTCCGCAGATACAGTTAGCATTGTCTGATGTGGCAGTTGCAACACACAAAAATTTATTAAACAGCAAAAAAGTAATAACATTATTGTTTACAGATGTCGTTTATTAATTCATAAACCATAATAATAAATTAAGAATAATTATGCCGGCACATTGATGCTCTATTGAAAAATTAAATTGACAGATGAACAGAAATTCCGCGAAAATATTAGTAAAAAACCTATGTATCTTTTCCATAGATTTCCACGGTAATACTTACTATATACCAACTGCTATCATCCTTCAATTTTTTATTTGATATTTCAGATTTTAGCTAAAGTAGGTAAGCGGGAACAATTTTTTTATGAAACGCGTCAACTTAAAGGAGACTTTAAATTTTAAAAGTTTCTTTAGCTAAAGAGTTCTTTAGTCGTTTTTTTTTAAACCGGCCGTAAGGAATGTATTAGGTGCTTCGTCTTATTACATACTTTCTTGCCATTTTTCCATACCAACTATCGAAGTATTTAAAGTATTTCCTGTAGTAGGATTTGTATGAAAAAAAAAATGTAAGTAAGTAGGTACCTACTTATGATTTTTTTTTTTCGCAAGGAGCTAGAGCGTTTCAACGAAAAACGAAAACAATTAAATGACTATACATATTTGATTTTTCGGAACACTCCTACTTATTTTTTAAGTTTTACATTTTTTAAGTATAAAATAATCCGTTAATTTACATTTTGAACATCGCTGTATTTACCCCTCAATAATCCCCTAAATCTCATCCCCTATTCTCGGCCATAGCAACCGTTGTCAGGGGAGTGGTCTCATACGTCACCCTCACACCCGTGGACCAATCAAAGGCAATCAACCTTGGAATACAGGGATGAGCGGACGGTCGCTTCAACACGTCACTTTTATTTTATTTTATTTTATTATAAAAGATTATTTTTAAGTGTGGAACATAATATTATTATTTTTTTTTAAATATCAAAACTAATAGAAATTTACTAGAATCTGTTTATTTCGTTTAATAAAATGCGATAAAAGCCCTATGTGTGCTTATGGTCAAACAAAAGTGAAAATTTATAATTTTCCAGTATTTACACATTGGCGGACTATAATGTTTAACAAGAAGTGGTTAGTAGACGACTCTCACACTGTTTAGTGCAGAGGTCGTGGGTTCGATCCCAGGTCACGACTATCTTCCTCTTTCACGACACAAGCTTTATGTAGCTTTCTGTGAAAGAGTCAAAGAGTGTATTTTTGTGTTCACTCAAAGTGAACACATATTCAATTTATTAAAAAAAGTTTGAAATAAATACCCCGAAATCAACAGCAATTTAACTTCACTGATTGCGTACTTATACGAATAAGTAGATGTCTTTGGGAAATAATTAACACATAATAAGATTAATTATTGTGTATACTTACTTAATTTGCCAGGTCATTAACTCTATAACGCGGTTTAATTTTGTTTGATATATACCAACGTATTAGGGGGCTGTTTTAGAATCAATTCTAAAAATCGGGCCGTCACATGTTGACGTTATTTTATGTTTGTTATTGTCATTGTCTTGTAGAGTGAAATAGGTAAATATGAAAAATCGGAATCCACCCCGTGTCTATTTATTATCTTTACGTGAAGTGTGCACTTGAAAATGACAATCGTTCGAAAATGGAACATTAAAATTTCAATCCAATTATTTCAAATTTAGAACATTTTCAAACGACCTGTCGCAATATTATAGTGACCTTGATTTGAAATTTTCACGCAAGACGCGTGTATAACTTATCGATTAAGTAATTGTCACCCTATTCACTTAATAAATAATTAATGTTCTTTTCATATTATTAATATTCAGATTTTATATTACTTATAATTAATCACCCTTCATGTTTAGGCTTAAAGACCTACTTAATATTATGACTTATCAGTAATTAATAAAGTATAACTCATGACTCATGTTCAAAGGGTTAAATAAACAGGGTTCTGAAATTAAAATTATGAAATTAAAAAAAATACATTTCATTTTAGAACTTAAATTTTAAATCTTTGACGCAGGTGCCTGCTTAACTGCTCTATTTCTCTTTCAAATTTGTTCTCAAGTTTGTTTTTATTGGTAGGTAGTCTAAGTACGAGTTTAATTAAAAGCATTGAATTGTACCAGCGTAAACTCCATCGCTTATTGGTCGCTTTGTTGCTACAAAAGTGTTCGAATTTCGAATGTTGAGAATATTATGAATATTCGACTTCTATTACCATCGTCAACTTAGTCGACGAGAATTGACATTTGATCGATTATCGAGACGATGATGTCAAACTTACTAATATTTATATTTCATGTTTAGGGCTCGTGTCTTTTATCGTCATTTTGGTTGGTAACGTCTGTGTGATAGGGGTTGTTTTAAGGTTAGCTTGTTCGAAGAAAAATAAATAGAAAATAAAGCTTTATTACCAAAAAATAAAAATTACAAAATTGATTAGGTAATTTCTGTAAAAAAATGTTTTTATATTTATTTAAATTAAAATATTTATCATCACGCCTCAACGAGTTGTAAGATTAAGGATGTAACAAATAGTAGGTATGTCGAACAATTAAAAAAAAATACCATGTTTACAAAAGAGCAGCCTTAACAGTATCGAGCATAACTTTTTATAGATGATTACAAATTCATCACGACAGTAAGAATGGACAACCCCACTAGGCAAAGCCTGTTTTGGGACTTGTACATGGACACATCAGCTAACAAATAATTATTTTCAGAACAAGAAACACTCTCGAGTGTCATGGAAAATTCAAGGTATAATAAATAAAGTATGGGTTTATATTCACATGCAAGAGAAAAAAAAATAAAATAAAAAAAAATCAAATACATTCAAAGGGTGGACTTAAATCTGGTACCTACCTACTTTACAGGTTCCTGCCTACTCGTCGATTTCAGATCGCAGACTGTATCTTTCTGGGTAAGTTCTTTCTTAATTCGTTGAGGATCGAGGCGTTAGTTTTCTTGGCACTCTATGGGATCCTTACCGTACGATAGTACTTAAGTTCAAATCACCATTGAGTAATTTAACAGAAATTATTATTAACATAATGAGGTTTGTATTATCAGATTAAAAAGACTTTGTTCTGAGAAAAATCTATTAGTTAAAAAATCGTTAATACCAAAATACCTAGCTCATTTTTTATGCAAACCTTTTAGAAGAAGAATCAGACGACTTCTTCCACATTAAGCCAAGTCTTTGACAATCGGATTTCGAACTCACGACCCGCAACCTGCAGTAGGTATCTACCTACGTCAATACCAAAGACGGTGACTATTCTGCTGGACCATTAACACTATACCTCTAAGCGAAATAACAATAAACCTACCTATACGTGCTTATAAATTTTTTTTTAGAATGCATATTCTATTGTCCCAATAATTATTGTTGGGTACAGATTAATTGTTAGCAAATTGTTGATTCAGAAGAACATTTTTTTAAGAGTTTCTTTATAGTACAAATAAGAAAATATAATATACCTATAGTTATGTTACTTACTTATGAATACATTAGCGTTCTTGAAATATGAGTTAAAACCAGCCGATATCCTATAAACAATATCTAAAAATTAAAAATAGGAGGCTTATACAACGCCTAAACTAAGAATAATACCTAAGTACCTTCTTCATTATAAATTATAATATCACCTAAAATTTGGAATAATTATGTACCTATATTATTAAAGTTTCGGTTTGTAATAAACTAAAACATCCCTTAAAGCATTGATAAAACATAAACCTCTCATAATCAAAAATATATAATTTTGTAGGTAGGTATGTATTTTAACAACCCTTATAACTAATTATCAATATTCACGTTTAATTAAAATAAGCAAAAAAGATCGAACAAAAACCTGGATGACTAACGATTTATTAGGAGACATACAAAAAAGGGACTCATTATTTAAAAAATGGAAAAGCACACCGACAAACAAAGAATATGAATGCAGTTATAAAAAATTCAGAAACAAACTTAATAGTAAGATACAGAAACAAAAACAGGATTACTACAACAACCAATTCTACACATGTATGGGCGACGTCAAAAAAACGTGGGATAAAATAAATGACATTATGGGAAGAAAGACCAAAAGTAATTGCGACGAAGTTATACAAAAATATGTTATTAAAAACAATGATATTAACAACATTCTTGAAGACTTGAGTAATAATTTTACAACAAAGGTGCACGCAATGCTGCATAAATGTCCCTTCAAAACAATAGAACCCCAGCTAACAATAGAGCTGCAGTCTATGTATCTACCGCCGGCGAGTACAAAGGACATCATAGAAATTATTTCGAAACTTAAAAATTCCAAATCAGCTGGCGTAGATAACATCAGAATGTGTGACTTGAAGACTCATAAAAATTTATTAGCCCCGATCATAAAAGAAATAGTCAACAAGATTATTAAGGAAACATATGTGCCAGACGAACTTAAAACGAGTATAATAAGACCGATATACAAAGGTGGGAAGCACACGGATCTAAATAATTATAGACCAATAAGTATACTACCCAGCATTGAAAAATTTTTAGAAAAATATCTATCTAATAAACTTAAAAATTACATTAACAAATTCAATATAATAGACCCTGCTCAGTATGGGTACCAGGACAAAAAAGGTACAGAAACACTACTTCAAGATTTCGGAAACCATATAAACAACGAACTAAATAATAAGAAGCATGTAATTGTGATATTCGTAGATTATTCCAAAGCTTTTGACACAATAGACCATAAACTAGGTACTATTAGCAATATTAGAAAATATAGGAATAAGAGGTGGAATTTTAAAACTGATGGAGAATTATTTAAAAAACAGAAAATGTTGTGTAAAAATTACTGAAAAACATAGCAATATAAAAGAATTGAAAGCAGGTGTACCGCAGGGCTCAATACTGGGTCCTACACTATACCTTATATATGTTTCAGTAATGAAAAACATATTTAAACATTGTCGACATTTTGTGTATGCTGACGACACTGCTCTTGTTGTATCAAACGAATCAATAACGGAAGCAATAAAGCTATTGCAGCAAGATTATAACAGATTGTTAAAATGGTCCCATGATTATGGGTTATTAATTAATGCTAAGAAGACGAAAATAATGCACATAAGAAGTCCACATGCATTTGGAGGACTGGGTAACGATGCAATTGTCTCACATAATTCCAACTGCATTCACAATGATTGCTTACGTGACTGCGACTGTCAGAGATTAGAACTAGTGCAAAGCTACACATATCTGGGGATAATTATCGATGAACATTTTAAATGGGAAAAACATGTAATAAAACTCAGCAACCGGCTGAGAGCGGTTATAAGCAGACTACACAAAATTAAAAACTTGGTTCCCATTTCAACAATAAGACTCATTTACACGGCTCTAGGAGAATCTTTGATAAGATATGGGATCACAATTTGGGGACACACTTCCAATACCAACATAAACAAAATTCAACAACTGCAGAACTCCCTATTTCGAATAGTAACAAAATACAAATCCAGACCAGACAGACATTTTGATGAGAATATAGCGTGTAAAGTGGCTAGATTATTAAAAGTAAGAGCAATACTGAATGAAAAGATCATAAAAAATAATCTGGGTGCAAACAAATACAAAAAAAGATTAATTCATGCTTTTAGAACAAGGTTCACTGAAAATAACGGACTTATTATCCCAAAAACGATAAATAAATATGGTGAAAGAACTTTAGAATATATAGTGCCGAAAATTTTTAATAAACTCCCGACGTCTGTAGCTCAAATCTCCAGAAATAAGTGGACAAAACTATCGAAAAAAACTATCAAAGATTGGTTGATTGACAGTGGATATGAACTGTAATATTATAATGGCTGAAGTGAAGTGATTTTATTGTCTGCTTGTGGTAATGTGATTAATTTGAATAGATATATAAAAAATGTGGTAATGTGATTAATTTGACAAACAAAAATGTGGTAATGTGATTAATTTGAATAGATATATAAAAAATTAAGTTTAAAAAATTAAGTAGAAAACCGTGTAAGGCCTGATTTGAATTGTGATGTACCAAAAAGATTATAATATAATACACTGAGACTTTAATTACTTTTAAAATGGATAGATTTAAGTTTAAAAAATTAAGTAGAAAACCGTGTAAGGCCTGATTTGAATTGTGATGTACCAAAAAGATTATAATATAATACACTGAGACTTTAATTACTTTTAAAATGGATAGATTTAAGTTTAAAAAATTAAGTAGAAAACCGTGTAAGGCCTGATTTGAATTGTGATGTACCAAAAAGATTATAATATAATACACTGAGACTTTAATTACTTTTAAAATGGATAGATTTAAGTTTAAAAAATCAAGTAGAAAACCGTGTAAGGCCTGATTTGAATTGTGATGTACCAAAAAGATTATAATATAATACACTGAGACTTTAATTACTTTTAAAATGGATAAAGCTTAATAGTTAAATTGAATATTTATGTATAGCAAGTATACCTAACTTTTCTTAATTTAATACAAATTGCAACTATACCTAACTTTTCTTAATTTAATACGAATTGAAAAAATGTATAATAAAAACTATCTTGTTAATTGAATGCCAAAATGAAACTATAAGATTTTTAGTAAAAAAAATAAAATTAATATTATGTTATTGAATAAGCAGACGTATAATATGAAAATACGTAGATAAGATTATAATATGAAAATATAATATGAAAATACGTAGATAAGATTATACTTGTAAAATGTCATTGTTATTACTAGCATATTATGTAGTTTATAGATTTATGTAGATCTAGCATATTATGTAGTTTATAAGAAGTTTGAAATTTAATGAATGGAAACCTGTTGACAAGACCGATTATTGGTCTTAACGGGATCTGTTATTGTTAATATCTTTGAATGGAAAAATAAATAAATAAAAAAAAAAATAAAAAAAAAAAAAAAATTAACGCTACTATATGGCGTACGAACAGTCTTATCAACTGTGCCAGCAACGGGTTATATAGCAGGGGTCCTAAACAGTTTTTAATCAATTTAACATACCTAACGGTTTTTTTTTTTTTAATTTTAATTTTTGCATTGATTTTGGGCTCACTCAAAATGTACACAATTAACGCATTCGACTTCTTTCTCCTTGAGATCAGCTTGGTTTGTGTGAAACGTAAATGCATTGTTGATACTGCAGCTTGAAACCATGACCTTTAGTTTGGTCAACGAAATCATCGGGCTGATCATTGACCGTAATTAATATGGGGAAATTATTCGATAAATAATAACCAACTGCCTACTTAATGAAAAAATACAACTTTTAAATTCTAACCATTCTAGAAAACTATTTTCGGCTTATAAAATGAACTTTAATAATATTACCTACCTTATAATAGTTTGAATCATGTTAGCACAAATAAACTATCAAAGGACTGTTAATCACTGAGTACAAAATATATGTTATTAGATATTTTTTTGGATGTGCAGAACCGAAAATTGGTTCCTTTATTCAACAGTCACGTGACTGAAGATACATTATCAATAATAATTCATTTTACTTTCATCCACAAGTACAAGACAACACAAAAAAGCCCATAGGTACTTCCTTTAACTAATTATATGATTAAATTATTAAATTCCTCTGTGTTAGCGCTAAAATATTAAAAACAAAAAATCGAATGTCTCACACCGCTACCGACAAACGTCACAGTTTGTATGAGTTTGCCAGTAGTCACGTGGTACATGTTGGGACCATGCGCAGTAGCACATTTTATTTCTTCTCAAAGCTGTTACTAGATCTGACACCATATATACATCTGACGTTTCATTCTCATTCGATTTGCAACAACAACAACTATGGAAGACATAGGTATCAAAGAAGTTAACCTCACTTCATAAAAACTTAGGTATAAGTAATGTTTGTTCTTCAGCAAATAAATGGAGTTCCCGTGAGAAAAAAGCTAGTAAAAATTAATATCATAATCACCTGGTTATTAGAACAAATAATACACACACACTCAGCCCGTTAGCTGCTACATTAACATTATTAAGGTTGAGGCACACGGCGCTGCACGTTACGCCACTGGAAGTGGTGGGTGGGGGCCCATTCTGAAATCACGCGACTGACTGTTGTACTGGAATAGTGTGCATGCTTAACTCATGGACCTGCCGACTACACATTATATCAATTAAGATTTATAGTCGATATGAGGTGGTATATAAAACCTTATTAAGATATCTGTGTCTGTATGTTAGTCAGTGAAGTTAATCCAATAAGACGTATCTACATTATTTTATATTTAAAAGGTAACTAATAATGTTTCTATGTTCAATAAAAACTCAGAAACCGTCCAACTGATGTTAATAATCCGAAATTGGTTTAAGACCACAAAAATAATGAAAAATTATAATTTATTTTTCATTTTATTCTTTAGCTAGCTTTAGCACACGCTGGTTTCGATTGTTCAAAATTAGCGAGAAGTTGAATTAGATGCATAATACAGAATGTCAATACCATTCTCATTATAAAGTTTTTTTCATTTGTGGTTATCTTCCTAATTTAGGCCTTGTGTGCTGTAATTCAAGAGGTGGGATAAGCCTCCTGCGAGGTCGACTCACATCAGCTGTCACTTCCACCATTACGGAGAGGAGATGGGCATGGCTGGGACATGTGTTGAGGATGCCGAATGACACATGGCCGAGGATAGCGCTGTTTTTCCTCCCATCAGGGTCTCGAAGACGTGGAAGATCCTCTCATACCGTTTTTCGTTCCTTCGAGGCAGAGCTGAGGGAGTTGGACATGGTGTGGGAGGAGGTCATAAGCATTGCGCAAGATCGAGCGCAGTGGAGAGCTCTTGTTGCCTCCCTATGCTCCTGAGTGGAGTTCAAAGGGAGTTTTGATTTGATTTGATAACAAACTGTAGATATGCCATTGAAAATATAATGGTTTCGATGTTAGAGACCACAACTTTGTTGTCGTAAGCTCGCCCTCTGTATGTTGATTCTGTGATGTCTTTTTTATGTCAAATTTTATGTGTTATACTTATCAATATCTTTAATCAATCTTATACTAATACACAGTAAAAATAAATAAATAATTTAAAAATTACCACAGTACTTAATAAGAACGATTTGAAAAATCGTTCGAAATTTGAATTATGAAAACTTGTTCTAATTATGTACGAGTATTTTCATTTTAACCTTTAACTTAACCCGTCAATAATGATCGGATATAACAACGTATGTATATAAAAATTTCATTAATATAAATAATTATCGAAGAATATAAATAGAACACGATATGTGATTACTTAACATAATAGCTAGCGACATTATTTTAATAATATTAAAAAAATCTGAAAACACTTTGCTGATTATGAAGGTGACGTGATTTCTTGTAAATTAGTTCCCAACACATCGGAGTGGAATGCACGGAATTCGGTACTACTTGTAACTTGTATCTCGATATAACAAAATGCATTGTGATATCGTTATAACGTGAATGACTTTTCGTTATATTGAAAATAAATAAACATTTCGTTTTCATATAGGTAATATGTTCGTTTTGTGAAACATGGATGAAACGCACGCTTAGTTGCCGACTAATCGACAAAATTTTGGGTGATCGGTACTGTTCAGGCATGTTAAAGAAATACCTTACAAATTACTCGTTACTCTACGCTACTCAAAAACCTTAAGTAGTGTAAACTAGGCTTTAGAATCAGTGACGTATAATTGAATCGCCTAGTTTTAAAAGGGACTTATCCGACATATTTTGCCGTTTTTAACTTTTGATGCAAAACTGTTCTTTATACGAATACACACCATTGTGCATTAAAATATACCCATATGACAACTTCTTTGTGCTTAAAAAAGCATGGCGGGATTTCGCATATATTTTTAAAAGGCACTCATTATGCAGACATAGGTAGGTACCTTTTAACAATAGACGAGTTTCTTTTCATATTAAATTGTGAGATTGACAATGGTATCTTTTTCGCCAAATAATGACATTATTGTTTTGTCATTATGTCCTTGCAACCGTTCAACCACAGAATTCTATACAATAACCTAGAATACCGACTCGCGTTCAAAAGTGAAGTCCAAATATTGCAACTTTTGATAGTTTGGTTCCCAAAATATAGTAGTACGACATATATGTATTTATTCATTCAGCTTTTTTCTCGAGGTTTTTTTTACAACAAATAGTATTTTTACCGACCTCGGTAGCCTATAGTTGTACTAGCGTTCACTTCATATCCGAGGTCCCGGGTTCGATTCCCGGTCTGGTCAGTGTTTTTTCACATGAAATTTCTACCCGGGGTTGGCCTGCTGACTCAGATTGGACGGGACCGGTTGACTGACACCTTTGTATAGAAGAGTGTTATATTCTTATTATTATTTTTACTTTGAAATAAGTCAATTTTGATCATTTTAAGTTTCTTTATAACTGTGAACATAATTTTTTACGTTCCGTTTTGACTACCGTACTGTCAAAATTGCCGGCAAATGAGGCTTCACTTTTTTACTATGAAAAGATACAGGAGTAGGTACTCCATCTAGGTAGTTATATAGGGTGGGGCAAAAGTCCCGCTATCATTTTGATTGTATATAACTTTATTCAAAGAAAAGATAAGTATTAAAATTGAATTGAAGGAATTTTGCCCAAGATGTTAAAGGTGTCATAAAAAATGCCTTGAAAAGAGCCAAAAGTTGCATAGCGAATCGCGGTCACCATTTAGCCGATGTAATTTTCCAATCATAACGAAAATAAAATGTAAAGACCAAATAAACTTTTTATGAAAACCAAACCTACTTATCTTTTTTGAAAATGTTATATGCAATAAAAATGGTAGCGGTACTTTTGCCCCACCCGTTAATGCGAACACTTATAATTCGAGATCGGCTGAACAGATTTTTATCATGCTTGGATTATTGGATGCTTCTCCGCTCCGGATAACAGAATAACTAATAAAAGGTAAAAAAAATGGATAAGTAATGTTATAAAATAGAATATTAATGCCAGTATGGAACGGATTTTCTGCGATGCCACCGCCATCTGTGAAAAATTATATAACAACAAAATTATTGTTTACCTGACAACCATTGAAATAAAAAATATTGATTCGTACGAATATAAGTATGTAGATATATTGGATTAACACTGAAATTTCTAACATGACTCACACGTACACGCTGAACGATGCGACCTATTAAGGGACCTATAATAAAAACAAAAAAATTTAATAGGTACCTACCTATTATTTATAGAAAAAAAAAAATTTTTATATAAATATTATATGGATATCAATGTAACTAAAGCGTTTGTGTTTTCATTTTTCAATTTTCCATACAATTATTTTACGCCAGAATTTTTTATTTGCATATCTCGAAAACGTACTTTTGTCACATGAGTCCCTTTTAAAAAATAAGCGATTAAATTGTCAATGAAATTAAACAATATAACATTATGTTATGTAAAACGTATGTAGGTATATTCTATTGCCTCCAAAAAAGTTGCGTTATATCAAGAATTACATTTCTTTTTATATGATTAGTTATAACGAATATTGACTTTTCAAATACATACTTTTGAGACGAATAAAAACTATTGATAAAATATTTATTTTGGAAAATTAACATATAAATTCTGTGGTGGCATGGTAAAAGGCATTAAGTCGCGATTTTCAGCATTTTGAGTTATATGCGCTACATCATACATTATCACAAACAGAACAAAGTTCAAAAACATACGTTTAAAAAAATCCACTTATAAAGGATTTAAAAGCATTTTTTCATTCCGGCATAACTCAATATTAATTTTATTTGGCAAGGTAAAACGACGCGCGTCAAATTTTGTCTACCACGAAGTAAAACGGTGTTGTCTATGATAGAGCTGCGGTGAGAAGCCATTATTTTAAAAGTGAACCTTTTTAAAATGTGTTTAAATAATGTATTTTGTGAACTTTATGGCAGGTATCATCCTTATCTGTCGACCAATCTGTTTACAACTTTCGTTGTTTATATTGTTAAGCTATAGACAATAGATCGGTAATACTATCTGCATATTATTATTTTTTTTAAATATTTTTTCATTGCTATTTTAATACTATTATTGATGTAAATTAAAGAAAGTCGTGCTAGTGCGACTATTATATCAACAACTGATGACTGATTATACAGTTCTATTTTAAAATAGTATAAACAAACCACTACGGGCTTACGACCATCTTCTAATATTGTTTCGAAGGGTGGATTAGTGTGATCACTTTACGTTAACAACGTTCGCTATTAGGTCGTAATGTTCAAATTTCCGAATATTCATCTGGTTTGCAATGATTTGATGTTGGAACCTCCCCTGCGCATGATTTTGTGCAGCTTGTATGACCTTTTCCCAAACCGTGTATAAATTCCTCAGCTCTGCTTTGAAGGATCGGTATATTGTGAGAGAGGGTTATCTTAACAAAGGTAATAATACCTATAATTAACTAATTTCATTTTATTATTCAAAGAATATTCTTCATTTATTACTTAACAATATTACATTCTGAGCAAAAAAAATATACCTACTGATGTTTTGGGAATGCTATGCTAGAAAATACTAATAGGTAAGCTAAAAAATAACTAATATTTATGAAGAATAAAATGTAAGTGTTGAAAAATAATAAATTAGCATGTGATAGAGAGTAACTGGGTATATTTCCTTGTAAAATTTGACCTAAGTACAAATTTTTTCAACCTATGAGCCAAAATTGTCAAGGTAAAAAGACACGCATTATAAATAAAGCATATAAACAAAGAAATATTGAAGAAATAAATATGAGTAATCGTAAAGTGAACCCTTTTTAACGAAGTAAATGTATCAAAGTTGATCTATTTTATTTGTATTAAATAATATTTGACAAAAATGAAACCTCTTAAAATACTGACTAGTAAATCCGCCATACTGAGAAATGTCATCCCATTGACTTAATGCCTTTTACCATGCCACCACAGAATTTTGAACCTAAAAATAAATCTACTTAGTACTAAATTCGTAATATATACTTACTTAGTAAGTATTTTTAATTGTAAATTTAAAAATAATAATTTCCTTTAGTAAGTGTTGGTACCTATTGATTGTTTATTTCTCGAAATTGCGTGCCAATAATGATATTTCAATATTTTAAAATGTTATTGAATTTCAGCAGCTACCTGGTATTTTTCACTGATAAAAATCGCAATTCAATTAAGTGATTGAGAACGAAATTAGTGTGTGATCGAATGCTGTTCAACTTATTATCGTTCTATTTTTGAATTAGATTGTTTTATGCTATATGATTTTTTAACAAACACGGCATATTTTAAATTTGGGGTTACCTATGAATTGGGCCCATAGCCATGCGTGTGTGCGAATACTGAAAATATCAACATTATAATCCTTCATTTTGACAGTTATTTGAATTTGGAATGACTGTCGAATTTAGCGTTGCATTTTTAAGCGGGTGTGCAAGTACCTACCAAAAAAACTGAAAATATCAACATTACCTAGGTATACTCCTTTATTTTGTGAAAATGTTTCATTCAATATGTACTGAAGTTCAGTGCAATTTGATTAATTAAACAAAAATCTTTCCCAGTTGGGATCACTTCACTTTTTGATACAATGTTAAATTGATTTAATTTCATTTTTCAGAACATGGAAATGAAGTTTTGCCGGTTAACCTTATTCTTTGGTTACATGAGTCTCATTAAAATGTACCACCGATATCCTTTACCAGAACCTCGTTAGTTTTCTCGCAGGGGGGACCACGTGTAAGTGAGATAAACATTTTGGCTCGGCTATAGTGAAGGTCGAAAATCTCAATGGTCCATCTGTAACATTAAAATAGTACCTGCTCTACACTTAAGTAAGTATGCAATGTTTGTCAAAAAAATACACTGATTATTTTGTTGTCCCCCCCATGTTCCGTCAGCAACGATTTCATGAAGTTTAGTCACTTAATTTTATTACATGTACCTTTTAATTGCAGCCCCGAACATCCCCTCCAATTAATGCCTTCACGTCTGTCTGTCGAGGGGTATAGTTTCCATGTACCACGTATACCTACTTTATATACTGTGATTTAGCTGGTGGGTATCGATAGTGGCCATCTTGTTGGTGAAAAATGACAGTTATTTGAATTTGGAATGACAGTCGAATTTTGTGTTTATTTTTAAATAAAGTGTTTTCTTTTTCAATTATTTTCAAACGGATTCAGAATGTATTTCATTGAATGCATAGGATACCTAGTATACTTACGGGTTGTCCCAGAAAGTTCGACTAAACGAAAGTCCAGAGATAGAACACCAGAAGGGATATCCAAATAACTCAATATATGTTCAGCGGTTTTTTATACTTTTCGAGTCATAGTTATTTTAGTACTTTTTTATCTAAAACCCTGACTTTCAGCCTTCAGGATATAAGCGGTTACAGAGACGTCAATTCGCTTAGTCTTACTTTATGGGACATCCTGTATAAGGTAGGTAAAACGTCTCAAATTGATAAAGTACGATTTTTCTTGAGTTCAGAAATCGGATTGTTACCTAATAAAAAAACTGAAGATCATTCATAATGAATACAATATTATATAGGTATAATATATTGACATTATTTATAAATGTAAACAGACAGTACGTATAACAATAATTATTATCTTATGAAATAGGTACCTACAACAATTTAGAGATGGGTGGGATACATTTCAAGAATGTAGGACAATACCATGAAGGGTATATAGATGAATGAATTACACCAACAGGTTCGCCAGACCTCAAAGGATGAGCATAGCACTGATGAAAAGAGGGGAATTTAGAAGGATATGGATGTCCTTCACTGGGCAAACATGGGCTGATGATGATGATGGAAACAAATAAGAAAAAATAATGCATAGACAAAAAAAACAATATGAACATACAATGACAATTATTTTTGACATGTTTCTTTCGCTTTCAAGTAATATGTGACATAAATAAATCCGTTTATGGAAGTAAGTAAGTACCAAGGTAGGTACCTATGCAAACATATATGACGCAAGCGAGTATCTGCTTATAAAACGAAGTTTCATCCAATGATAATATTTTTCCGAGCAATTTACTTTCCATTTGACAAAGACTTTATTGAATTATATTAATGCCCCTTAAATAGTATTTCAATCATGAAACTGTCGAGGGGCAAATCGGTCTATAACCGTCAGAGTATTTTACGTCAACTATACCTATATACCAGTATAAACTACCCTGTATATAACAATCATCAGAACAGTGGTGTCATTTTAAGTCTGAGAATAGCTGGATGCATTTCAGAGAAGATTTCTATGTAGAATTTTTGACCAGTGAACACTGGTGAAGCACGAAGAACAAGGTTTAATAATAAAGAGCTATAGGTAGGTATAATATTTACAACAGGCTTAGATGGACAGGACATGTATTTATAGAGCATGCAATCAACGCGAGAATACTTGAAGAACGGCCAGGTGGAAGAAGAAGAGTTGGCAAGAATAGGTGGGAGGATGAGGTCAGGGGAGATGCTGCACAATGAATATTTCCAGCTGGATACTGAAGCAGAGGACAAAAAATGTTTAAGGCGAAATTTACTGGAGGCTGAGACTCGATATAGGTTAATTAATACCTAAATAAACATCAATGATATGTTGGTATAAGAACAGTGGTCCACAACCTGCGAATCGCGTATTTTTACCGACAATATTATTATCATTCAGAAATTTTAAATTCAATGTAATTAACCAGAATTATGTCACATATTTCCTTATTGATTATACGCCAGCGCACCATCAGGCATAGGAACATAACAGTTGGAGAAGAGAGCTCTCCACCTTCCCATGAAGATCACAAAGTCTCCCTTTGAATATTTTTGAATCAGGTTTACGAGATGAGGACATGGTGTTAGAGGTGGTCATTAAATAAGATGTTATGGGTACATAAAAGGAAAACTATCAAATCACACGGTAATTCAAGCGTTGCCGATGAATCTGTCCTCCCATTTATATACAAGTGCACCGAAGAAAAATTAATATGATGCAATGCAACAAGATTCTACAGAGAAACGGCATAACGGGAGAAAACACCCAAGACCATAGAACTTCATAAACTTAGGTTAGGACGAGAAGATCTGACCCTATCAATAAACAATGGTGATGGGTTTGGAAGGTGCTAGAAGTAGAAGAAGATGAGGGTTGAAACTTGATGAACTGTGACGCTCTTCCAGCTGACGAACAAACTGTCACGATTGCTGATGAAGTGTATGAGGTGGAAGATGGATAAAGGTGGGAGTTTATAACTGTCCCTCCATTGTTCCGTTTTGTAACGCCGCGCCGTGACAGGGGTGGGGGCGGGAAATACTCAGGGCTGACCAAAAATAATGTTCTTATTAAATTGCTGGAAAATTTAACATAATTTTTAGAGTAGATTTAGACCAATGATCAAAAGTAAAAGAAAAATGCAAAAAAAAAGTTTTTTATTATACTTCTGATGAAAATTTGAATTTAAAAAAAAAGAATCTCGTCTCACCAAAAGTGAACACAAACAAGAACTTTAACACAAGATGAAACTTGTTTAAATATGATCGAATTCTACAAGGTACCTACCCACTATCTATTCCGCGACTTCTGTACAAAATTCATCGAACGATTCGATAAATTACAAACGATTTAAAAAATCGAACGTTTTATTTTCAAATCAAAAGCTGCAGCCCGATTCACGGAAAAGTTTAAGTCTAAGTTTAGTTCGAAGTTCGAACGAAGTTCGATTCAAACTTTTGTGAATAGGGCTGCTGGTAATAATAATTATTGTAGGCGGCGACTATCTACAGTCTATGTACCTATTCACGGAGGGTTTGAATCGAACTTCGTTCGAACTTCGAACTAAACTTAGACTTAAACTTTTCCGTGAATCGGGCTGCTGGGGTGACCCTGCGTTATCGCATGTCAGTACAGCGTTTTTACAGTGTGTCTCCATCCAGCGCTGAACGCCGCACCGCGCAGCCTGCCCGAGTACCGCCGCCTACCATCACTACTAACTCTGGTGAAAGAATACATTGTTATCCCAATTTGTTATGTTTTACTTGTGATGTGATGATCATTCCCTCAAATATCACACAGGGTGGCATTAGAACTTATTTATTTTATTTAT
The DNA here is from genome assembly GCA_963576905.1 of Mystacides longicornis. Taxonomy (NCBI): domain Eukaryota; kingdom Metazoa; phylum Arthropoda; class Insecta; order Trichoptera; family Leptoceridae; genus Mystacides; species Mystacides longicornis. The sequence continues at coordinate 5,080,621 of OY756420.1, forward strand.
TTAAACAAAATACCGCAAAGTTTACATGAATGACTATTAAGTAGGTAATTTGAAAAAAAAAGTAAATTTCCTTTATTGATAACTAGCTAGTTACCCGTGGCTTCGCTCACGTGCTTTTTGGTTTCTATTCCTAAACTGGGGGAACGCTGACACCTACATTCACATGCATAATGTGCACTGTGCTCCCTGCTAAAAATACATTATTAATTCGTCTTATTTAAACTAATAAATTAAAACCATCATTAAAATATTTCGGAAACAACATCCATATTTTATTTTATTCGTATCCCAGGTGGGAACAAATAGGCGAGAAAATATACCTCGCCTATGAAATATTACTACAGTACTGCGAGTTAACATTTGAACGTGCCCGAGAATTCGCTTCATTTTGTATGAAAATTTCTAAAACGGCGTAAACGGTGGAGTTCGTTAAAAGAAAACAATCACGAAACATCACCAAGGAAGAGTGGGGCCTTTTTGGAAAATCATGTGCATATTTTATTCTTTTTTTATTCAATGTAGGTACCATCAATATAGGCAAACTTATAGCACACCAATAACAGCCTTCTGTAAATTACCTACAGTTTGGGAAAAAGTCGTACCTATTCATAAAAATAATTTAATGACGTCATAAGTAGGTAGGTACCTACCTACCCAGCCAACTCCCGATTACACAACAGAACAGTGTCCTTGTTGGCTTTCAAGGCCATGAGGCGTGCTCCTATTGCTATAAAAATAACACCGAGGTACGTATGTAGGTACATGAGGATAAAGAAATACTGGTGATCAATTAATACAGTAAGGTACTTAAGCCTAGTTCACAGTAGCGTAGTTTACGTTGGTTGAGTGTTTTAATCGAGTGACGAATAATTTAGTAGGGGAGAGTGTGGAGGTATGGGATGCAGGAGGTATGGGACAGTACTCGTATTATTCATATTTGGCGCAGTTATATATTCATATACTTGTCAAAAGATGTATATAGGGGTACGTTTAGTAAAAAATCATTGACGGTTGGTGTTTTGTGCGTGTGGAAAAAATAATTCTTGATTATCATTTTTCGACATAAAAAGTAATATTATACCTATTACAACCCATCCTTTTGGGGGAAAGTAAACCAAAGGTAAGATTATTTCTATGTTTTATTCCCAAACCTGCGATAATTATTCGTCATATTAACGCATTGTTTTAACATAACTTAAAACTTATTGTTTTAAATTATGTCATTTACCATTTTATTGTTCATGGTGGAGGTTTGGGACAGTTCATTGAGTGAGGTATCGGACATACCCCATACCTCCTGTATGTGAATATTTTTCCACAATTAGTTATTTTTTATCAAATGTAATGTATTTTTTGTAGATGCCGAGATTAAGGATAAAAAAATATAAATTGAATAAGGAATGATTATACAAAAATTCGCCAGGCTGTTCAATTACAAAATAATGAAGTACATACTGGTATTGCCACCACCTCAAAAACATGGCAGTGCAAAAGAATGCAAGAAGTTTATGCATTCGAAATAAAATTTGATCGTTTTAGCGAAATAAGTTACAATTTTATTTGCATGTCCCATTCCTCCCATATAGGTGTCCCATCCCTCCACACTGTGTGGAGGAATGGGACAAAATCAGGGTTTTATAATATTTTGAATAACTCATTAAATATGCTCAACCGTATAATTTTAAGTATATGTCATAGCTAATAGCATACATTCAGCAACCTAGTATTTTTTTTTAAATAAATTGCTTTTTATTTTTCCAAAATTCAATTTTTAATAAATTTGTCCCATACATCCCCACTCTCCCCTACTAAGGGTTGTGTGATCAATAAAAAATTGCCGAGTAGATTAGCTGCCAGAAGAGTTGTCACCTGATAGGAAATTGGAAAATCTTTAATTTTGGAAACCACTGTTCTGGGCATTACGATAAGATACATGCAGTATGTATATACCTAGCCGCACGTGTATTAACTTCATCGTGCCGCGTTTCAAGGTTAGGATCTCCATAGTATTATTTTGTTTGTTGCAAAAATCTTTATCATACCATATCACTGCTTAAAATAAATCTTTGACAAAACAATGAAACCGGTCGATTTTTATTTTAAAGTAAGAATCTATATATTACAGCTTTCTCACTTAATTTATCTAAGAGATATGGTTTTTCGAAAAAAACTACCAAGCACCCTAAATATTTTTTACTTTAATATCGGAATAATAAAATTTGACTCTATCTGCAGTTGAAATTTCGATAAAACCAGTTTTAAACGTTTCGGCTTTTTTCGATATTTTTATAAAATTCTGAAATAGGTATAGGCACCGAAACTCGTAAATTTGTCATAAAAAATGTTTTACTTTATAAAAAAAGTTACATGTAAAAATGAGATCCAACTGTCGATGGCCTGAGTCGGTATGTTTATTGTATGAAACGATGTCGTCAATAAATTAAATTTTTACAAAAATTGTTAAGAAAAGTTTGAGATGTACTGCTATGATGTAAATATTTTTTATAGAAAAATCAATTATCTAGTTGGAGGGTTTCGGCGTTTATCGATATTTTTATAAAATTCTGCACTGCACTGAAATGCACTGAAACTCGTAAATGTGTCATAAAAAAAAATATTTTTCTTTATAAAAAAAAGTTTGAGAAATCCTGGAACTTTTTCATTGAATTATATTTTAGATATTGTATTTTTCTATATACATACTCATTTTTAGGGTTCTAGATTTTATGGTTTTCGAGATATATGAAAAAATTAAATAAAAATTCAAAGGTTGATTACCCCTGACTGAAAAAAAAATTCAAAATTCTGAGTACACAAATTTTGTAGGCTTAAAGTATTCAATATTTTTTGAAGTTTTAAGATGTGTGCATCAAACGAATCAAAAGTTATAAAGAGGGGACGGACACACACACAAACACGTTGGAAAAGTGCCCCTCACCCCCTCCCCTCTAATTAATGATATCTTTTGAAAGTAAAATAGTATAATTTGACTCTTTTTGTAGAAATCTTTTTTTGGAAATGTCGATAAAACCAGTTTTAAACTTTTTAGGAGCCACTTAAAAATCATCCCTTTTTATATGTGCCCTTTTTCGTCCCTTTTAGTAAAAATTTGGTAAAACTGTCCAAGAAAACTACTACTCATTTCTATAGGAGAATTCATATACCAAATCTCAAGTTCGTACCATGTCTAATTTCCGAGATATTCGCATACTTTGAAAAACATTCAACCCTATTTTTCACCCCCTTAGGGGTGGAATTTCCAAAAATCCTTTCTTAGTGGAAAGTTTTGTATTAAAACCTACCTGATTTCCAAATTTCACTTCTCTACGATTAGCCGTTTGGGCTGTGCGTTGATGAAAATGTGTTTCATATACAAATAGAATTTACATATAGAATTTAATAATCCAATCAAAGGCGTAGGTACTCCACTACACTAAAAAATGTTGGGTAGGTACCTACCTACCTAGTTCATAACCTCAGTCATTCTCGCGAGGCGGACGCGACATAGTTTATGTAGGTACCTACCTATATTATTCAAACGGCACTGCTCACGGGGTGTGACCTTGTTACAATAAATGTTTGATGCAAATCTTTATCATGGCTTATCTTCCTTAAAAAATAATATTTATTTGTTGAAACACGAATTTTATTTTTATATTAAAATTAGAATCTATATATTAATTTAGAGCTTTCTAACTTCAGTTATCTAAGAGATATGGTTATTCAATAAAAACCACCCCCAACCCCTTCCTACCTAATTAATGTTATCTTTTGAAAACAGAATAATATAATTTGACTCTTTCTGAAGAAATCATTTTTTTGAAATTTCGATAAAACCAGTTTTAAACTTTTTAGGAGGCACTTAAAAATCATCCCTTTTTATATGTGCCCTTTTTCGTCCCTTTTAGTTAAATTTTGGAAAAATTGCCGAATATGCTAACACTCATTTCTATAGAAGAATTCATATGCCAAATCTCAAGTTCGTACCATGTCTAGTTTCCGAGATATTCGCATACTTTGAAAAACATTCAACCCTATTTTTCACCCCCTTAGGGGTGGAATTTCCAAAAATCCTTTCTTAGTGGAAGGTTTTGTATTGAGACCTACCTGATTTCCAAATTTCACTTCTCTACGATTAGCCGTTTGGGCTGTGCGTTGATGAGTCAGTCAGGCACTTTCCTTTATTATTATAGATGTCGTCAATAAATTAAATTTTTACAAAAGTTGTTAAGAAAAGTTCGAGATGTACTGCTATGATGTATATATTTTTTATAGAAAAATCAATTATCTAGTTGGAGGGTTTCGTCGTTTATCGATATTTTTATAAAATTCTGAAATATGCACTGAAACTCGTAAATTTGTCATAAAAAAAATATTTTTCTTTATAAAAAAAGTTTGAGAAATGCTGGAACTTTTTCATTAAACTATATTTTTGATATTGTATTTTTCTATATACATACACATTTTTAGGGTTCTAGATTTTATGGTTTTCGAGATATATGAAAAAAATAAATAAAAATTCAAAGGTTGATTACCCCTGACTGAAAAAAAAATTCAACATTCTGAGTATACAAATTTTGTATGCTTAAAGTATTCAATATTTTCTGAAATTTTAGGATCTGTGTATCAAGCGAATCAAAAGTTATAAAGAGGGGACGGATACACACACATACACGTTGGAAAAGTGCCCCTCACCCCCTCCCCTCTAATTACTGATATCTTTTGAAAACGAAATAGTATAATTTGACTCTTTCTGAAGAAATCATTTTTTTGAAATTTCGATAAAATCAGTTTTAAACTTTTTAGGAGCCACTTAAAAATCATCCCTTTTTATATGTGCCCTTTTTCGTCCCTTTTAGTTAAATTTTGGAAAAATTGCCGAATATGCTAACACTCACTTCTATAGAAGAATTCATATGCCAAATCTCAAGTTCGTACCATGTCTAGTTTCCGAGATATTCGCATACTTTGAAAAACATTCAACCCTATTTTTCACCCCCTTAGGGGTGGAATTTCCAAAAATCCTTTCTTAGTGGAAGGTTTTGTATTGAGACCTACCTGATTTCCAAATTTCACTTCTCTACGATTAGCCGTTTGGGCTGTGCGTTGATGAGTCAGTCAGTCAATCAGTCAGTCAGTCAGTCAGTCAGGCACTTTCCTTTATTATTATAGATTACCTGAGTATAATATAATACAATATAAAAAATTGAGACAAAATCGCTATTAAGTATTGATTCTCCTACACACAAGCTTATAGCTTTAGTGGGAGAATAATAACGTATGTAGATATTAAAGTGAATGTAAATTATTTTAAGAGATTTTTGTATATGCATAAAATAATTGTTTAAATTAATAAATAAATGAAAAAAAAAAAAATATATTCTCCCTGAAAATGAGTAAAACTCGTTCTTCGGGGAGGAGAAAAAAAAACTCTTCGTGGTATGTTGCTGAGGTACGAGTAGACATATATAATTTGGGACCTTGTTTTTGACTTGTCCAGGATTAAGCACCTTTGAAGGCCTTGATTAAATAGATACCAAGACCAAGAAAGTTTTTAGTAAGTATTCCAGTAGGTACTCCTTCGCAATCATTGCAAAGACATGATAATATGCTGTTAGTCTGAGTGTTATTCTTTTTGATAGAATAAATTAAATGATGTCAATGAATTTTTTTTTTTTAACATGTAAAAGGCTATTGCCGTTGATCGAATTAAATTATTTAAACAAACCATTAAAGTTACGAATGCTATTATAGTTCGATAGCTCTTTTCTGTGACATCCTGAAAAAAAACAATCAATTTGTATGTTAAGGTTAGCACGATGTTTTTACTTTTCCACATTTATTTTAATTAGCTGATTATTTCCAAAAAACGCAGCTTCCCGTTAAAAAATATCCTTTTAAAATACAATCTGATTTTCATTTTTTTTCCAATTCTACCCTGTTAATATTTTTGGTTATGTCATTATATTCGTAAAAACAGCGGGGATTTGCGAGAAAGAGACGTCACGACATAAAGAAAATTATAAAACGAGAGAGACGTATTATATTTTTGACTGTGCGAGGGGGAGGAATGGAGAGCGCGAAATTGAATCAAATACAATAACAATATAAAAAAAATACAACATAATAATAAAATACTCATTTTATTCACAAAGAGTGTACCGAAGTGATTAAATTGAAGTGGAGTTACCCTACACACGGGGTATTTACTTGCCAATTTGTTGTCATTATTATCGTTTAAAACAAATTATATCAACCCTTTCCATTTCTTTTAGGAACACAAGAATACAACATGGTAAAATATTACAGCCTTTAATAGCACAGTAGCCCTAGCATAAGTTTTCAATGATCGAATATCGAAACGATCATCGAAAGAGTTTCGAAAAATTTCATACTAAAATGATCGAATGATATGATCGTTTGATTTAAGAACATTATTTGCACGCTAATAAGCACTTATTTGCTGTAGCTTTGCTAGAAAGCATTATATAAATCAAATTTCACATAATAATAATAATAACATGACAATTTATATAGCGCCGTTTAGTGCATTGCACTTCAAGGGCACTGTACATAAAATATTTAATATCACCCAGTAGGCTCGTCAAAGAATTTTAAAATTATAGTCAATAATCCCTTTACCAGTTCGTCAACTGACATCATTATCGATAGATATCTTTGGCTTACCTTCTTGATAGATACCAAAGATAAGCAAACGAAAAAATGTTTAATAAACGTAGGAACCTTAGGATGAGATGAGTTGACCCCAGCACCCAAAAAAGCATAAGATGCAAGGATGCCAATGAGAAAAAGAAGAGTGATTATAGTCAATTATTGATGAAAACAAGCGACAAAATTTGTCACATGATGACAGGTAAGTAGTGCACATGAGTCTGATATTGACTACGCATTCCGAATGAAAATAACGTTTTGGTTGGGCTGCTAATAGTGCTAATACCCTTTATTCGACACCCATCTATGCACTGCAAGTATCCAACCATAGTGCCATCTGTAGGTGCTAGATGTAATTATTATCTTTGTATATATTATTCCTGTTCTATAAAATATAATAATAATTATGATTGTATATTCTATTCTATAAAATATAATTTCATCAGGCGATCCATTTTTGTTGTTCGGGCGAACTAAATTACATTCAAAAAGTCATTTGTTATTCTATAAAAAATAATATCAAATTATTTCAGCATTGTTTTGTGCGCTGATGTTTTATTTGTCACGGCTCATGTAGTTTTAATTTAACAAAAATTTGTATAAAAACCTGATGATAATATTAGAGTCAGTAAAGGCAAAGGCAAAAGACAGCGTTATAGATGCTGAAGATACTTAAATACCTTATGTACACATTGTACACATAGGAAGACAAATTATGATTCTGCCTGCATACCTTTGTATAGGGAGTTCTGTGTATTATTGGCATTGGATGGAAAAACATTCTTGCTACAATCTTTAGGGACATTACGTTTCTCTAGAAATTTTTTGGTCTTTCTTCTAATCTGATCTTTTTCAGGAGTCGGTCACCTCATTCCACAACTTTCCTTACAGCTATAGGTATTTTTTCTAATAATTCTGCATATTGTATTCATTCTTTCAAAATGTCCAAACCATCTAAATTTATTATCTAAAATTCATCGTTATGCCAACACTAACATTCATTCCACATTTCATTATAATATTCTTATTCATTTTCATACTATGGCCATTGGCCCCCATGTTACAATATTCCATTTATTGAATTTGTACCTATATGTTTATGTACCTATTTCTCACTGTTTGTTTTGCGTCTCTTGTTTGTGTTTAATTTATTTTCTTTTGATGTTTGCTTCTTAGCGTCACCAATTATTGTTTTTTTTTAATGTTTTAAAAGTGTTTGTAAAAGCAACCACTGGTTGCGTAGACAATAAATATGTAAATATCCAACAGTCTTTCCAAATTCTTCGTGGAGCCCTCATCTCTACTGCATTTATAGAACCTTTCTATTTTTTGTCCATATTCCACGATTCACATACATACATCATTGATGGTAACAAAATTGCGAATACACTAGTTTTATAGAGAGACGTTGTTTTTTAGTGTCTTAGTGCACTGTCCACCCTGCTACCAGACACTTTCCTACGATCGATTTATTTGTAAATATCCAACAGTCTTTCCAAATTCTTCGTGGAGCCCTCATCTCTACTGCATTTATAGAACCTTTCTATTTTTTGTCCATATTCCACGATTCACATACATACATCATTGATGGTAACAAAATTGCGAATACACTAGTTTTATAGAGAGACGTTGTTTTTTAGTGTCTTAGTGCACTGTCCACCCTGCTACCAGACACTTTCCTACGATCGATTTATTTGTAAATATCCAACAGTCTTTCCAAATTCTTCGTGGAGCCCTCATCTCTACTGCATTTATAGAACCTTTCTATTTTTTGTCCATATTCCACGTTTCACATACATACATCATTGATGGTAACAAAATTGCGAATACACTAGTTTTATAGAGAGACGTTGTTTTTTAGTGTCTTAGTGCACTGTCCACCCTGCTACCAGACACTTTCCTACGATCGATTTATTTTCTTTTAACACTTTCCATACCTACTATATAAACATACTTTCTAAGTAGTAGTATGAATGTTTGTTTAGTATTCTTCATTCACTTGCTTTAGGCATTCGTTTTCTCCGGTTATTTTACAACCCCTTCTTGCTTCATCCCTTTTAATGACACATTTGTTTGCTGAAATTCATTTTAAGCTCTACTGCACTAAACTTATACTACATTCCTCTTTTTGTCCATATTGTTCGCGTTTCACACCCGTACATTGATGGTTATAGGATTATTACGTAGGTAAGCACTTGTTTTTACATAAAATGAACATTTTACAGTAAAGAAATGTAAGTAGGTACCTAACTAAAAGATTCAACGATTCTCTCAGCTTTGATTTTCAATTGTTTAGATTCAACAATTTCTTAGTTGATTGTCTTTCGGCGCAGTGCTCTCTCATCACCCATTACTTGAGATTACATTTACACGGGAAAAATAAAATGGCGTTAGACAGTTACCCCCATCCCCCTCTCCCCCTCCGTCCTCCTGTCCAACACCTACCCCCACCACCCATTGCTTATCTCTTTTATTACACCCCGCGCCCATTATAAACATTTTATAAAGAACATCTAATAATCATCTATTGGATGGAAGAAGCTGAGCTCGCCTGCTTATCCTATAACCTCCCTGTCTATTCTGGAAAGGAGCAATAATATAGGAGCCATAAGGAAAATGATTTCCAAAAATTGAGGCTGATGTCACGGCTGACTTGGATCGAACACACAGAGGTAAAAAAAATAGTAAAAGCCGAAATGGTAAGAATACCTACACTTATTCTTCTTCATCCGTCCTCCCTGTATCCTTAACGGAACACGAAATGATGGAGGTGGGAAACAAAAATGTTTTAATAGATATTATCATTATTTTTTATTGTTGAACTGAAAATAAAACAAGTAAAGTTTTTATTCTTAAGGTAGGTACCTATAATCTATAGAAAAACAAATAAAACTATCAATAACTGATGATGACTGACTATAATATTGTTCGATTTTTAAATGGTATGAACAAACCACTACGGGCTTATGACCGTCTACTACTGTTATTTCGAAGGCTGGCTTAGTGTGATCACTTTACGTTAACAACGTTCGCCTTTGGTGGTAATGTTCATATTCAAATATAAACGAATATAATATATCGAACATATAAAAAATATATATATCGAACAATATATTAGTCGGTCATCAGTGTTATTGATATATTCGTTAAGATATAGTCCTTAAAAATGGACACAAGAATCCAGACAAACTAAGAACGTTGTATACAAAAACACTCTAAAATTTTTATGATTATACAAACATAAAAACACAATACAACAATTGCAAAATATTTTTGTATGACATAATATACACGCATTATTCGAGTACCTTACGCAGTAGTTTATACAAGACTTAACCCATTAAAACCTAATCGTCTTTTTGTTGTCGTTGTGTTTACTCTGTTTTGAGAAATAGGCGCCGTTGTTGTACTTTCTTCACTCAAGAGATACATTGTTATAGAGAATGTGTTAATCCCTTCAAAACATACCGCAGCTTTACCCAAAAATTTGAGAGAAAAAGCCTTCGCAAACATCTGTCAAATACACTAATATCATATTGTGAAATGTCATGTTTATTTATGTTATACATTCTTTCTTGAATACCTTCGTTTTATCAGATTTAAAATTATCATAGACATTATATTTAAACTATAAAATATAATTTAATAATTTAAGGTTATTATTGTATTACAGCAGTTTTAAGTGATTTTGTTCCCAATATATTATACTGGTGATTATACAATGTAAATTCAATCAAATCAAAACTCCCTTTGAACTACACTCGGGAGCATAGGGAGGCAACAAGAGCTCTCCACTGCGCTCGATCTTGCGCAATGCTTATGACCTCCTCCCACACCATGTCCAACTCCATAACCTCTGCCTCGAAGGAACGGAACACGGTATGAGAGGGTCTTCCACGTCTTCGTGACCCTGATGGGAGGAAAAACAGCGCTCTCCTCGGCCAACTATCATTCGGCATCCTCGACACATGTCCATCTCTCCGTAAGTGATGGGACTGCGCTGAGTGCGCCGGCCGGCGTATAGCGTCGTTCGTGAAGCGGTGGTACCATCTTATACCCAAAATTCTCCTGAGTCATTTCATTTCGAATGCAGATACTTTTTGTGCCTGGGCTTTAGTCAGGTGCCAGGACTCACACCCATACAGGAGAATGGGCAACACACACGCATTAAACAGTTTACATTTCGTCTCGACACTAAACTCGATGTCAAGCACCAACCTTGAAGAAATGATCGAGAACGACATTCACAGAGATTGCACTAGTAATAGTTTAAAAAAATGTGCTTGATATTGTGTGCTTTTGCTCGGGTTTGGTCAAAAGGATAGCTGACGAGAAGGGAATGTGGAGAGAAATAGTAATGCTTTTAACAAACTACTCGATTGATTGACTTATAAGAAACAATAATATATCAGAATAAATTAATATAAATTAATAACTAATAAATTTGATGTTATTACAAATTATTTTTACATATTTCATTTACTTTTATATAAAATACCGTAAAAGTGGTATATGGTAGCCTTGTGATTCAGTCGCTGCATTACGTTGTCGTGTCGTAGGTTCGATCACAGATGCCAACCACCTTTCTCTTTCACAGCACATTTTTTGCTTATTCTATGAAAGATTTCAAAAGTGTATTTTGGGTGAGCGTAGACAGAAAAAAAAACAAGACGTAGGTTTATGCAAAATATATTAAAAATCTAAATCATCACACTGCATACACATAGTAATATATTAATCGTCTCCAAAAATCATTCAAACCTTGTAATTTAATCAAACTCACTCTGCTTTATAAAAGCTATTGATATATCAAATCAAAATACAGAATAAAAAGTTGGCTGTTTTTGATTTGGATCTATAATAATAGTTTAAGCGTAAAGATCTATTAAATCATTTTAAAACGCATACAAATAGATCTTATCATTCGGTGCAATTAATATGTGAGTGCGCGTCACGCTGCGCTCTTCAAGCTGGCTCTAAATAATAGCGACAGATGCTTGTATGGACGCTAGAAACGTGTGGTACTATGTTTTGTATTTGGCACTTTTCTGTTTTTAAAAATATTTTTTGGATTCACTGGGCTTAATAAAGTTTTATGACCTCCTAGAGAAACCTTTGAGGCTCTCCCTAAATGAACTCAAATACCGTTGTGACATCTTTCGTAGATTCAATTTTTTTTTCTAGTGTTACTTAAGGATACATTTTAAATTTGACATCGTGAGTAAGCGCATGAAACAAAAACTTATTATTAACTAATTTTTATTTTCAATAAAAAAGGTAAAAACAAACACATAGTCAAAAAAAATGGTTGGCAATACAAAAAAAAAACATATACATTACATACGTTAACATATACAAAAACATATACATAGTTAATATTGAATTATTATTCAAATCAACACAAAAAAAAACCAATCATAAGTGATTTTAATGTTTATTAGTGTTTTTTTTTGTATCGAAAATAAAGTATGGAGTACCTATTTTATTTCTTTCTATTAGTCCATATTATCTTAATCCTTTTTTAAAGATTTGAGGGGAGGGATGTTAATTAAAATTCTTCATAAATTAAAATCATACACAATAACATAGACGGAAATTAAAAACACCAAAATGAAATAAGTAGGTATCTATAATAAGGATAATCAGACACATAGGTTTTTTAATTATGTAATACTTAAGAGACCTACAATTTATTCATAAATTGTAAATGTTAGAATATTGTCTTAATTAAATAGAACCATACAAAATTTCAGTTCAAAGATAGGAAATTAAAAAAAAAGGAGGAAAAAATCTTTCATATGAATTTATCCATGTTATTGACTAATGTCACCAAACAAAATAATCTTCCAGAATATTTGATTTTAATGCATTACATTTTTCATTCAAATAATTATTATGGAATAATAAGTTCTATATGTGGGTACCCAGTTTCCCCACACCTGCTTTGCGCACACAATGTGCTCGGAATAAAGCGTCGAGGACGCAGAATAACATAAACTATTTATAAAACTGTTGTAATCCCTTCTAATTGCCATTATTGAGATACGTATTTGTTATTTTAAACTTATTTCATTCTATCAATGGAACAGTTTCAACAAAAACTTGTGTCTTTGTCATTGTTGGTCGCTCAGGCGTGAGAGGGTTAAAATGAATATAGTTACGTTAAACGCAATCAGACGTAAGGAACAAATGGGTTGCGAATGAAAACCGAAGAACGGATATCGAAAACAATTTATGCAATAGTTGATGAAGTAAGTGAGATATTTTAAAATAGAGTATATTTTCTTGATCGTTAATATGGACTCTTATCTGTCATTGCCCATTAATTGGCTCTTGCATGTTATTGTTTCCATGGTATCCAATATCAACCATAAAAGAAAGCAGCTATGCTATGTTTCGGGATTCGGCTCTTTGTTCGTTTGGTGTAAGCGCACACTTACAAACACAGAACAAAAAATATACTCTCTGCTTACAAATATGCATTCGAACGATAAATGTTTTATGTCATGTAAAATCCAGCTCTTCGTTCAGTGGAATCTTAACATAATAATCTTAACATAATAATTCAGAAAAAATTGGTTTAAATGGGTCAATTCTTTCGACGTATGTATACAATCGGTAAACATACATCACATGTGATGTACTTCCTACTACACCGCCATCTTTTGGATTTTTTTTTAAAAGTAAAGCAATTATAGAGGTATTGTTTTGATTTCAAACTTATGACCCTTCGAACTTCATCCTGCATCCGAATCAATGATAACTATTACATAATGCAATGAATTATTAGCTAATATTAATTAAGTTTTTACATCGTAAATTACATTTTATTCACGTAATAAACCAAAATTATTTTTTTAATTGGGTTAGGTCGAAGGTCGACGGGCGGGACAGCTAGTGAAAAATATTTGGAGGTCCAACGATTTGTCCTTCAAAACCAAATGTCGCCTTTTTAACGCACGTCATAATACGCCAATGCATAATCCAATTTTGTTAAACGGCTGCGAGTCCTGGCATTTGACAAAGTCTCAGCAAGAAAATTTCTCAGCGTTGAAAACCGAATCCAGCGACAAATTTTGGGTATGAGATGGTATGATTTTGTAACCAATGACACCGTCCGGGAAAAACACTACACAGATATTCATTTCCTCAGTCATCCTTAATCGCAGATTGGCATGGCTCAGGACAAGCCAGTTTAAAACAATATCTAACAACTTTAACAATTCATTACTAATGTTCCATTTTTTAATGGAACAAACCACTACGGGCTTACGACCGTCTTCTACTGTTATTTCGAAGGCTGGCTTAGTGTGATCACTTTACGTTAACAACATTCGCCATTAAGTGGTAATGTTTGTCTCCGAAACTCATAATCATGAGAATTCTCAACATGTTCAACATGACAAAAAATCTCATGTATGCAACAAGTAGAAATTTAATAATAAATGAAATAATATAGAGAAAAATGTTGGAAATTATTGAGAACAAGAGAGCAACCAAATTTAAAGACTGCGACTGCTGTCATGTATTTGGCGACAGGATATGACTAGGTATATCCATTTTTGTTAATGTCTCTTTTACAATCCGAATCCGGGCAGGCAGGAATATCGTGCCTTATCGTGCCGTACGAGACTATCCTTGGAGATCATCGGACTGACCTGGTACTTACGAAGTGGAGCGGCTGGCACAAGAAAGAGCTGCATGAAGGGACCTAGTGGCGACCGTAAAAAGGTTTAGCATCACTATGCCGCCGTTATTAACCCTTTAAACACCAGGTATAAACATTATTGTCCCTATTCAGACATACGCGACACTTCTCATTGTCCGATAGAGCTGTAGTTGGGTTGGATTAGCGTTATCTCTTCTTGTTAATCGATTCTCCCATTCACTCCACACAAAACCATCGGCGTTTGATTAAGTTATAATGGGGATGCCGGCGATCTAATGCGAAACACATTAAAAATTACTTTCAGTGAATGAAATCTTTATAATTTAATCTTTCGCTATATTTGCACTCAGGTATAGTTTAAACCTGTATAAACCATCATACCAAGTTGTCTTTAAAGGGATAGACAGAGAGGAAACAACGTCGAAGTAACCTTACGTACAATATTTTTAAAGATCCTTGAGTCTTTTACTGTTTTGGAACGCAACAGCATAAACAGTTGCCAATTTCATTTATGCCGAAGTAATCGTTTTTTTGATTTGAGAATTTTTCAGAAAATTTCAACCACTACGGGCGGCACTATAATATATTTGTTTTTATACATTGCACAAAACTGCCATATCCAGAGTTCACCGTGTTAAATAAAATGTGAATATTTAACATAGCAAAGTGGTGACAATGTGTAGTTTCCTATTCTATTCTATAATTCGAAACACACTACACCCGAGATTTTCTAACAACTACATATTACATTACCATTAACTCCGTCATCATGTGACAGACTTCGTCGTCCGTTTCTCACGGTTGGAGAGTGATAGTTAACAATAACCTTAAGTTCTTGTTTACACAAAACTTCAAAGATAGAACAAGATTTGCATTGTGCATGCATGTTATCCGCGACCATACTTCGGATAGGTGGCGTTAGTCGAGAATTCATTCATTTTTCCCTAGGTGGAGCATGTGGTCGCCATGTATCTATATCCTGGGCTGATCCAGGGCGTCATCATTCCAGTCGGTATCCCAAGGTTTCCATCGTAAGCTCTCTTGATCGTGAGTCTTCTTCTACCAAATATTCTTGTACCACCTGGTGTAAGCTTCCCTTATCTATGGATGGTAGGTACCTACTCAGGTTTTTCGCTATCCACTACCTATCCAAATCTCCTAGAGAAACAATTCCCACATAATGCGTCATTCATTCGTTGTACGTATTCTTCATTTCTGTTGATTTAATTATTATTTCACTAGGCATTCCACCAATAGAGGGTGATTTGTGCTATGTGTGATAAAGGCAGTTGTCAAACTTCAAAATGGAGGAATTATTTTGCAATTTTTTTCATTAAATCTTTATTTATTGAGAATAATAAGATTTGAATAACATTTATATGTATAACAAATCAATCTACAATTATTTATAACATTTTCATACCGTAATACCAAGATTCCATTCAACGTTTACATGAGTAATTTTGTTTCCAAAAGATGGCTTACTGTCTTTTTGAGAAATTTGTATGAAGTACCTAAAAAAATAGAGTTTTTTAAATAGCTCTAAATATATTAAAGTTAAGGCAGCAAATTGTATTTAAGAACCTTCTCCGGCGTTTTGCACGGCTCTGCGCAGATTCATATCTGACGTAGCATTTGTATTTTGAGCGTGATGCTTCTACATAAGTAAATACATAACTGAATTATTATGTAGATATGATTCTTTTGGATTGGTGCTGAAGTTGTTGGAAAATGATTATTTTTCATAATAATGCATCTTTTAATATGTTTTCTCTGTCATTTGAAAAATAGCAGATAAATATCACTTATGTTAAAAAGTGTAGAAATTAAATCCCTATAATAATGTAGGCAACTCCTTATTACTCTTAGATGATCATGCGCCATTCTGTCTCAGGTTAGAATGAAATTCCTCAGACATTGAACATCACTGGATTACCTACAGAAAATTTAGGTATGTGTACATATATTATGAAATGTCTTTATTTTTCGCAAATTGAATCATCGCTGTTCGTGTTTCAATTGTAGTTAAGTACCTACTTCATTTTTTGTATTATCTGACGGCTAGGTACATTTTGTGTTTTGCACAATCTCAGCGTGGGTACATTGGAGGGCCCACCCTCCTGCCCGGTCCCACTCATACGCTAAATGTCCCATTATACACATACGCCTCTCCCAACTGTCAGATTTTGAAACAAATTGCATTATTGTTTGAATAATTTGTTTATTTTTTAATCAGAATGTATTCACCATATAAGTATCTACGTTTTTAAACCTGGCGCCAAATACATGACAGCGGTCGCAGTCTTTAAATTTGGTTGCTCTCTTGTTCTCAATAATTTCCAACTTTTATCTCAATATTTCAATAATAGTTATTAAATATCTACTTGTTGTATACATTAGATTTTTCGACATGTTGAACATGTCGAGAATTCTCGTAATTAGGAGTTTCGGAGACTCAAACATTACCACCTAATGGCGAACGTTGTTAACGTAAAATGATCACACTAAGCCAGCCTTCGAAATAACAGTAGAAAATGGTCGCTGTTAGAGTCATTAGTTGTTTCATATTCGTTAATATAGATAAAGCAAAATTCTGTGTCTTGAGGTATAAGTAGGTACCTATATTTTGTCAAGTTCACTTTTGATAAGGTAATAGGTACACAACATTGGGTAGGTTTTCAACATTGTTGTCAATAGTTGCCAAATGTACCTACCTAGACTTAGATGAGTGAATCGAGTCTTGGTTTTTGTTAGATTTATAATTATGCCGTAAAACAGAAAACATCTTAAAAAAAATCTTTTGAACCTGTGTGAAGTATTGACTATTACTACATACATAATTGTCTATCATTTTTATAAATACCAGCAACAAAACCTGTCGGATGATAAGCAAAGAAAGTGGGCCGTTTTGTTTGATTTTCCTATAAATCAGTGCGTCGTATAAGGGGCGTAAGGAACCTCTGTCTTATATTTCGTCGATATAATATTTCACGAGGACACTTATCGACTTACATTCGAATAACATAAAAACATTCCCGTAGTTGGATTTTTTTTTGTCATATTATTATGTACCTACGGTTAAAGTACCTACTTACCTATATAGGTAGGTACCTATTTCAACGAAAATACTGAATTATTTACTAAATACTAGATAATATATAGGATACCTACACTACACACTTTCATATTTCGTGTCCAAACAGAGTTTTAAAACTCCAAAATACCGGATACCTTTACCATTAAATAAAAAACCCAAATGTTGCCATTTAAATGCATACTCTTAGAATAAAAACTCCCCTTCTGTGTATTCATTGAATATCATTTTAGTAACTAAATTATATTTATGTAGGTAACAATCAAATAGGAAAAAATCACAGTCTATTTCATTAGGATTTTTAGCCCCCCGACGTTCACGCCCCCCACCAAATGTTACATTCGGAATAACAAGTAATATTTTTGTTTTGTTTTGGCCCCATAGCGGTTTCAATTAAATCCGTCATCTGTCAACATCGAATGCGACAAAACGCATCAAAAGACCTTATTCGATTATGTTTTTTGATAAGTGTAGGTACGTATTATTTTTTCCTGTTGATGTAATAAAATGAGTACTACTTAGGGGTGTATTTGTATGAAAATAGTGTTAGGACTTTGATATTCAGCAACCCGGGGTTCAAATTCGGTCAGGGAATAGAACATCACATCATTTTGTATTCTTATTATTTTAATTTTTAAATTAATATGTGATCACTCAAAGTGAACACAAAAACACTCTCTGACTCTTTCACAGTAAACTACTTAAAGCTTGCGTCGAGAAAGAGAAAGATGGTCGCCACCTGGAAACGAATCCATGACCTCCGCACGAAAGCCGGTGTCGTTGGTACCAACCACTTCAACAGCTTTATTTATAAAAACACCTTAGGTATTACTGGTAGGTATAAACTTTTTTTTTTTTTTACCCATCACGCCGTTTCCCGAAGGGGGTAGGCAGAGAGTACGGATTTCCACTCTTTCCTATCCAAACAAACCTCTTTCGCTTCTTCCAAACGCATAACATTCCGCATAGGTACATGCTCTTCTATTCCTTTTACTCCTGACTTGGCCCTCCTCTAAGACGGCACCGATATGATCGGACCATGTCATTCGAGGTCGGCCTCGTCTGCGTGCACCCATTCTTTCAGATTTATATATCCTTTTAGTCATTCTATCTTCGTTCATTCTCTCTACATGCCCAAACCACCTTAATTTATTCACTTTCATTCTAGTCACTACACTAACATCCACTCCACATTCCTTTCTAATACTATCATTCCTCACTTTATCAATCAGTCTCTTTCCGCATATCCTACGCAGTGATCTCATTTCTACAGCATTTATTCCAACTTCCAGATTTTTCGTCCATGTCCATGCTTCACTCCCATACATCATTGATGGAATCAGGATTGCATTGTGCATCAATTGTTTGCATTGTGCATCAATTGTTTGGATTTAAGAGATACAAAGGATTTGGATTTAAGAGATATGGTATAAACCATAGAATTACAAAATATCTAAAACCGTGGTAGGTACAACGAGGATGTTATACTATGCTTATTCTATGGTTTATACCATAGATCTATGGTATACCTACCTGGATTATTAATAACATTTTTCTTAGACCGTGGTATAAACCATTGTATAACGATATACCAAAATTAGGTATTAATAACATTGCAAGTGTTTAATTTGTCTGGTAGGTAGCTACAAATTATGTGCTAATTTTTTCAACAAAATTTCCTGAATAGGTAGAAAAAGTTTTAGAATAGCTCAAAGCACGATGACAACCAATCAATCAAATCTCCCTTTATGTCCCAGGAGGCAACAACAGCTCTCTATTGCGCAATTTTTATAACCTCCGAGCCCACACCATATCCAGATCGCTCAGCTCTGCCTCGATGGAACGGAAAACGGTACTTATAAATGAGAGGGTTTTCCTCGTCTTCAAAACGAAGAACACGAGGATGGGAGGAAGAACAGTGCTCTCCTTGGCCAACTGTCATTCGACATCATTAACACATGTCCATGAATATGAATAAGTAGTTGGTATTTTTCATACGAGTTTTGCTCTTGTTTCGTACACTTACATACATAGCTAATGGCCTTGAGGTAACGTTTTGTATGTGGAAAGGAAATTGTTCATTTTATTCTATTTTTCTCGCAATTTGGAATCCGTATATTTTCAATGTTTAAAATTACCCCGACCCTACTTACCCTATACGATTATTTCCAAACCTTAATAAGCCAAATCTGTCCGTTAGTTCCGGAGTTTTAGCGAAACACGCGCAGAGCTAGCTTAATTTTGTTTTGTTATTTTTTATACCTACATTTTTTTCTTTTTTACTGTTAAAATCTCTTTGTGGGATGTACCATTGAAGAATAAGTATGTACTGGAAATTAATTAGGTATATACGGCAAAACATAACCTTTTTATGTATAACCCTGTTATTGTTTATTCCTAGATAAAATAAAAATTCTTTTTTTTATAACAAAATAAAGAAATATCTACCTATCTACTCATTTGATGTTAAAAATAATGTATCAACCATTCTTTAGTCATGAGTTACAAAAAAAAATACCTACAAACAAAATACAAATTTAAAATGTTTTTGTGTTTTTTTTTATAAAGTTTAGTAATGGTTTTATTATAAAAAATGTACACCAGAGAACAACAAAATCACGTATCAAAAGCTTGATTTATGTTATCTATGGCAAAGATCCGTATATCCGTTTCTGTGACGCAATCTACAACTTCCGTTTACAGGAACGTCAGGATATCCGTCATTTTCAATATCTAATAATTCAAAATTCGATTCTGTTCCAATACCTACCTCGTTGTCGTTCCTGATTGTCTATGCTTCTGTCACAATACCTTAGAGTGCCGCGAAGTTGTCTAGACCTGCGGGAAACAGTGGAAACTGGGGTGACAATAATATCATAAAATATTTATTTTTATTCATTTATTTATTTATGAACGGCAAATTGCCTTTTAAAGGAAAAAGATAATAGGTACAGAGAACAGCAAAAATAAAAAAAATAAAGTATAATAAGTACACATTTTTTTTTCCATAAGCATTACAGTGATAAAAAGTACATTATTTGTCAATAATTTTCTTGTTAAATCACTACTTTGTAAGATCAATGCTATCTGGAAGAATATAATTTATAACCCTTATTTACTCCACAGTCAAAAGAGGTATAAGTACATAAAAATGGAGCCCCATTTCCCTTGGGTGAACACCTGGACCAATTTTGCTAATTATTTTTTGTTGTGTTTCCTATTGTCAGGAGAATAGGTTCTTATGAACTAATAAAAAAAGAGAGTTTCGTGGAACATTAAAAATTTCAAGAAAACTCGACTTTCATAGTAGGTAAGTACTTTTGATAATATAAACTTTTCCAAATTTGAATTTTAATAAACATTTCACAAATTGTCAGTTTATTGATGGTTTGTACGGTTATCACAATGTGCCCTTTAAAACAGACGCATCGGACGGAGTAATATAATATTAATATATTATTAAGAGTAATATTATATTGTTTTTTATAAGACATGACACCAACGCCTTCATATATGCAACCGCACTAACAGATTTAAAGTAGGCAATTTCATAGATTATACAATTACTAGCTGACTCGCCGGTCGGCCTTCGACCTAACTCAGAATAAAAAATAATTTTGACTTATTACATGAATAAAGTGTGATTTATGACATAAAAACTTAACTAAATTTAGCTAATAATTTATTGCACTATGTATCGTTGATTCGGATGCGGGATGAAGTTCGATGGGTCATAGGTTTGAAATCAAAACAATCCCTCTATAATTGCTTTATTTTTTTTATAAAATCCAAGAGATGGCGGTGTAGTAAGAACGAAATCACACGTGAAGTCTGTTAACTTATTGTATACTAGCCTTTTTACCCGTCCATAAAATTATTGATGAAGTTTGTTGAGAAAAATGGGAATTATAGAACCTGATTTCTGGATAAAATAAAAGTACCTTTAAAGTATGACCCTAAGTAGGGTCAAAAAAGGGAGAATAATTGATTGATTGATCTACTTTAATCTTATATTACTTATATTTAAAAAGTTTGAGGGTTTGAATTGGTAAATAGGTAGATATAATTAGATAGTAGGCGTGTCTGTATGAGAAATATGTAGAATTGCTGTGGAGGCAACAAATATAGCATTTTTATCTATTTACCATACCTTCCCCATCATGGACATTAGACTTGATTTCTGTAAATGCTGATCTTATTCTTCTGTAACAACATAATTATTATGTACCTACAAAGTTATATTTATTCTTAATATCAAATTTAACAGGTAGGCACATAGGTAATTATTTTAGTATTCTAGACCTCTACCGAGCCAGCGATTTTGTACATGAAAATCTTTTGTATGAAGAATTTTCAGTATGTACAGCCAGCAAGAAATATTGCATAAAAAACTATAAAAATTCAAACCCATCTGGGAATTGGAACCAGAAATTCCTTATCAGTAGTGGGCAGATAGTAATTTTAATGTTGTGGCCATCATTATCAGGATTCGAACCTGCACCATACTTCCTGCATGATGCCATCCTTCGTGTAAGTAGAAAAATCATTGTAGATTGCTTTTTTCAAACAAAACTGGATTAGGGTAGTAATTAAAAATTTTCAAATTGCTATGGCATCCCATCAATTTATTAAAATATTTCAAAAATTTAATTTGCTTACATAAATAAAACAATTAATACAATTGGTAAAGAAACACTCTTGTATAATACATAACTAAGGGGTTTTACAGTAGCTGTTTAAACTTCATTTTTACAGGGTAAAACTTTTATAATAATTTTTTAATAAATGTTAATTTTGAGTATAAATATTTACTTCTAGAGGATTAGACCTCTCATCTATAGGTGCTTAATATAAGTCATACCAAGAGTTGACAATTAATAAGAGGTATACAAAAGTTAAAGTTATTGTTAGAGAAAATATTTTAAAAATTTTGACACACTTTAAAATTCTGTAGACATCTTGGCATTGCATCAATGATAATATATAACTCTAGGAATCCCAGCTCCATTGAAGAATTATTGAAGACATAAAAGCATCGAGCCGTTGGCCCTATGGCTAGCGTCTTAGCAGATTGTTGAATTTGTTGAATACTCAAGGATTTCAATTTGACCACCTAAATAAGGAAAGTTGTTAACGTGAAGTAATTACACAAAGCTATTTGAAACATCAGGAGACGAAGGTCGTAATCCAGTACTGGTCAAATTGATAAAAATATAGCATTTTAAAATCGACCATAAATAATGGTGTAATGTTGAAATATTATATATCAGTCTGTATAATATAACACTTTTCAATGTTATAGCAAAAAGGCCTGATTTTAGATTTCAACATAAAAAAAACATGTTGTTTACAATAATAATAATTCTGAAATTAAAATAATTGTCTCCAAATAAAAAAAAATTAATGGTTTAGAATATAGATTAAACTGCTATAGGCTTACAATAATTATTGTCCTCCAAGGCAATCACTTGTAAGTTTCTTTTAACTAATCTATGAATGCTTATTTTTACCTACTTAATACACATAATCTGCAAATTAAATATAACATAGGTAATCTTTATATTCATAAGAATGATATTAAAAATTCAGTAAGTAGTAAAATAATGAAAAAGTCAGTGCGCGACGGTTGGGTTTAGTTACGCTGACCATCAGCGCTGACATGCGAAATGTATAAACTTCTAAGAAGCGTTTTAGAATAACGTGTAGCTGTCAGCACGGACGCTTCTTAGAAGTTCATACATTTCGGCTGTCAGCACTCAGCGGCATAATCT
This sequence comes from Mystacides longicornis, assembly GCA_963576905.1. Classification (NCBI taxonomy): domain Eukaryota; kingdom Metazoa; phylum Arthropoda; class Insecta; order Trichoptera; family Leptoceridae; genus Mystacides; species Mystacides longicornis. The sequence goes on from OY756420.1 coordinate 5,103,827, forward strand.
GTAAATTAAATATACATAGGTAATCTTTATATTCATAAGAATGATATTAAAAATTGTGAGAAGTTTAAGTTTTTTAGAAGTTTTTAAGTAATAATTTTTTAATAGTCCAGGCGTTGGTTATTATAACATTTGTTAAGATTATAAGGTCTGTTCCAATTAAAATCTTCTTTTTCCGATGGTGTTACAGCCCAATTCTAGCCTTGTGTTCCATAATTCGACTCCTCCAGACAACCCTGTCTCTGTCCTAATTTCGAGAGTCAAGAAATTGCTCGCATCCTTCCTGACTTCATTCGCACATCGCAGCCAAGGTCTGCCAATTCAGCATAATTTTCTCTTTGGTGCCCACAATGATGGCATTCTCTGTCCATATCTGGCCCACCGTAGCCTATGATAATTAACCAATATTAGGATGGGAGGTTAGATATCTCAAAATTTCTTATGCAAAATTTAAAAACATATAATGGGATTACACTTTATAAATAATAAAGAAATGAATATAACATGAGTTTAATTAAAAGAACATATTTTAGGAGTGGGAAGTAAAATTAAATGTACTGAATAATAAATCTATAATGTTAAATAAATGTTGATATTGATAAAAGTAATATTTACTTACTTACTTTGCGTTTCCGGTCTACACTTTGCCACACCAGTAAGCAGCAACAGTCATCGCCTCGTTCGCAAGGATAAGGTATTTGCAGGTTACATGTTTCACCAATCAGCAGGCATGTCAAGAGGTGATTGTCATCCTGGAGCTCACCACATTCAGTTTTGTCAGCAGAGAGGTAGCCCCATTTATGTAGGTTTTTCCTACACTTGGTGACACCAACCCTAAGTCTATTGAGGGCAGTCCATAAAGTGAATGGTAGGTGTTCAACCGTACTGATGCCTTGTAAAGTAATATTGAGAAGATGCAAGACTTATCTGCAATAAAAAATTATGTGTGTTGAAAAATGTTTTTATTGAGCCCTTTAAAGTTGCTGCATTTAATGTCTATTTCTTTTTATTATTTTTATTTATTTTATTTTATTTAAAACATTTATATACAAACAGTGAAATTGATACAAAAATAAGACAGTACATACAATTTGCAAAACATACACCAGTGAAGTATATACATTTAAATCAAACATATAAAACTGTGAGGTAAACATTTTTTTTGAAATAGGTTACATGTTACATACCTGAGAAATAGAATTCCATATTAATGTAAATCTCAGTCCATCTATCAAACTCATACTGACTTGTATGTTTTTGGTTTTGCAAGGAATGAATAATTTCTGACGGCTATTTTCGACAAAGCTCAAACAATAAAAATAACCTTTGTGTGAAACTAATTCGCTATATTACTCAAAACTACACAAAAGCTATAATTATCAAGACAAACAAATGATAATATTATTATTACATATTGCCAATTATCTCATTTTTATTACGCGTTGATTATTTACTGCGTATAAAATTTTACACTTTTGACAGCACCATAGACCATAGAAGTAGAAATTTATATCATTACGAAGACGCATACAACACTATAGGTAGTCTGTGCACACAACTTTATTCCAACCCTTTCATATTGAAAAAAAAATTACAGTATATAAATAATTCATTCTATTTAAATATTTATAAAATTGATAATATTTAAATTTTATATTTTTTATTCATTTAAATAATTAAGACCTTTTTTATTTAATAATTAATTATGACGTAGCAAATTTGGTAATTATAGACGACATTTTATTCTGCAATACATATTTTCTAGATTTGATATTGTCTGTAAAAGTAACCTTCATAAAAATATAATATGTATTAGATGTCATTTGCACACAATATATATAATTTAGTTAAGCAATATTAAACGTTGCTTAATATTGCTGTTTTATTTTAATTAGATGCGCTGTCGAACCATAGATTTACTTATACATAGATTAATAGAATTCCTTGTCAATGTCACTTGACACTCAATATCTTTGGTAAATATTGATATGTCAAAAAAATAATAATAGAGTGATGGAATGCTTCCAATTTCAAAATAATTCATTAAAAATAAAAGTTATTTGCTGCTCAATAGATATTTTCGGTAGGTACGTAATGTTGTTTAAGATTTATTATATAATCGCTTCTTTGTAATTTTTAAGTACTGACTCAGAACCATAAAAAATGATGACCTTTTCTGTAACATTCTTTCCATCGCTTAGTATTTAATTTTTTTAGTTTAAGAATGCATGAATCACTTTGTAATGATTACGGAATTGAAAACAAATGAACCAAGACTTACTCTTTTTCAAAATATATAAGCAATATGATTTATGCTAAACTATAAGATTTGATTTTAAATTCAACCATTAGTGCAAAGGGGTTAGTAAAGAAAAATAAACGCAAATATTTATTGACTGATGATAAATTTATTCATTTTCAGTGTCACAAACCTTGGTTGGTTTTATCTGTCATCAAATTGTGCTGTGACTGAGACACCTTTGGGTTTTTTTTGCGTCAAAACCTGCTGCACAGACTACATCCAACGATTGCAGTTTTGGTCTTTCAAGGATTCTTTATTCGATCATGTTTGAGATGTGTAAAGAGAATATGTTGTTGACGGAAGAAACTACTACAGCAATAATCCCATACCATATTTTTTAATATAATGCTTCTTGTCGTATTATGAAACATTCATGAAGATTGTTATATTAATGCAATAAAAAAATCATATATATTTAACATTGTTTTTACTTTATCTTCATACCTATTAATTAAGAATTTAGATAATTTTGTTATTATATTATGTAGTTAATAAAATGATCTTCGAATAAAGTGATATTCAATGATTCTGTCCACAAAAATCTGTTTTATGTGAATAGTTCAGATATGAATATTATACAGTATTTCTTAATTATTATGATGTGGAGAAAACAAATATATTTTTTACTATAATAAACATGCACACATACCTGACAAATCCATTATGATTTTGATAAACAGGAACGTCATTAGTTCCTGTCAGATTCGCTTTCTTTCAGAGTTCTTTTTTACCGACCAAATCTACTAAAGAATTTTTATACTCATTTCAATTTTCAAAAATCATTTTTACATGAAAATCTTCCTGAAGGTACGATTGATAGATTTTAATGTATTATGAGTTTAATTTAATGTATATTTATTATTTACCAACATTTAATATGATTTTATCAGGTACTTACTCATCTAATGGCTACGACAGTTTTACACAAAATGTGGCCATAAATTTTTTTAAATGTGTCAAATTTCAATATGGAGGAATTATATTTCCAAAATTTTTCATTAAATCTTTATTTATTGAGAATAATAAGATTTGAATAACATTTATATGTATAACAAATCAATCTCCAATTATTTTATTACATTTTCATATCGTAATACCAAGATTCCATTCAACGTTTACATGAGTAATTTTGTTTCCAAAAGATGGCTTACTGTATTTTTTGAAAAATTTGTATGAAGATACTAAAAAAATAAAGTTTTTTAAATAGCTCTAAATATATTAAAGTTTACATTGCCAATTGTATCTTAGAACGCTCTTCAGCATTTTGCACGGCTCTGCGCAGATCCATATCTGACGTAGCATTTGTGTTTTGAGCGTGATGCTTCCATAAGCGTAAATACATAACTGAATTATTATGTAGATATTGTTGAAAGACTAGACCCCATTTAAACCAAAGTTTCCTTAATTATTATGGCAAGATTAATAAAATTTAATGAATGTAGGTAGGTACCTACCTAATGTTTTTATCAAATAGCATAAAATGCATTCACCATAAACCTATTTTTTTACCTAATTTTAATCCTAAGTTTTTACTGGAGCTAACACAATGACATATCGTTACAATATAAAGAAGATAAAAGTTCACATCAAATTACTGAAGCATAGACAAGATTGCCGAACTTTGACATAAATATAAGTACTAAACAAACCATAGACAATTACGCAAAGGAAATTACAGATAAATATCTAGGATTTCTCTGATAAGAAAATTGTATCAATTTATTCGCCAAAATCATTTTTTGCGGTTATTTTTTTTTCTCCGAATCAACTGATGTATCATAATGCAATGCCGCCATTTGATATCCACCAGAGAAACGATACTTTCATTTATTTTACCTATATTTTGTTATATACTATTATTATATATATCCGCCCCCCATTTGTGTATAGAAACCGTATAAAAAAAGGACGTCAATTAAAAATAGCTTAATGTAAAACTCTTGTGTGTAGGTATGCTTGTATATACCTAATCGGCGTGTCATTATAATATATAACAAGCATACTTTTTTCGCGTCTTCCACCGACATAGCATTTGTCATACACCCTCTCCTATTTCTCTACTTCTTACCTGGCGTTCCTTGAGGACGGAATCGATGTGTTCGATCCACGTCATTTTCGATCGGCCACGCTTTCTTACAACTTTCCTTTCAGCTTTATGAATCTTTTGCATCCATTCTTTCCACTTCAACTTGTTAACTTTCATCTTTGTCACAACTCTTACATTCCTTTCTTACATTCATTCCTTTCCATATACCATAAAGTTTTCCACATATTCTTCGTAGAGATTTCATCTCTACTGCATTTATACCTACATTCTTCTTTTTTCGTCCATGTCCACGTTTCACAACCTATTTGTCTACATCTCTTAATCTTAGGTACCTACCTACTGCTACTCCTAACAAGAACAAAAGTAGCATTTTAGTTCGTGGAAAGGTTCTAAATAGTTTGTTAAAGTCTAGGAAGGTTATATAAATAGGTTGTGGCACTAATGGTTTTGGAAAGGTTCTTGGTGAATAAAATGGATTATTCAAATCTGTAGTTTTATTAAGGTTAATAAAATAATTTATTTTATTAGGACCGCAAATTCTTGGATTAGCAGATGTCTTTGAAAGTGTGTTGTTTCTCTTATCTCTATAGAGCATAGGGATTAGTATATCGTTATCGATATGGTTCGATGCTGAGCCATCTCTATTTTTTTTATTAAAAAAAGAAACGTTCGATTCTGAAGACGTTCGATCTTCGACAACTAGTTGGGTTAATAAACAAATTGTGGGAAAGAACATTTTTTTTTTGTAATTACTTAATTTAATAAGTCCAATACCTAATACACACATATTGCTTTTTTAACCCCACTCAGGGGCATAGGGAGGCAGTGTCTTTTGATTTTCGATGACAACCTCACGATTCACTTGGCGCGCATTCCCATAGTGTGGTTTCCAAAATAGTTGCTACCGAAAATTTGTTCCCTGGAGCTGAAGCATGAAAAACAGTGGAAAGTGATTTTCCGACGATGACGAGTTCAATGAGCCCTAAAACGATTGTTTCTCAGAGAAGGACAAATGATTTTTTAGGCGAATATGTAACAGCTTGTAACTCTTACAATTCATTGCTGATGTTCGATTTTTAAATGGAACAAACCAATACCGTATTCTACTGTTATTTCAAAGGCTGGTTTAGTGTGATCATTTTGCGTTAACAACGTTCGCCATGAGGTGGTAATGTTTAAGTCTCCGAAACTACTATCATGAGATTCTCAACATGTCAAAATATCCCATGTATAACAAGTAGATATTTAATAATAATTAATGAGATATAGAGAGAAAAGTTGGAAATTATTATTGAGAACATGAACATTTTTTTTAGGCTGTTGAAAAAATAAACACGCATTTTAAGAAGCGTATTGAGGTTGCAAAAGACTGTAGGTATTAAAAATAATTAAATAATTTCATATTTTTCTCCATCCACATCCATACCGAAAATATTAAATCAATTATTATGTATCAATCTACTGGTAGGTATATAAATATTTTTTGCTAAAAGGTTCGATTAAAATCAACAAAAAAAAAATCGTAAAATAATTTTCGATATAAAGCTCTATTGCACTAATGCATCGATACCACAATATTAAACTAGCGACACTCGAGTACCTACTTATAAAGATATTAATATATTGGTACAATTTTGCAATACGTTTATTTTTCTATAAACTCAAGTATGTTGACAGTATAGCGAATAATAGATTTGTATATAAAAAATAGTTTAAATCATTGTGTTTCCTATGTTTAAAATAGGTTGTATAGGTACCCGTGCACTTATATGGATTAACGTTTTATACAGGGGTAGTGGACCCGTAGACTAAGAGTTTATCAAAATGTTATATACGTACCTACTTGAATAAATAATAAAAAAGGCAAGTAGGTACACTTTTCTAAACAGTGGTTTCAGTATATCCGGTGGAACTTATTAGCTGAGGGAAATTTTCCCAGTCAACCGGCCCCATAAATTCTGAGAGAGGCCAACCTATATACCTATTCAGGAAAAAAAACAAGCTATTATAAAATATCGTCGGTTCGAAACCTGGTGCCGACCTTTTCCACTTTCACGACACATCCCTTTGGTTAGTGTGAAAGATCTCAAAAGTGTATTTGTGTTTACCTAGATTACTTTAAGGTTACTTTGAGCTCAGATTAATTATCACGTGATGTTCTTTTGCAACTTTTAAACCCCCCCCCCCTCGCCCTAAATATCATTACCAAATATCACTATATTTGGTAATATTTCAGAATCCCCCCTCCTCTCCCCTCTGTAATCACGTGTACTTTTTTAGTACAAAGAATGAATAAAGTATAGCTTTTAGTTTCCGAATTTTTTTTTAATTCCTCCCCCTATTTGATTTTTTCAGACCTCCCCCTCCCTTCTTCTGAGCTCACATGATTAATGGAAAGCCCTGTTACCAACTGCTCTAGAAAAATTGTCTAAAATTATCTAGCTTGTAAATTCAAATAAGTAGATATAATCAAGGGCGTCCTCCACGCGCCAGGAGTACCTTGCAACAGATATTCTAGGACATGAAGTGCATAGTAATCGAAATAAAGAGAACAACGAAATAACGAGAGAAATGGAGAAACAAGGCCTAGTATAAGTTTTCGATGATCGAATATCGAAATGAACATCGAAAGAGTTTCGAAAAAATTTCATACTAAAATGATCGAATGATTCGATCGTTTGATTTTAGAACACCAAATGCACGCTAATAAGCGCTTATTTGCGTGCAAATGGCTTTCGATAAAACTCGTACTAGCCTGACAGATGTTCGCGTTGATGTCAACCAGAAACTATAGAAGAAGACAATGAATTAATTGAGTGACATTTCATAACAAAAGTTTTTTTTCTTTGACCATTGTTCAATGGTTCTCGACCCCTGTCTTCTTTAAGACTTGAACCACACCCTCGCTTCATTGGTTCAGAAAAACGTTTGTTACTATTATATCGTATTTAGGGGCTTGTTATTACCTTCTATAGGACCTTATTATCCGCCAAAAGAATAAACACACGCACAATACAAATCCCTGCGCCCAACAATCGTACAAACTCCATTGTACTTCATGTTCCTCTTAACAAAAATGCTTCGGCCGCCTCTGCTCCGTGTAAAGCTCAACGAAAAAAAAAGTGTCAAAATATTGTCTAAGGCGCACTCGAAATACATTCAATATACCATCACACCATAGACAAAATAATAAGTAGATATAGGTACACCCAAGTTTACATTATAAATATAATACATTACATTATAATAATAATTTCCAACTTTTATCTTTATATTTCATTAATTATTATTAAATATCTAAAATTTGTTGCATACATGAGATTTTTCGACATGTTGAACATGTCGAGAATTCTCATGATTAGGAGTTTCGGAGACTCAAACATTAGGTACCACGTTGTTAACGTAAAGTGATCACACTAAGTCAGCCTTCGAAACAACAGTAGAAGACGGTCGTATACCCGTGGTGGTTTGTTCCATTCAAAAATAGAACATCAGTAATGAATTTTTAGAGTAATTAGTTGTTAGATAATTCTATAATACATACTAAGATTTTTTTGTGGTGGATGATAGTTATTGTAAAGGGTGCCGAACGATGGTTTTTAGCCATAGTCAAATTTCTAAAGACATGGAGGATATGCTTGTTGCCTCTATTCTATTGGATTTGTCCCGAATACATATCAACCAAAGACTGACAATTCACTAATGATGTTCGACTTTAAATGGTTTATAAAAAATCTTTACGGGCTTACGACCGTCTTTTACTGTTATTTCGAAAGCTGGCTTAGTGTGATCACTTTGCGTTAACAACGTTCGCCATTAGGTGGTAATGTTCAAATCTCTAAAACTAACATTTAAAAAAAAGTAGATAAACTGCCAACAAGTTGTAGAAATTGGTAAAATTTAGGAGTTAAAAATGTTCATTTGGATAATTTGATATCCGAAAAGGTCCAAAGTTCGCTTAAGCTCCCGAAAATAGATAGATTTATGAATCAAATCGGTACATAGGTAAATGTGTAGATATGGTAACGCTGCTTGTCACACCAAACCTAATACTGAACTATCGGATTTATACCTAATTATTATTGATTGAATAAAAAACGTTGGAGGTGTTTTTTTTTTTCAATATTTCATACAAATTTCTACATGGACACAAATACCAGATGACCACGAGTGTCAAGCAGTAATTATAAATGACTTACGTCGAATCAAATTGAGAATCTAACCATTATCGAAATAATTTACCTTCATATGTATATTGGTATACATATACCTATCATATCTGCAGATATTAAGAAGGAATTTATTCACAAACACGCGGACAGAAGAAATGTATATATAAAGATTAGAAATGGTACCTACTGGTAGGTAGAACTATTAGCTAAGATTTAGCAGAAAGCTCACAAGAGTATAGCAGATAACCATCTCAGGTGACCACTCTGCGGTTCTTAAGAAACAATATCCTATTTCACCGCCGCGCATCCATTGTACCCAAACATTATCATTGCACAATACCGATGCCGCATTCAATAATATCCCTTGAGCATATTAATATCCTCCATACAATGATATCTCTAACAGAACTCTCCTTGAAATCGTACAATATGACACTTTTTTTTTAGGATTCGGTAGTCAAAAAGGATCTTGACCGATATTTGATCCTTGCTTGTAACAATTGTGTCAATTTTGGATCTCTCCACCTACTCACATAGGGTGCATATCATGTTATGTAAAATATTACATACCTAGATGTTATTTTGACAAAAAAAGATTCATCGTAGAACTTACAGATAAGTACATTTAATGCAACATGCCAAAAAAACTAGGTAGCAGGTTCCTTGACATGATGCTAAAAATGACATAATAGAAAAAATGTTATCATAAATCTGTTGTAATTTTTTTATCATTAATCTTTGTTGGTCCACTTTTCATGTATTATTATTGTTTTTGGAGGTTTTTTTTATATTTTGTGAATGACTGTTTGTTTACATTGGTTGATAAAAAGGGTTTTGATCGATTTCGTCATTTTTGATGAATCTGTGCTCACTCAAAGTACAAACCCAACCTACAGATCTGTGGATGACAATTTATTTATTTAATTTTATTTTAATACAAACATCACGTTATAATTTAAAATTCAAATACACCTATCACTATTTGGAATTTTAGTTTAAATTTTTTGTCCTACATAATTTATGGTCACCTCACTGTATTGTTACTAGGTAAATCTAATTCTTCATTGCATAATACATTGTATAAATAAATAGTGTATTAATAGTGTATCTAGTGGAATCATACCGGTCCATTTGAAATTAATACTGCGGTCACATAAACATCTTCATCCATAAGAAGTGATTGGTAGATTAGGAGGCAGAATGTCTAGCTTGCATATCGAAGTTCGTGGGTTCGAGCACTTGTTTGTAGCTCAATTTAGTAGGAAAAAAGAGAAGAGGGAATTGAAGCGAAAACGCATATTATCACAATTTGCCTTCAATTTTAGCAATGAATTACGTTATTCGTTACCAATTAGGAAATATGGTACCTACCTACATAGATACAATTATATTATTGTTCTTTATATCGAAATTCTCATCTCCTTTTTTACATTAAAACCCACGGAATGCTTTAAATTTAAAAAAAAGTCCTTTATAATAAAATGGAATTTAAAAAAAATGTCTTATTTAAATAATTGTAATTCGTTGCTCTTGGTGTCCTTTAAATTTGGGAGACATTTTAAAACCTTTGATAAATATTGCATAAGTAGTAGGTATACATTTTTACTGATATAAAAACTTATAAAAAGTAAACATAATAATAATAAAATGACTTTTGGTCCTTGCAAACCATATTGAATGTCTCCATTTACATAATAATATGATAAAATTATAGTAAATTAGTTATAAATATGTCTGACTTACAAAAAAAGTATTGTAAAGTAAAGTATTGAAATCCGCAATTTCTAAAGCTCGGTACTCACTTGCGCCGCGAACGTGTATCGTTACGTCAATTATATCAAAAGGATGCATGTGTTCCGCTCGCGTTCGCTTTTCGAATCACGTATACATACACTTTACTTTTCGATTAAATTGATGCAATGTCACACGTTCGCGGCGCAAGTGAGTACAGTAGGTCTATTTTCGTAATCAATCGCTTTTAAAAATCACTTAACGATAAGATTAAGACACGATCGCAAGCAGTCGTATTCACAAAACTATCGGAATCTAATCTTAAATCCTATCTTGAACTGGATCATTTACATACTGATATTTCAAACATAACGAATTTTTAAGATATCTACTAGATATCTTGTTTTGTGAATACCAATCCGCCATTTTATGATTGTCAATCAAGATAAGAGCGTATTAAGACCGCTACGAGAATAAGGGCACAGGGCCTAATAACTCATTTTTTCATTAAAATATTATGATAATACACTATCGAATCATAGTAGCGTCAAAGCAGTTATTCTCAAAGTTTACAACATTAAATATAATGAAAACACATTCCCGCTCAATAGATTGTTATTGTGACATGTCTATTAGATTTCTCCTCTACCCCGTGCCTCCACGCTTGCCACTTTCCTCCCCGGCCTCCCCCTCTTCGCTCCTATTCTTTCTTCCTGTTTCCTACCCAATACCCACTTATATACTTTCAACATCTACCTGCATCCGCCCGTGATTCCATAGCACCAATTCACCAAATTAACGACACTCAAATTTAAATGGTTAGCAGAGGACGTATCGTTTATACACTTATTTATTTTAGTTTTGATGCACATCTTTACTTACTTACTTACTTAATCCACGTTCGCTCCCAGTGTGGAGCATGTGGACGCCACGAAGTTCCTCCAAGCCTCTCTATCTTGCGCCAGTTGCACAGCTTCATCCCAGCTTAGTCCAGCATCTTGTAGAATCGCAGTGAATGCCCGCTTGATTGTTAATTTCGGCCTGCCTCGCCTTCTTGTCCCATCCGGATTGTAGAAAAGACTTGCATATTCAAGTCTCTCGGGGGACATGCGGAGAACATGGCCAAGCCAACTCAATCTGCGATTCTGGATTACTGAGGTGATTGGCTGTTGTGCTGTTCTGGCGCGTACGGTCTCATTTGAGACATAGTGGTACCACCTTATCCCCAAAATCTGTCGCAAAAATCTGTTCTCAACACTGAGAATTTTCCTCTGTTGAGCCTTCGTCAGATGCCAGGATTCACAACCATATAACAACACTGGCATAATGCATGCGTTAAACAGGCGACACTTAGTCTTGGTGGAGAAGTTGGTGGATTTCCACAGTTTTCTCATGTTGTTAAAGGACGAGCTCGCCATTGCAATTCTAATGGAGAGCTCCTTCTCTACCCCGCCGTTTGGTGTACTCCCAGGTACTAGAAACTGTCGACATCTTCGACATCGTCACTACCCAAAGTTATGGCTCCCCGGCTTAAGCAGAAATCATTTTGCATGTTTTTGGCCTAGGTGGTATTTATTTTTAGGCCAATACTCACACATGCACATCATACAATATTATTCAACAAGCCATTATCACACACAACACTCGCAAGCCTAGATATAACCCGATTCACTATCAGATCAGCTATAAAGCTTAAAATCCGCTAAAAGTATAAAGTGGTATATTTTTACTGACTGTTCCACATAAATTATCATAATTCCTCTAAAATGACCCGCTATTCGATCAATTTAAACGGCACCTTAGAATGACCCGCTAAAATTTTAGAGAAATCGCATTTATTTCAAAACTACACGTGAGTTTATTTCTCAAATTTCTGTTTAAAACAACAATCAAAATTAAATAGATCTTTTCATTTTCAATAAGAATATTAATGTGTACTGGTTTTCATCATAAAAGGTACATTAATAGGTAGTGTTAATTTTCTTGATCAAGATGAATTTGTTTAAGGGAAGCAAACTTGGCGGACATTTTTTGAGAATTTTATTTGAAAATCGATCGCTTGAAATAACTTGCAGCTCTTCGGTCGATTTCTTATGCAATATCCCTCGGATTGGTTGAAATGACTTGACAATACTCACGAAAATTAAAATTAGAACATGTACAAGTACATTTTTACATGTTGGCTTATACACGGAAACTCTCACTGATTTGAGATTATTTAAAAAAAAATATTGGAACTATTACACTACATGAATATCCATTACATGATCTTTTTTTTTAAATTAAAGGCGTTGATTCTCCTCTATGAAAATGTGATGCAGATGTAGAAACACTGGAAATTACTATCCACTCTTTGAACATGAGAAAAAACGCGATATTTTTTAAATTTGATATTTTACCTTTTCCTAAATAAAATAAATACTACTTACCAACCCAACACATAAACACAATTTAAAATTAATCTAACTTTAACTCAATTGGTGAATTGGTCCTCATCTTTTATTTTCTCTTTCTTTCTTAAACTTAATAGTATTTCTCCTCACCTCGTCTCTGACCTCTTCTACAAACTTTGTTCTCAATAAAATACAATCGTCATCAGGGTTATAAAACGCCCTAGCTCCAATAATATGATTCATATAAAATTAAACACCCACATCCATATTGCACTCTTGAATAATAATTCCAATTTATATTATCTATTTATTAACATTTTTATTTTGCAAAAATGTTGACACTATATAAGCTGGCATTTTTTAGCACTTTTGTAAAAAATCGTTTCATTACCAAGGTCGGTTAGACAGATTACCAACCTCGATAGTCTGGTATCATAGGCGCTTAGAGCTGGTCACGAGTTCAACTTCCAGAAAGGTCAGAATTTGTCTAATGAATTTTCACTCAAAATTTCGGTTCTCTAGTGTTAGCCTGTTTCTGATTGAATGGGACCTGTTGATTGAAAATTGCCTCATGCGATAAATTTTGACAGCTGACATCTTTGCATAGATAGTTGTTAATTTATTTATTTCGTCTCATTATTTTGACAATCCAATTACAAACACATTTAATTCAGATAATCTAGTTCCGAAAATCAATTCGAACTCATTTTGCCACCCTAATAGTTTGTTATCAAACTTTAAGTCATAAAATGTATTTAATAAAAAGGGTGTAAAGCTGCTCGCCTCCACGTGGTGCACCCTGGGTAACGCAAAATGAGTATGCAACTATAGGCCGCCAGACAATCATTGATCTCCTGGCAGATATATTCATCACAACATCCAAGTACAAAGCGATACAAGTCAAGATAATGGAATTTTCGAATTGACTATTTAATAAGAAAAACAAAAATATACTTATTAATTGAATTATATATAAATTGTGATGAAATGGCCATACGCTAAATAAATAAATATTTAATAAAAAAAAATTTACTTTCGTAAAAATGTTGACAACCTCTGGTGTACGCACTCTCGAGAAAACTTTGTTCCGCAAAATCATATTATTATGTTGAAATTTGGAACGTGTAAAGTGAGAAAACAGCAAACTGACGGGGTTGTGTAAAGAGGGCATTAAATATGTGCATAAAACATAATAAAAATGGTGACGTACCTCTGCATGACTGTTACAAAAGAGAATGTGGTAACTCAAAAATTTTACATTTTTAAATTACTTTTCAGTTCATTTTCTATGGGTAGGGACCTACTGCCAATAAGGTAGTTTTATCTAAAGATATAAATTATCAGAAAAAAATCATTTGTTAGTAAATATAGGGCACCATGATATATCCCGCTGAATCGTTGATTTTGTTTGTGCATACCACTCTCTTTGTGACTCCACTCGGAGCGTAGGGATGCGACAGAAGCTCTTCAATGCTCTCGATCTTGCGCAGTTTCAAATCTTCCCACATTTTTATAGTTCGTAGGCAAGACGCTACTTCTAGATGGACTTGGCTGGGACATGTGTTAAGGATGCCGAACGACAGCTGGCCGTGCAAGTGCTCTTCCGCCCATCAGGAATTCCGAAGAAAAGAAAGATCCTGCCATACTATGTTCAATTTAATAAAGGGAATAAATAAATGAACGATCCTGCGGTCGTGTTAGGCCCTGTATAGTGGAAAGAGTGTCGAAAACTAGAGGTTTTACCCTTCCCTCAGTTGATTTGCTGCCATTGTGGAAGTTCTCTTGAGCATAAAAATGTATTCGGGGTGTGAAGGGGTGAATATTGGGTATGCTAATGTCGCCCCTGAGTGCCGCTACACAAGAACGCTTATACCAAACACAATATTGTTCCTGAACCCTGGAGACATTGCGAGGTTGAGAAGATTCAAATGCTATTGTTATTTTCTTCGTATGTTTTATTTAGTTGGTAATTTGTTTTTCTCGTGTGTGACATTGAAAAATAACCTTTAATAAGCTTCATCTTGAATTTAAGCCACTCAAAATCGAATATAATAATAATATATAGGTAATTAGATAATGAGATCGATTCTATAAGAGTTGTTTGTTGAGAAAATTTTGAAATTCATTAGTTTTAATTCTTCTCATTAAATTATTAAAGCCATTGAAAATCGAATAGTATATAGATATAGGTAGTAAATAATGATGTCGATTCTGTAAGATTTGCGTTAAAATTTAACATCAAATAAAATTTCCAATTTCACGGGTAAAATCAAGTGTTTTCAACCAGTTCGAGCGATATCGTATAACAAAATAATCGGATGTACAATAATTATTTAAAAAATTTCATAATAAACGCCAAACTAATTTGCTTTCCGCGAACAATCTTTTGATCGAAGAATATGACATTGTTAAAAATAATTAAAAAAAAAATTTTTTTTTTTTGAGTTGTATTTACTTAAAAATGTTAGGTAGGTACGTGTCTAAATTTTTTGGCGGGACTACTCAGGTGCGCTAAAATTAATCGATATGCGGATCGATCGATCAAGAAGAGTTCCGAAAAATTTAGCGGAACTGTCAGTTCTGTTGAAACACACAGCACACTCATGTAAAGGTACCCTGTTTTAGAGGATTCAAAGCTTTAGAGTAATTTTTAGGTCACATTATACTCTAATATTATCTTTAAAAAGTTGTTAGATTTTGACTTACAAGTACCTATATTGAGATTTATTTAAAGTTTTGTGAAAATGGCACATGAAACTGTAATAAATTAGAATCCCTTTAAAAATATATTATTGACAAGCTTGTGCTTCAAAGCATATTATCTACATTATAAACAAAAAAAAGTTTTAACTATAACACTTTTGAACAATACAGAATACCGTTGGTTGTCTGACAAAGAATGATTGTTCGAAATCCGTAGGTACATGAAAAAGGTGAGATCCTGGGGATAATTAAAGGTTATTAAATATCTGTCAAAGCGGCGTAAGTTCCTAAATGGTTTTAAAGTAAGGTCCTAAGCGCATTTGTATATTAAGCCGTGCCGTGTAATATTTAACACCTTTTGTTCAGTGGCTCAGTCATTGAGCGTTATTGCGTGAATATGAAATTATATGGATTAGTTTGTATAGCTTGGTGTGAGAGTTGGCCATGTCAAAAAAATATATATTTTCACCACACAACGAACTGGTCTGAAAATGTAGCCTATTATTCTGAGCATGTAGGCACGTTTTGATATTGTACAACCAGAAAGTCGAAATTTAAATAAATATCCAAGTATTTTGAAGTGAAACATATGGGTTTCATTTTATCGAACAGATAAAGGCATAATTGTTACCTACCTACTTTATATCCAACAGCTTACAAATCCGCTCAATATGTAAGCTAAGAAATTGCTGTTCGTATAGGTGGAACTTATGCCAGGTTGCGTTGTGAGTTTACGCCTTTTTCTCAAAACCTTTCCGTTTTTATTTTAATTTTGAGTCTGATGACATTTTTAAACGTCAAATTACATATTGCTATATCATTATAATAGTACCGAAGGAGTTCTGTTTTCGGTCAATGTTGTCTAGAGGTGTTATACCTAATGTTACAAATTACGCCTCCTTTAAAAATAGATATATTGTTTACATTAATAGTGAATTGACAGAAATGTTAACTGAACCTATGTAAATTGCAGAATACTGATGGTTTGCAAGTAGATGTAAAACTTGGCCGACTGTCCTGGCTATTCAAGGGTATCCTTCTGAATGTATTGTTATGTGATATACAACATTGTTAATCCTTATTTCAAAATGTTTTGTAAATTGAATAAATAAATAAATAAATGAATAAATAAGTATAAGCTGACATCATATGTAAGTGAAAAGTTAGAGCAGAAAAAGAACGTATTGTCAATATTTTTAGACCTAAAGAAGGCGTTTGACACTGTAAATCACAAAATACTACTACATAAGTTAAAAAAGGTGGGAATGGATGGAAACTGTTTGTCATTACTTAAAAGCTATTTGAGTGATAGAATGCAGTCGACAAAAGTGAATCAGTGTAACAGCTCATACTTAAAAGTAGAACATGGTGTACCACAGGGTACAGTATTGGGTCCTATATTGTTCTTAATATATATAAATGAACTCTGTGATTTAGAAGTTTCGGGAATGTTGGTTACTTTTGCAGATGACACGTCAGTAACTGTATGTGGTGATACATGGATGGAAGCCTACAATAATGCATCAAACGCTTTAAGAATAATAAAGTCTTGGCTGAGAAACAATTTGCTATCACTTAATTGTGATAAAACCTTCTACATTCCATACTCACTAACTATACGCAAAGCCCCTAAAGACTGTATTGTATTGAGATTCCATGACGAATCTTGTAACGAACGCTGCACTGGTTGCAAAGAGGTCCAAAGAACAGAAAACGTTAAGTATTTAGGAGTATATATAGATTCCAAATTAAATTGGACTCGTCATCTAGATTACTTGACTAGGAAAATTAGGAGACAGTTTTATCTGTATAAGAGATTGAGAGAAACTATCGGAATGGAAACGATCCGAATGGTCTACTTTAGCTTAACACAATCTGCTTTCACTTATGGAATACTAGCATGGGGAGGGGCATATGACAAACATAAAAGATCACTTAATGTTGTGCAAAGGACCACTCTTAAGTTAATTTATAGGAAAACTCGAAGATTCAATACAGAACAATTATTTGAGATAAGCGGTTTCTTTGATCTCAATAAGCTATACTTTCTCCAAATGCTTAAACTAATTTACAAAAAGCCGGAGATTTTTAATCGAATAAACACTGAAAGACGGGCTAGTGCTAGGTTGGGAAACACGTTTGTGGTTCCGCTATGCAGAAGTAGACACGCTCAAAGGCAACCATCATATATTGGCCCTAAACTATACAACGACATCCCAGAGGGTCTGAGAAGCAAGGACAAGTACCTAACGTTCCTCAAGCACATCAAGCTGTGGCTGCGGGGATTGGACATTGCTGTCTATTTGAAGTAAAATTTCTCAAAATCCTGTGGTCATTGCTGTTGTGTCTGGTTTTATAGTTGTATAGGGTATTTATGTTACCAGCGATTATTTTGTGGATTTATTTATTATAGGGCGTTTAATATTTTCAATATTTGATTTGTTATTATTACTTATTATTTTTTTAATTGAGACTTTTTTTAATCAAGTGTTTTTTTTTTTTGTTTTTTTAAAAACTAAGTACTCATTTAATTGATTTATTATCTGTTGTTTGTTTTTACCTTAGTTCTTCCAGACAATGAGCTGTAGATATTGATTTTGTTAAAATGTTGTTTCATTATGCTACACCCACAAACAGGCTATGCCTTGTGGGATTTTTCGAAATGTTTAATTGTTAAGTTAATTTTAAGAATGTATTTTTATTTAATCGAAAAATAAACACTATTATTATTATTATTATTATTATTATTATTATTATTATTATAATAAAATACACGTAGGTATAACACAATGTTCTCGTCAACATTGGTGGTAAATGTCAAAATTTAGCCGCCTAATTTAGAAGTTATAGACCAAAACGACACAAGCTTTAAGTAGCTTACTGTGAAAGAGTCAAGGAGTGTATTTGTGTTCACTTTGAGTGAGCACAGATTCATTTTTCTATAAAAAAAAAAAAAAAACAAATAATTAATAATAGTTTCCAGCAATTAAAAAAAAATACTTTTTACCAAGTTTGAGTTTCATATCCCAACTTTTATGTATTTTTATACATAGAAAGATTTTTTGGCTTTCAAGTGATATTAAATAAAAATACAATGTATGAATGGAATCGCGGGAGACAGGACCGCATGGCGAGGACTTTTGGAGTCCATATGCTCCAACTAAGGAGCGGACATGGATGAAGAAGACGAAGAGGTATGAATATTTCATTTTCAAAAAGTATAAGTGCCCCTATAAAAGAAAAAGAATAAAATTTCCCAAAAATAATTTTTGACACTATATTGAAAAATAAAAAAAAATGTAGGTAAGTACCTAAATCATTTTTTGACATATCCCAACGTTGATCTGAACGGATTTCTTCTCTGATTTTTGGTGAACATTATAATGTTTGACCTCCCGCTGGGCTGACACCATTGTGCCACCACAAAACCTCGGCGTCACGGGATCATGTCCCGGCCGGGTGTTAGCACTTACTTATGAAACATAATTATGTTTACTCGTATTGAGAATCACCACAGTGAACTAATCACATTTCATGGGGTAGGTACCTACATGGTCCTTGGTCTCTGGTACAAGAGAGGTGTTGCCAGCATCCTGGGTAGCAACACCGAAGGTGTGAACACGGAAGGTATTCTATATTCTTCCATAAAAAGATTTTTTTCATAGACAATTTTATTGTAAGGTCATAAACATTGCGCAAGATCGAGCGCAATGGAGAGCTCTTGTTGCCTCCCTATGCCCCTGAGTGGGGTGTAAAAGGGAGAATTGATTCATTGATTGATTGAATACAAACTTAGACTTATCAATTTTCTTATGACTATGTTTGTTTTCATTATTTAATTTTCTTTTTAATGTAAAAATGAATTTGGTTTCACTCAAAGTGAACACAAAACACACTTTCGAGATCTTTCACATAAATCCGGCACTGCCGGGATTCGAACCCACGACCTACGCTGTACGTACGAAAGTCATCGACTAATACCACTGGTCTATCAACCACTTTTGTTATTATAAGTAGGTATATTTTTATTTATCTTTGTAGATTAGTTTATTTATTTTCTCTGAACTGTAGTTTTTCTTTATTTATTTAAGTCATAAGCAACATAATATGACTATTTTATTCCATATCATATACCTACGTATAACCTAAATAAACCTATAAGTTTGTATTACTTATACATATACATTACTCCGATGTATTTTTTTCCAAAATAATAAAAAAGTACCTCCATATTTTTATTTCTTAATAAAGCATCTACTTAACAACATAGCATACCAACCTATACATAATTTCATTTACCTGATATATATTTTTTCTTTTTTTTTATAACTGAATCTGTGCCTTGTCAAAAAGTGAATACAAATTCCTACAATCTTTGGCTCTTTCACAGTAGGTAAGCTACTTAAAGCTTGTGTCGTGAAAGAGGAAGATGGTCGGCACCTGGGATCGAACCCACTACATCCGGAATCATATTCACTATGATAAAATAGAAAGTTGGTAAAAATGTAGGTACTAGGTACTACTCAACGTAGGTAGGTAGGTATGTCCAAAAATTTCTTCATACATTCTGTAGATAGATATAGGTATATTAGGTATGTATGAAATTATCTATTTAGGTAGGTACTTACATATCAAACTGAAATCATCACGCATAATAATTTTACCATCATTTTATACTGAAGTTTATTTTTTTGTGCTTTAAAAATAAAATGTTCACATAGCTCAGATTACGTGTGAAACGACGCTGGTTTTGTTTCATATCGGATAGGTACTATTTAGATAAAAACTCAAATGGGAAAAAATATTATGTACCTATCCCGATTCCTTAGTATGTAAGAGTGCGATTAATATTATATTAGTATGTTTTACTTGGCAATAAGGACGGTGTAATAATTCTGCGCAGGATATGAGGAGCCTATAGGTTAGGTACTTACCAAGCGCCTGGTGGAGGCAGCAGGCAACGTCTATAGTAATTAGGAACTCTAACAAATGACGTTCGTTTCTAACCATTTATTTTTCAGTCGACATTTCTCATTACACAAAACTTCCGACTGACGCTGCTGTTATACAGGCATGACAGAAAAAAAACTCTCCGTAAAAACTATAGAGGTGGTTGTTAGGCCAGTAATATCAGCGACGGCTTTCATACGTAGCTGTGCAGCGTAGGTACACGAAGGTTGTAGGTTCGAATCTCGATGCAGACCATTTTCCACTTTCACAATATAAGCATTGATTTATGCTAAAGATGGCGAAAGAGTAGTCGTGTTCACTTTAAGTGAGCCCAGTTTCATAAATTGTTCGACATTTTTCTCAGAATTATCAAGGTTTTTTTAAATGAATCTGTGCTCACTCAAAGTGAACACAAAAATGTAATCTTTGACTCTTTCACAGCTTACCCATCTACATACTTGCTACGTATACAATGTATATTATAATCTACCAATTTATCAAACGAAATGTGCGGATATAAAAGGATTTTTTTCGATGAAAATGCATCTTTGTGTGAAAGAGATCTTCTTCTTTTTTATTTTATTCTTTATGGACATATATGCACTCATAATATACAAAAAAGTAGTATATAGTTATCGTTACATACAACATATAAGAGGAAAGGGCTGAGCAATAGAGAGATTTTCGGCTCAACGCCAATCTCTTACATGCATGTTTTTGTTGTAGGTTCTTACCTATAAATTAGCTTTTTCTCATAAAATGATTAGTCTATTTTCTTTAAATTAGCTTTATTTGAAATCCAGAAAGTCTATATATAACTAAAAATTTTAATAAAACTCAAAAAGTGACGTTGAAAAAAAATAATATTTAGGTAGGTACCTAAATAGATTAGAAATTTATAAAATTTGGTGTCAACTGGGAATATTATATTATGTAGGCGTGGAAGGTGATGAAAGCTTAGTTCTCGAATTCTTCTAAAAATGTCCATTTAACGCCACCACACACTGCGATATATCGATTGAAAAAAAACAGATAAGTACAACAAAACCCCACATACAAGCATATGGAGGCAACAAGAGCCCTCTACCGCATGCACTCGATCATGCGCGGCTGCAATGACTACAAAAATATATATAAAATAAACACGCAATGATTACAAAAAAATATACAAAAATTTAATTAATGACTTTCTCGCCTGCCTGTACCTATAGGTGGATGACTTAAACCTTTACCTTCTAATGGCATTTTTACAGCAACGTTAACAGGAGCATCTCGCAGCGATGACACAGAACTTATACCTACCTACACAGGCTCCCTCGACCCAGTCGGACCACCCCACGGGACTCAGAAGATGGAAAGGCAATTAGCTACAGTGTCGTTAATGCTATTTCTGTTTTATGAGAAAATACAATCTAATTATGCGCGCGCCTCGTTCTGAATGTCTCATCCTACAGCGGCCGGGAGAGCTCTTAATAATAATCATAAAAAATAATAATCTCTTAATTGCTTTTGATTTTTTATTTTATTATTTTTTTGTTCATTTTCTTCCCCGTCGCCTTTTAGTAAGTATTCTTGACTTAATTATTTCGCAAATGATTTCATTATCAACTCATTTAACGTTTGCATTTTTAATTATTATTATGACTTTACATATTTAAAAGTTATTTCAATATAAACGTTATTTATGTCGTTTAATTTATTTTTATCTAATTATTATATCTAAATTAAGTATAATAATAATACCTAATACTTTTTAGACATTTTGGCTAAGCATTAGTTGAGTAGTTACTATATAGTTACTTAAGTTTTAGAAACATTCAGGTAGATTTTTAGTGTTCGTGAAGAATAATTAATCATTACCTATAACAAAAATGGATATATTCATATCCTGGCGCCAAATACATGACAGCAGTCGCTGTCTTTAAATTTGGTTGCTCTCTTGTTCTCAATAATTTCCAACTTTTATAGAGATATCTCAATAATTAGGTATTATTAAATATCTACTCGTTGTATATTTACATGGGATTTTTTGACATGTTGAAGTTGTCGAGAATTCTCATGATTAGGAGTTTCGGAGACTTAAACATTGCGAACGTTGTTAACGTAAAGTGATCACACTAAGCCAGCCTTCGAAATAACAGTAGAAGACGGTCGCAAGCCCGTAGTGGTTTGTTCCATTTAAAAATCGAACATCAGTACCTAATGAATTATTAGAGTCATTAGTTGTTGTTATATATTCGAATAATTATTATTAGTTAAACAAAAGTTCATCTATGAAGATCGCTCATGATCGATATACTTATTTCATCGTATATATCTTTAGATAGCCATGTGTTTTTGTATTTATTGTATTTTTATTTAATTTTGCTGAATGATTTTTATAATGAAACTGAATTTTTATTATGAAGAGATGCTCACAACATATTTAGGTAGGTAGATAAATCTCTTGACCTAGGTACCAGTGGCGGAACGTCCATACACAATGACATTACTATAGGGTGGCAGTTGCTAACTCTGAAATTATCATTTTTAACAAAAATTGCTCATTTTTTTTTAAATCAATCAATGCAAAGACTGCTGTTCTAAGCTGATACTTGCATCACTATACACAATACCTACACATGGTCCTTCGAACCAGATTTTATGGTTTTTTTTACACTAACGTAGGTAGGTACCTACCTACCTACCTTTATGACTTTCTGATAGACACTAAGCACCTATACAAAAGACAGTGCACTACAATGAACATGTTGTGTTCTCCCTATGGCCCAAGTAGGGCTGTAAAGGAAAATTGTAAAAAAAATCGTAAAACATACCGCTACGGGGTAAAAAGTATGTACCTACTTAGGTACCTACCTACCACAACATTAAAAAAAGTGACAAGGACAAAAAGTTGGTAAAATTTTTCTTAAAATTTGGACTCCATAGGTAGGTACATAGAGTATAATATACTACTTAAAATGTAATAATAATACTTAGGTACCTACTCAATATAATATTCTGATACCTATCAAAATCTGTACCTTAGAGCATAAAGTGTGGGAGTCCACTTTTTTGCGATTTTGACTTAATGATACAGTTTTATTCGCAATTGAAGGTTCTATAAGTGGTCAAAATATTGAAGTCACCACTTGTTAAAAAAGGTGACTTTTGAAATTAAAAATATGTATAAGTCCAATTTTTGTTAGAGCATAATCCATAATATTTCTTATTATAAAGAATATTGAAAATTGTATTAATTAAACATAAAACATGGTGTAATTGGTGAAAAAAAATATTTTCAGATTTAATATTTTTCATATAGAAAAAAAGTTCGCGTTTTGTAATTGCAAGTTTCACTAAATCCTCTCTCCTGCAAAATTACTACAATGTGACTCCCACACTTTATGCTCTAAGGTACAGATATAAGTACCTAGGTACACATCTCTATAAAAAAGTAAGTATGTACCTACCTAATAAAATTTGTTGAAGTAGGTACTTAAATAGTTTCCTACCAATAACATAAACATTAATATTTGTATTCAAAATTTAATACCAACGTATTAAAATTTTGAAATATTGCACCAACCCTATTTAATTGTAATAGATTTTAATAATTATTATGTATGAAAATATCAATTTCCTTTCGCAAAACATTTCGCTGCATAATCGCGCGATAATTTTATTTTACAATTAATTTGATTATTTTACAGGTAAGGTTGTTCCGCTGGCGCGTGACTACTGCCGACATCTATCGATAATTTAATTCAACTAACAATCTCCTTTTCCGGGATGTTGCGCTATTCACTCACAGGTGGCGGAGATTGTGGAGAAAACTTCACATTATTATTTTAATTAATATTTTCTATATCCTCTCAATGTGTTTTATTTTTATTATATTTTATACGTAGTTTTATGATTCATTATATTTTTTTTAACAATAACTTCGTATCCCTTATGTCATAGGCAGAGAGAACGGTCTTCCAGTTTTCTTCAACCGACATACTTATACCATTTCTCATAAAAACTCTCCGATTTCTCTTACTTCTGACCTGGCCTTCCTTGAAACAGGAATCAATGTGTTCGATCCACATAATTCTCTGTCAACCACGCCTTTTAACGCCTTTCCTTTCAGCCTTAAGAATGATTCTGTTTGCATCCATTCTTTTCACATGCACAAACCATCTCAACTTATTAACTTTCATCTTTGTAATAACACGAACATCCATACCACATCCGCTTCCTAATATTCTTAATCCTTTCCATATCCCACACAAACTTTCCACATACTCTTGATACAGCTCTCATCTCTACTGCATTTATACTAGGTACATCCTCATTTTTTCTTCCATGTCCACGTTTCACATCCATACATAATTTATGCGAATAGGAAAGAGTTATGCATTTTTAGCTTGTAGTGAGACGTTGTTTACTATTTTACAATCTTTTTTTACTTTAATAATTACAAATTTTATAGGGGGAAATTTAGGAAGCAAATAAATAAAATAAACATTTTTATAACCATTGCATGGCTTTTTATTTATTTCTATTTTACATAATATGTACATATTCAAATAGTAAATTTAAATATAAAAAAAAAGAGTTCATCTATGAAATACCTATAGAATCAGAAATTAAATATTATCACAATAATTATTAAATTAAACATTATTTTTTACTACATAATAATATATCTTTTTCTTTTTTGAATTCTACAATTTATCAAAACCAGCATGATAAAGTATTGTAAAAATAAACTCGCAAAATCAGAAGAATAGATTGGTTGTGTATTCATCGGCCGGCGAGTGCAGACTACGGTTGACCAGCCTTGGATTCTTCGGTGTCTCTTAGGCTAGTTAATAAGCTCCAGTATTCCATAGACCGATATATTTAAATTAGATAGAGAGTTGTTGGACAGTATCAAGTGAAGGAAAATGTCCTACCTGGGACACATACTTCATAACACCAAATACAAATTGCTTTGTCTGATAATGAAAGGGAAAATTGATGGAAGTCGAGGTGTGGGTTGAAATATCTGGTTAAGAAAAATCAGGCAAGGGACCGGAATCCTAGAAGGCGGAAAAATTTTTCCACTTAGCCCATCACGGTAGCCGACATCAGGATCATCATCATTTAAAACATTCATTCATTATGGAAGTAGAAAAGGCATAAAATATTATAATTTCAATAAGAAAGTTGCCTTTTCATCAAGGAACTCGGAAGACATCAATTGGTTTAGCATCAAAATTACTAGCTTGTTTGTTCGAAGACGCTCTCATTGTATTGGAACAAAACCTGAAATGTTATAAAAACAAACTCTTTTAATAAACTACTTTATATAAACATACTCTCGGGGTCTATGGAAATGTCATGTGCAATATAAGGAACTCAGCATTTCAACTATAGCTTCACCTACTTGCAGTGGATCCTGTTGCGTTGACCCAGGATGAAATCATGGTAGAAATGATCTATGGTTAACTACCAGATGAGAGAAATGTATGCCTTGCATTGCTGTGCAGAGCATATCCTACCCTTTTATTTTGTTCTCCTTCCTTCTAAAAGCCCTTGCATCCAAATTCACCTAATTCTATCATTCCGTAAGGAGTAAGCCTTACTGAACAAAAATCCCCAATCCAAGGTGTCATTCGATCTGTGCCTCAGGATACGTGAAAAGGTTAGTAACCAACAGATGCTCCTGATACCAGGCGACCTCAGTGTGATTTTTGCTTTACTCCTACATGCGGGGGTCTGTAGGGACAGACTCATGCCCTAACTCTGGCTATGGAAGTGGAAGGTACTACTAATACCTTCGCAGAGACAACCTGATGTGGAGGATTATAATCCCAGTACCTCCACATCAGTGGTCAAAGGGGATGTTAGGTCACAAAGGGGATGAAAACAATAATTGTTGCATACGGGAGATGAAAACCCTGTTAGGACCTTTCATACGGGACGATTAAGGAGACTTATTGCAGAGGGCAGGAGCCGAGAAGAAGCAATGACAATATGCAAGAGGCCTCTAGAGGATGTCGCAATAGACCTAATTTAGTTGCATTTAGTAGAAAAAAACACAAATTTCTATCAAGACTAAAACCTGCTTCTACCATTCATCTCAAACCATAAGTCATTCTGTATAACGTTGGTAGGTACTTACTATTAAATTCTTTTTGCTCCTCTCTGATCATCTCGGCCAACTCTTTGATGGCTGTATCCATATCCTCGGCGCTCGCCCTGCTGTAGGAGGCTCTGAGGTAAGGACAAGGCTGACCACTGTCCGTACTGAATGCATGTCCTGGGGCAAATGTGATTCCCTTCTTCAGTGCCTTGTTCACTATCTGAAAATGTATAGAAAACGGGGATTTAGAAAATTAGATATTATTAACCCATTCCAATCCAACACATTCAACTATAGCAAGATTTTTTTTAGAGAATCATATCATTCAAAGGATACCAAGTATAAGAAATAGGAGAGGTTTTGTGAGAAGTATTTGTATTCAGCTAGGGTGAGCCCAGACTCATTGAAAAAAAAATGGTAATGAAAGAAATGTGCTTGGATAAAAAAGAGTGAAGGTCTGTTCTCTCTACCTACCCCTTTTTTCCCACTTTGATGAGGGACAAAAAATGGTTCTAAAAAATCCCTGCTTTTACAAAAATTTTACGCAAAAACAGAATGGCAATTGGCTGGTTTTGTTAAAATGGTTTAAACCTACGCTTTTTCAAAAGATGAAAAATCAAGGCAAAAGTAATTACCAGATTGTATACATCCGGCACATGTTTGACTCTTATCCACACAAACATTCCAGCTTCTGGAACGTCCCATTCCGCCAAACCTGTGAGATGTCTGTCCATGGACTCTAAAAGCATGTCTCGCTTGCGTAAATAGAACTCCTTGACTTCGGCTAGATGTTCGCTGAATCCATCCACGCCCCATTCCACCAACAATTTGGCTGCTATCATCTGCAATAAAACAAGTCAGGCATTAACTTACTTAAGACACTAATACGCCAGAGTGTGATACAAAAACATAAGTAATCCAGTTACAGGCATTTTGTTTTTTTTTTTTAACTTCATTTAATTGTATTGTACACTCAGCAAAGCTTCAGCATTGGGAGATCGAACCTATGACCTTCAAGATTAAAGTCGACAACTAACATGATGATTATGAAACAGTATACACAGTTTCATTAGATTTTTTTCTTTCAAAGAAAATAAACACAGAAACGCGTAAACAAAAAGTTAAAAACAATGTCATCTAAGAGACTACTAAAACAAACCAACATCTTCCATACGTAGATATTTTGCAATAAAATTTGCATTACACGAACAAGTTGTCGGGAGCACTCATTACAGTTTTGTACTGTTCTAATTGAACGGAAATTTAATCATCAAACAACTACAAAATAATAAATTCGTTATCTTTCATCGCCTTCTGCGGTTTCGATCATGTGGATTGGTTTGCAGTTTGTTTTGCTTTTTGGTTCTACCATGGGGTGTGTAATGGGACATGAAAATTTACTGGGTACAATATTGGAGGGAACTGTTGAGGGTTCGATTGAGGAATACTTGCAACAGATATGTCAAGACTTGGAGTGCAGTTCATACATCGAACTGAAGAGAACAATTCGCTATCACTACAGAAAATACTTTTAAGCCAAATAAATAGATGGCGGTATTGTAGTGTGAAAAATATACCCATATTAGTCTGAATGTAACACCATATTTTTCATTCAAATTTTGATATGCTTCTATTCCAGCAAATATGGTATAATGTAATGTTTACACCTATTCTTTTCTGTATAGAAAAATACCTGCTTTACATATCATATTATACAGAACTGAAAGAAGAAGTGTTTCCCCAGGGTCCCCGAAATTTCCTGTACCTTGACCAAAAATACTTTCCGTATGTTTGATGACAAAAAATTAGCCAGGCATTGTATATTTGGTTGTAATATCATAGGTTGATAACCCATTGTTTGAACTTTTGGTCAATGATAGGCCGTTCTAGAGATGGCTTACAATCTGGCAGGCACGTATGGTATTACTTTGCACAAATTGCTGTCACTAACAAGGTTACTACAATATTAGAATATGTTGTAAACATGACGTGTTAGTACATGCTTGATGTAGGACATGCTTGATATTGTCATTCAAGTTTGTAAACAAGGTTATTATTTTATTTATATATTGAAAACAACATTTTGTTCATCACCAACTTCTGCATTAAGCACAGCAGATGCATAAACATAAAACAGTACAAAGAAATGTCCTTTCCAACTACATTTAGAATGCCTAGATGTGGAACAAATTTTGCACAAAACTCATTTTTGCAACAATCTACCTGCGGATGTTTTCAATTCATTTTTTAAAAATATTGATCTTTTACTGTGTTCCAACAAAATGTAAGAAAATATCTGACATCAGAGAAATAACTTCCTCTTTCTACTTAGATGTCCCATATTCTTGTCCCTCATCCTTGGCCTACATCCCTTCACCCCAGCAGAGTTTATTCAATTACCTATTTCTTTCCTGTTGTTTTAGCTTCTCACCCCCTACCCATTAATGTTTACATATATACCTACTTTACTGGTCTTTTTGTTGTCCAAACCTTATGTAATAGTTTTTGTGTCATCACTGTTTTTATTTGTTTTATTAATGCGTAAACATTGTAATTGTTATTCTTGAAATTTATATATAATTGTTCATGCATGCTGAAGTTTTATTGTTAATTATGTGAATGATTTTGTTGTTATTACTATTTGTATTTGAATTATTATAACGTATTATAAACTGTATGTAAAAGGCTTTTGCCGTTAATGTATGTATATAAATAAATAAATAAATAAATATAAATAAATAAATGGTATATACCTGAGTCAAAGTGGAGCTGTGCAAATAGGACGCTTGCATGTGGAGTTCTATACTGTGTATCAGAGGAGATGGTCCTGTAACCCAGCCCACTCGCATCCCGGAGCTAAGGATCTTGGACAAGGAGTCAAACCTCAGCACTCTTCCTTCTATGTCGTAAGAAATGAAAGACTGTGGTTCTTCCTGTAAAAGAAAGCAAAAGTATATTAACACTCTCACTGCCATCCAAATAGCCAATTTTATTACTACACAGATTTGTATATGGGGAATTTGTTAACCTTAGTCTGAATTTCACTCTTATGGTGTTTGTCTGGTTGTTGACGATGGTAAATACATTTAGCAGTGTAGCCAACAGCCTTGGCCTAATGTCGCCGTTTCTCATACACAAAGTAGCCAAAATATCAATATGAACGGTGAACATCGACCCGGACACAGACTTATAAAAAGGTCATTTGAAAAATTTGGTATCCAGAAAGGTGAAAGTTCGACATAAATGGCGACAAATCGTCTACGTTGGCAACACAGATTGTAAGCGCACTGGATGCATTTTTCGATGACAAATCAAGGGAGAGTTGTTAAGGAAAATTCAAAAAGTTCAAAATCCTTACAGTTAAGGTGCAAAATTAGACCTCTACTTAAGTCTAAAATAAAGTTGAAATTCTTCTCTGTTTAGTGTTTACTCACCTGGCTAAAACTCAAAAAGTGATAAGGGTCATCTTCTAAAATAATCAGATCGTGTTCACAGGCTATTTCATATATTTCCCTTCTTCTGCTATTTGGGATGACTGTTCCTGTGGGATTGTTTCCAGTTGGGTTGACATACATCACTCTGGGCATTGTGTAAGATCGCTGTCGGCAGCTTTTAAGGATATCTAACAGACTTGAAGGGATCATTCCAAATTTGTCCTGTTTTACTGCCAGCAGCTTTGTCTCGTGAGGTTTCATCTAAAATGAAATTTAGAGCTTTAAATTGACTGAACAACTCATAGAAAATTCATCTAGGAGTTCCACAAGGTCTAACACTGAAACCATTAGTTTCTTATTACCTCTAAAATGAACAAACACCTGTAAGCTAGCGTTTTTTTTCTTTTTATTCTCTTATTGAAATTGTAATGGTTGAATATATCTTATACTTCTTAGTCCTTCTTTTTAAAGATCCACTAAGAAGCAAAAGAAGCAACAAATTTTCTATTTTGTTTGATCCTAAACATGCTTCTGTTGCTAATAATTTGTAGGTATATCATTAATATTGCAAATTTTATAAAATTCTAATTAAATATAATGGGTACATCTATTTGTATAATTATGACTTGCCTTAAAGTTCAACTAACGGCAAAAATAGCAGTCTCAATTTGGACCCTTGAGGAACTCCATAGTCCCGAAACAAAAGCATTGGAATTTTGTGAGTCCAATAGAAGTGAAACATTAGCAAGACTATGAACTACTCTTTTTTGGGTTCTTTAATTTTTATTTGTCTAAAATAGAAAGAAGATTAATACAAAAAATTGAATTATGAAAGATGACAGAATGTAAAGACTCTTACAATAATATCTGTTCCAGAATATAAGGGTGTAGGAACAATGACAGGATCCCCCCGGTCTACCAGCATCTCCATAGATTTGTAAATACCATCCTGAGATCCCGAGGTTATTATAATGTCTCTGTGATTCCAGTCGGGAGGGTTGTGGATGCGAACTTGAAATTCTTTCAGGATCTTGACAAGTTTTGGCAAACTGAAAATAAAGTACCACATTTTTCATTAATATTTCTCTCTTAGAATCCCAAAATATGTATTATTGTAAAGAGACCAAGCCAATAAGATGAAACAGTATATCTATATATTAAAAAATTGAGCTCTTTTCCCTGGTCATCACATCACACGTGAACGGCTGGACCAATTTCGCTAATTTTTTATTAGTTGTGTTTGCTTTTGTTAGAAGGTTCTTACGAAAGAAAAAATTAAGAAAGTATAACTAAACATTAGAATATTTAAGAAAACTTAAATTATTGACAGTAATAATTTTCAGTTCTTCGGACTTTGGGTGGAAAATATATAGTTTAAAACAGATGCATCAGTCGGAATTACATTGGTAAAAACATAATTAGTTCATCATTAAGTAGGTATACAAATTGGAATTCAATATTCATAGTTGGGATCACAGAACAACGTGAGTCGGGAAAGCTAGTAGGTGACCTAGTACCTACTGTTATCTCATATTAACAGAATGTCTGTGGGTCAGTGTGACTTATTTATTTATCAATGAACACTGGTACATGATTATCTACACGTTCTCATAATACTATTAGGTAGGTACATCTAGTGTTTGTAGAATGTTTCAGTATGATAAAGTATTACAATGTATTCAAAGACTTAAAGAAAAAAAAAGAGGATCGTTTCACTAAGTAAATAAACCTCCAGTTATGGGACCAATCTTTGATTTTTTAATAAATTCAATAAATTTAATAATCCTTTCACTGATTATTCTATTAATCTTTCAATTTCATTACCTTCAAAGGTACAACATTACTAAAATTTTGATGAAAATCTTCTGAAATTTTTTTCCGATCAACAAGGACATGAATAAAAAGCAACACGGAATCAGTAAATCGGATTAAAAAAAATTGAGATCATACTATTGAATACTTAAATCTGCTTCTCACAAAGATCAACAAAGAAAAGCTAAATGGACAAGATTAGAATTGATAAGTGATGCAGCAGTTATTAAGAGCTAGAAAGATGGGGGATTGCAGCTTAAAATATACATAATATAGTTTGTGTTGTGACAAAGATGAAAGTCAATAAGATGAGGTGGTTTGGGCATGTGAAAAGAATGAATTCAAACAGAATAACAAAGAGAATTTGTAAGGCTGAAAGGAAAGGTGTAAGAAAGCGTGAACACGTCGATTCTGTCGTCGATTCTGTCTTAAGGAAGACCAGGTCAGAAGTAAGAGAAATAGGAGAGGTCGTATGAGAAATGTTACGTCGGTGGCAGAGGCGAAAGATTTATGCTTGGATAGAAAAGAGTGGAGGTCCGTTCTCTCTGCCTACCCCTTACGGGACACGGCGTTATGGTTAAAAAAAAATATTGCTTCTTCACATATTATATTATGAAAAAGTCAATTGCCTACCACCTGATAAACAATGTTATTGGCCTTTCACAAAAGTCGTTGAAAGTTCAATTACATTGGCTATACTGAATGTCATAAAACAGATTATCAAAATGTATGTGCATAACATAGGTCCATTCATAAAACTGATACTGCCTAAGACTCTTTTATAGTCCTCATTTTTTCCATGTGATAGTTGATGGGGTTAACTGTATACCAAGATTGACATAATATAACAAAACCCAAGTCTTTAATTTTTTCTACATGCTGGTGTTTTGATACAAATTTTTCTTGTAATCTGACAATTTGCCACAAATTTTACAAATAAGAGCCTGCCCAGATGAGGCGTATTACGCGCGAGTGCACTCGCATGTACAGTACGTCAGCGATAGGTGTTTTGGATAAGCCAGGGACCAGACTACTGCGGGTCTACCGTAACGATGGCAAATCGGTTTTTCAATTCAACTAGTTTTAAGCGTAGTATTTTAAACACAGATTTGGTCCTTTGTTTATTCAATTAAACAATACATTTGGAAAAATCACTGTAACCTAACACAATGCTGAACAAATTTGCCAGGAGTCAATAACAATTGAAAGCATTTATTTTGTTTAATTAACATTGGTGTCATCGTTATTGCTTTGATGAAACAAAATACAGACACAAAAAAATGTTGGTTCTATCTAGTTAAAAGTGCAAATAATTGAAACAGTGATACCTTATCACAGCTGGACACACTTTAATATTTACACACCAAACACTAACGTGAAATAATGAACTGCTTTTTTCAGGTTAGAAACATTATCATTTTTGTTCTGTGAGATGTAGGCCTAAAAAATATCTAATTAACGAGTAAATAAAGGGTAGGCAGAGAGAACGGACCTTCATTCTTTAGTATCCAAGCAATTTTCTTTCATATAATAAATTCTTCCACCCCATCAACAACCTTTCCTATTTCTTTTGCTTGTGACTGTTGAGCATGCCTTCTTATTCAGTCTTGTAAATTCTTTTTGTAATCCTTCTTCCATCCATCTCAACTTATTGACTTTCATATTTGTAACAACACTAACTTCCATACCACATCCCTTCCTAACATTCTCATTCCTTTCCATTTCCCACAAAGTCTTTCCGCAAATCCTTCATAGAGTTCTCATCTCTACTGCATTTAAGCTACATTCTTTTTTTGTCCATGTCCACAATTCGCACATCATTGTATTATACACTAGTTTTTTTAGCTTGTATGTTGTATGTTTTACGTTGTTGTTTCTCATAATAGGTTTTAGTACAACACCCACCCTGCTACCAGCCACTTTCCTACCTTCATTTCTTTTTCCCACTTTCATTTCTTTTTCACACTTTCCATCCCGACTAAATATATACTTCCTTAATAAATAAGGCATGTGATTTTCCTGTTAAAAAATTGTTTAACATTTAAAATACCGAGATCTTTCTTCAAATCTTACGCTAGATCATAGGTTCTCAACCTTATTTCATCACCGATATAAAAAAACTTGAAGTTTCAGCTTAAGATGTAAATGCATAAAAATAATCTTACCCTTGCGATGGTATGTACTGCAAGGCATTGGCTAACTCGGAGTCCTTTAAATTGATGCGCTGTCCTTCTTTCAGCTCTATTTCAATTTCCTTGAAAGGGAATAGTTTTTCATTTGGCATTCCTTCACCCAATGATATCAGCTTGGATCCTTTCATTTTGTAAGTCAATTTAGCTGAAAAACAAAAAAAAATATAGTTTAATGTCTCATAAGTTAATGTCAAATGGTGATCTTATCGTAGTATTCTAAGGATTTTGAATAATAGTCACATCGGTCCATTTTCAAACAAGCACCTTTTTCACTTGGTCACTCTATTACATAAATAAATAACACTCTTCTGTACATAGGTGTCAGTTTAGCCGGCGGAACTTAATGCTCCAAGCATTCTTTACCAGTCAACCGTTCTCGTCCCATCTGAGATAGGATTCCGACCCTGAGCAGAAATTTCAAGTGAAAAAATACATTGAAAATTTCTGAACAGACCGGGAATCGAGCCCGGGACCTCTTGATCTTAGGTCGAAGCCTTTGCCACTAGGCTACAGAGGTCGGTACATAATTTTCTTAAGTTTTGAAAAGTACAGAGCTCCCTTCGAAGCATATTTTTTTCAATGCCACATCATTTGTTTTACTAGAATGTAGAAGATGCATTCTTGATATTATATTCTAGACATTAGTGCAGGGATTTTCAAGATTTTTGAGCTACCAGAACTTTAATACATCAGAACAGTTCGTGACACACCAAAAATAAGTAAAGAAAAGTAAAACTAATTGATTTAGCACAGTAACTAAAATAATAATTTAAGAAGAAAAATGATTATGATGTACAGTTTGGGAAAGGCTGCATTAGTGTGACCCAGTTCAAAATATATGAATACATTGATAATTTATAGTAATTACCTACTATTAAAATTTTTAATTTTGTGTAGGTCTGGTAATCTTCTATATTCTGTGACAATAATAATTTATTTATTTTTATTTATTTATTTTATTCCCAAAAAATACAAAAAACATAAGCATTTTACAATGTGTGTATATATATATATATATATATATATATATATATATATATATATATATATACATAATTTGTATAAAGGGTTTATTACCTCACTAGACGAGAGTCTGTGCTGAGGCAATACTACTTAATGTAAAAAGAAAAAGAAACCATGCACCCATCAACCATATTCATATATGAAGTATAATTAGTAAAATATGTTTGTTCCTGAGATAAGTACATTTTAAATTGGTTAAATTAACAAATTAGATGAAAATATGTATGTAATTGTAACCAATAAGTTCTAGAAATGTAAACAATCACACATTTTAGATAAAATATTTCATGAGAAGGACATAATGGGCGATATCACCATGTTAGTGCAATACTGCTATAAATTATACAAGTAATCCAATTTCAAGACAAACTAAAATTTTAGGTTCATATTGGTACCGTAAGATAGCTAAAACTTATCAAAAAGTATGTACAATAAAAAAAACATTTCAACGTTTTAATCCACACTTAATTCAAACAATGAAAGATATTAGATTTCTATAGATTTTTTTTTATACCCATCTCGCCGTGTCTCGTAAGGGGTAGGCAGAGAGAACGGACCTCCACTCTTTTCTATCCAAACACACTTCTTTCGTTTCTTCCGCCGACATACCATTTCTCATACAACCTCTTCTATTTCTCGTACTTTTTACCTGGCCTTCCTTGACGACGGAATCGATGTGTTCGATCCACTAAGTATCATTCAAGATGGAAAGAGACAGATGAAATATGAAGAAACCGTTCAAATAAATTTTGGCTCCGCCTTGAATAGTAAATATGCATACAAGACTATCTACAATGATTTTTTAACGCAGTCTCTTTAGCTCAGTAATACATTATAAACAAAAATATTGAAAAATATTTTAAAAATTTTGTCCGGATTTCTTAATCTTGTACGTAGAACTTACCTACATTTAAATTAAGACGTAGAGGTAATGCAGTACTGCACTAGGACATGGATTGTAAAAAAGCTGCATCAGTAAATTTAAAACTAGTTCGTAATAACTGTGATTGATTTGGAACCTAAAATGTCATCATTATCTGGAATTATTTGGTAATGAAATAACTATTATCGTCAAAAAACATGACCTTCTGTCAAAAACAAACTGATAAGAAATATTTTATACACATTAGACCTATACAAATACATAATATCAAGTACTTGAGCGTGAAATACTGATTTTATTTTATATTTAAGTTCATCAATATTTTAGTGGTCTGGTCTTTTCCAGAAATCTTTTTCATCTTATTCTATCTACCTCATTTACGCAACTATTATTCAGTTCGTTAGTCTGATAAGTCAATAAGCTATTTGGTAGAAATAAGCAAAGCTGGTATCTTCTACATAAGTGGAAACGAAGGAAGAAGAATTTCTTATGATATTTTGAACCACTACAGGCTAACGATCAAATACTATACCAATAAAAGAATTGGTAAAAACTTACTTAGGGTTCTGGTGATGGAGGGCTGTCTGAGGGACGATTTCCTGCTGATATATTTGGAGTAGTCAGTTATTCTTCTGCTGTTGTCCTCTTCCAGGGGTTCTTCAGACAGGGGCACTTGGCTGGGAGCCGCTGTGGACGATGATAGTCGTACCCCGCATTTGGACATTTCAGATTTAGCGAGAGCAGCTCTTAGACAGGATAGGATGTTCTCCCCATTATGAACCACACCTTTGTAGTTATGTATTTTAACACTTTTGATGAACATTTTTTTTAAATTTATTCTTAGAACTTTTTTTTTTAATATTAACGCACTGATGGTTATTGTATTATGAAAAGCTGTTAGAAAATTAAAGGAAACATTTAATTAACAAAAATTGTTTTTTTTCAAAAATGACGCAACCGAAATATTGTATTGAGCACGTAATCCCATTTTATTATCCTGATATTCAAACGCAAATTATTTGTGTGTTATTATGTATCGAATGTTTTTGTGGGTGTGTTTATTTCGACATTATTATACAAGTGGTTAGATAAGATACGGGCTATCAGCTTATAACTTCATTAAAACTAAATACTAGGTAGATACAACAAATGAATAATAAACAGATAAGAAGTTTGTACGAAATTCTCCATTTTATTTTGATAACGAAATTATTTGTTTGGTCATTTTTTTTTAATATTAAAAAAAATACATAAAATTTTTATAATTATGATATCATTTACTCGCTAATCGAAACTTTATATTACACTCAAAACATTAAATTTCATAATGGTTTAATTTGAAGTAGGTATAATTGCATTATTTTACTGGAAAATTATTAGAGAAAGAACGGGGGTAAAATCTATCAGTTTTGAGAAAATTGAGAAGAGAAATTGTGTGAAAAGTCTTGAAGACATCAAAGTAAGAAAACATACTAAGCGTTTTGTTGAAAATGAGTTTGTTTCATTCACCGCTTGTATACTACGTTAGAGAAAGCTCAAACCCATCACACTGTATCCCTTAAGGGGTAGGTAGAGAAAATGGATCTCCATTCTTTGTTTCTCAAAAGGAATACCTGGCCTTTCTTATTAGAATAGAATCAATGTGTTCAAACCGTACCTTTCCTTTCAGCCTTCTATTCTAGCATTAATTCTTTCAAAATGCCCAAACCATCTCAACTCATTAGCATTTATCTTCATTACAGCACTAATACTTCCATACCACATTTCTTTCTAATATATGAGATCACTGAGTAGGATATGCGGAAAGAGACTGATTGATAAGGTGAGGAATGATAATATTAAAAAAGAATGTGGAGTGGATGTTAGCGTAGTGACTAGAATGAAAGTTAATAAATTAAGATGGTTTGGGCATATAGAGAGAATGAACGAAGAGAGAGTGACTAAAAGAATATATAAATCTGAAAGAATGGGTGCATGCTGACGTGACCGACCTCGAATGACATGGTCCGACCATATTGGTGCCCTCTTACAGAAGGGCCAAGTTAGGAGCAAATAGAATAGAAGAGCATGTATGCGGAATATTATGCATTTGGAAGAAGCGAAAGAGGTTTGTTTGGATAGGAAAGAATGGAAGTCCGTACTCTCTGACTACCCCCTTCGGGAAATGGCGTGATTGGTAAAAAAAAATTCCATGTCCCACAGAGTCTTTCAACATATCCGCACAAATTGGCACATTTTTCGAATCTTTCTGACTTTAACATGGCCTATTTGTATATAAACATAGCAATCTCTTTAGATAAAACCCAAAATATATAACAAAATTTGAGGTCGGTCAAAATCCAGGGAAATTCCGTTATAATCTAGATAAGTAAATAATTTTCACAATTTATAATCAGTATTAAGATATGAGAAAACGAATCTGCCGAATATGACAAATTTAGACACAGCACCAATATATATTTTTTTAATTTGGCTAGTGGCTTTTATCAAAGTCTTCAAAACTAAAAATTTATTTTACGATTTTCGGTTGAGTAAAAAATTTAGATTTTTTTTTTAACTGGAAATTTTAATAAAGTTGAATGGAATAAAATTTGATACATAATTGATAGGTATAAAAAATATACTATTCAGCTATTTAATTTTTCAAATCAATATAAATTTAGCAAACTATTATTTTGTATTATTACATTATAAAGTTATTTTGAAATTATGGAGTACAAACACTCGTTAATTTTGGATAAAATATTTTTGAAAAACACTAAATAGACACACTATTTTTTGTATAGAAATAAAAATCACAAAAATATTAAATAATTATTTTAACATACTGATTTAAGTTAACATAAATTTCAACAATATTTGAAATTTAATTAATTTGTAATGGTTTCTCGTCGATGACCCGATACAGACTAATAACTAAAGCACAAGTGTTTTTGAATAAAAATTTGCTTAAATATGTAATGAAAAACATATTATAGATTAGCGGGAATATACTAGACAGAGACAAATGTAAATATTAAAGTTAAGTAAATATTTACCTGATAGCGAATAGATAACCAAATATACAGGGTGACTGGTAATTCGATACATTTCTTGAAAGGAGTTACAGTGGTGCCTCACACAACGAACTTAATTCGTTCCAGGAGCAAGTTTGTTAAGCGAAAAGTTCGTTATGTGAAACGCGTTTTCCCATAACAATACATGTTAAAAAAAATAATTCGTTCTGTAGCATAAAATATGCTAACATGACATAAAAAAGATAAATTTTTTGTTATTATTTTTATTTAGATATGTACATCTAAAAACATAGTTACAAAAAAAACACACATTTTTTAAATTTTATGACAGACTAAGAAGAGTCTACCAAATCTTGAACATCTTCATCCATTTTCTGCCGATGTATTGCATCCTCCGCGGGAGGATGCAATACATCGGCAGCGATCGTGGACGCTCGGGGAAGCAGTCGTTCGTGGAAGCTCGGGCAAAGCGGTCGTGGAAGCTCGGGCGACTTCGTTGTGTGAAACGAAGTTCGTTGTATGCATCATGAAAGGAAGTTCGTTGTGTGCAGCGTTCGCTGTGCGAGGCGTTCTTTATGCGAGGCACCACTGTATATTAAACAAATTTGCAACAATTTTGTTCCCATTAACCAGTGGTTATCGAGCTATTTAACTTTGAGTTTTCTTCAATTATCCACCTTTTGACCTAAAACTGAAAATTGTGAACAAAGCATTTCATTTTGGAAAGTAAAAATACATTATCCTGAAGAATAAAGCAATGGTTGAACTAAAAATCAAGAAGAACGTTTAAAAAAACCTCAGAAATACAATGTTTTAAAATCACTAGTCAGTTTTTTTTTATTTTTTATTTCGATTTTTCTAAAGGAGTTACTCCAGAAAAGTATAATACACTTGGTGTAAAAACCACAAAACAACAACTTCTCGAAATAATAAGCTTTCCGAAAACGTATATAAATGTCTTCCACTTTAGGTACTACAGTTTTGGAAAATAAACCTTACTAAATGTATTTTTAGTTTCCAAAATGGAGTATTTTGTTCACAATTTTCAGTTTTAGGTCAAAAGGTGGAAAATTGAAAAAAAACTCTAAAAAGTTAAATAACTCGAAAACCACTGGCATTTGACCCCTGGTTAATGGGAACAAATTTGTGGCAAATTTGCTATAGTATAACCCCTTTTGAGGAATGTATCTAATTACCAGTCACCCTGTATACATAGTATTATCAGTATAAAAAATAAATATTTAAGATTATATAAAAATGTTTTTGATATATGTAGTTTTTAATTGGTATTTTTTTTTTTAATAAATCGATCTATATTTTACAATCTCCTAAAAATCTCAACTTAGCTCTGCTTCGAAGGAAAAGACAATACGTTTGTTCTGAAACATTTAAGACATAAATTTCCTTAAAACGTTTCATCTAAATAACTCGAAAACCACTGGCATTTGACCCCTGGTTAATGGGAACAAATTTGTGGCAAATTTGCTATAGTAACCCCTTTTGAGGAATGTATCTAATTACCAGTCACCCTGTATACATAGTATTATCAGTATAAAAAATAAATATTTAAGATTATATAAAAATGTTTTTGATATATGTAGTTTTTAATTAGTATTTTTTTTTTTTTTAATAAATAGATCTATATTTTACAATCTCCTAAAAATCTCAACTTAGCTCTGCTTCGAAGGAAAAGACAATACGTTTGTTCTGAAACATTTAAGACATAAATTTCCTTAAAACGTTTCATCTAGGTCGCATAAACCCTGTATAGTCCTTGTACTGTATCAAATCAAATAATGAGAATTGCGATAAGTTTTTATATTTAATAATTTTCATCACTCTTGATCATTTTTTGAATGCATGATAGTTCAAATGTAACATTTTTTAAAGTAAATTTGTTTACATTTACAATTAAGTATATTATTTGCTTTAGTATAATTTTATTTTTTAGAAGATGTTATTTTAAGATATCTTGTTAAAATTTAATTTTGTTTTTACAAGAACCGTATTGTGGATAATTTAAATTACATGAACCATAACCATCTGAATGGGATATTTGAAATAACAAATCAATTTCCTTGGTGACTGCATCATGCGTTAATGGCTGGACCAATCACGCTTATTCTTTTTTTGATAAAATTAAGTAAGTTGTAGGGAACGTTAGATATTTTAAGAAAACTACCATAATTTCTAATGTATTCTTCTTAGTGCTCTTTCACAATATAAACTGTTCTATTTTTTAATTTAAATTGGCGTTTGACATAACTAACTGTCAGTTGTTTGATAGTTGGAGTGATGGACAGAATGCCCATAGCAAATCAAGTTTAAAACAGATGCATCGGTTGGTTTTGTATTTGTAAAATAATAAATTTATCACTTTACAAATCAGTATTCAATATTCATAATAATTAAGACAGGACAATAATTGCTGTCAGGAAAGCTACTAATGTTTACGGAGTAAGCCATCTATAGAGATTTACCCAAAACAATAACACGGGCTTCAAACATTCTCCAATAGAGGCCGATAACCCAAACTTTTCATAATCAATCAATCTCGTGACTGCACTACACTGTGTATGCATATAAGTAGCCATTAATTATTATTGTAACCTATTTAAATTTTGTTACTATTACATACCTTCCAATGGCCAAATCACTCGAATTCGGGTGAAAGGCCTCAATAAAAAAAAATCAATCAATCAATGTCTGACCACAATCAGGGGCATAGGGAGGCAACAAGAGCCCTCCACCGCGTCCAATCTTGCACGGCTTCAATGACCTCCTCCCACACCATTTCCAAATCTCTCAGCTCTGCTTTGAAGAAGCGGAACACGGTACGAGAGGATTTTCCTCGTCTTTTTATCACATTTTTCTCACCTAAAGTGAACACAAATACACTTTCGACATTTTTCACAAAAAGCAAAGCTGGTGTTGTGAAAGTGGATATGTTCGACACCGGAATTTGGACCCTGACCCGTGAATGTGTGAAGCGAAAGCCGTTACTAAACAAACATTCACTTTTCAATGAATCATTCAATCAACAATTTTAAGTCACATGCTGAAACAATGAAAAAATTTTTTAGAAAAAATGGGTGTACCAAAATTTCATTGAATAATCGACTAACATTCCAACTACCCAATTTATAAGCAGGTTTATTTTTCTAGATTGGTTTCTCATAAAAAAAATATCTTTTGTTTGTTATGAAAGATTTTTTTATTATAAAATATGCAAATGTGCTTAAATATTACTTACTTTAAAACTATGGTACAATCAAAATTGTTGATTTTCTGGTCTAAACTTCAAACATTGCAACTCTTCAAGCAATAAGCAAATTATCCATCTCTTCTTGTTGACAACCTCTTGTTGTTCTCAGCCAGGCGCCATCTTTGGATGACAAAACAAAAGATTTGCTCTCGTATTCCACTGGGATGAGGGTCTTGTCGCAAGGAGAGACCTCGTACTTTGAAAGTATAGAGACCAGACCCAATTTCGTCTGCATCAATCCAAACCTATTGGCTGTAACAAATAAATAAGTTTATTCCTTTCTTTCTCAACATTACAACATATGATATGATAAAATAGAGGTGGTTGATACACCAGCGGTTACGACGCGGGCTTTCACACTGTTTCGTGCGGAGGTCGTGGGTTCGAATCCCGGCCGTGTCGACCATTTTCCGCTTTCATGACACAAGCATTTCCTTACTGTGAAAGATGTCATAAAGTGTATTTGTGTTCACTTCGAGTGAGCACAGATTCATTTTATATAAAAAAAAAAATTATACAATGTCAACACAAGTGAATAATTTCAGAATAGGCAGCCTAAATAGATAAAAAAAAAAACTCTTTTAAGGCCCACCACTTGAAAGACATTTTCTTACAAAAATATGTATTCTCCAAAATATATTAAAATTCACAAGAAATTAAAAAAAAATGGTTTATATTGAAGATTTTTGTTAAAATGAATTGAGGAACATTAATTTTTATATCGAAATTTACAAACAAATTTTTTAAATCCAAAAACTTTGAATGACTATATTTCGCTATAGGTAGGTGTGTTGTTTTAAAGGTAAGATGTTATATGGGGCCAAGCTCCTAACCAAGTAAAAAAAGGTATTTCTTCCTAGTCACCAACTTCTGTCATTATTATAATATACAAAAAAAAATCAAAACCTTTGAATTATTATTTACTTCGTACTGAAAGCGTTTTCACATCATAAAATGTGGCAATGAAAAAGAGTTGACTAGCTCGTCACCCTTGCAAAAATCTTAATTGTTCGATAAAAGGTCCTAGTAGTTCAAATGTACATAATCTTTCTCGTATATTAAATACCTACCTTTTTCAAGTCTCTTAAACACTAATACTAATTGTTTTATTGCTTTCTCGATTCGAACAATCATTCAAAACAAGATAGAAAGAGACGGACGAAAGATAAAGAAACCGTTCAAATAAATTTGGCTCCGA
The DNA here is from genome assembly GCA_963576905.1 of Mystacides longicornis. Classification (NCBI taxonomy): domain Eukaryota; kingdom Metazoa; phylum Arthropoda; class Insecta; order Trichoptera; family Leptoceridae; genus Mystacides; species Mystacides longicornis. The sequence goes on from OY756420.1 coordinate 5,147,040, forward strand.
CCTGAATAAATAATATACTTGTATATGAAAGCGTCCTTACCTAGCATAGTCATTGTTTTTAATTAAGACCTCCTGCAATGATTTTTTTATCATATCACTAACTCTCTTTCCCCTCAATGTCTCTACACCTTCCAACCTCATACACAAAAATGTGAAAAAATATTTTGAAAATTTCTTCCAAATGCTGCATCTAGCATGTAAACCAACGATCAACAGTACATTTTTTACTCACCAATACAAATTCTAGGTCCCTCTCCGAATGGCATATAGGCAAAATGATGTCTAGTAGCTTTGTTCTCTGATGTAAAACGCTCTGGATCAAACTTCATTGGATCAGTATAAATATCTGCATCTCTGTGAATAATAATAATATAACACTTTTCTATACAAAGGTGTCAGTATAGCCGGCGGAACTTATTGCCTGAGGCAATTTTTTCCAGTCAACCAGTCCCGTCCAATCTGAGACAGGCCAATCCCGGGTAGAAATTTCAAGTGAAAAAACACTTAGAAAAACTCTGACCCGACCGGGAATCGAACCCGGGACCTCAGATCTGAAGTCCACGCTAGTACAACTAGGCTACCGAGGTCGAAATAGGCTACAGTGAATACCGTGTATTGGGATCACAAGTCGGATACCTTTTTCAATCTTAATATCGGTTCCTGGTAAAGTGTAGTCCTTATTACAAGCTCAAAATAGTACTGGAACCGGTGGATATTTCCTGAGAGTTTCTGAAATTATTTAACGATTTTGGTTACCAATTAAAGAACGAATCTTGAGTGTATAGGTAGTCAAATATTTGGTCATATAATTTGCACGAGAGAGCAAAGTTTGGAAAGGCTAATAAAGACCTAGAGACAGATCACAGCAGTCCACCAACCATGATAACGACGACCCCCAAGTAAGGATGAGGACTGATAAAGTAAGGTAAGAAGCCAAAAATTTGTATTCCACAACGCGGTTGGTGAAAAGATATTCTGTACAAGGGTAAAACAGATTCTTTAAGTAAAAAGTTTGTAACATTGCGTCGAAAAGAATGTTATAAAACTTACCGTCCAGTACTTGAGAGAGGTAAGTCATCTCTCTAATAGCTTCATATGTAACATCACCATTGTGTCTTTCAGTTACTTCATCTATCTCTCTTCTCAGTTTACTCTGAATATCAGGATTAAGTGTCAGCTCATAGAGGGCAAAACTGGCCACTGTGGAGGAAGTCTCAAATCCAGCGACGAAGAAAACAAAGACCTGAGCAGCAATTTGATTGTCGTCAAATGTGTGCCAACATCCGGGTTAGATTCACTAGCTGAAAAAATATTGGATTTTAATTGTCAATCAGTGCACTTTCTATACATAATGCCATCTGTTGAAAAAATCTCAATCCATCCTTGATTGTACAACTTAATTATTTGCATCATTCATTGGATTTGTCTGTTACTTAAAATACTATTAGATTAACAAATAAAATTTACTAACAAACTTGTTCATCAGTATCGCCTTGAAGATCTATTAAAATCTGTAGGAAATCATTCCTGACAATATTCTTCTCCTTGCGTTGTTTGATTGTATCCACCACAATGTTACAAAAATATTCCGTTAGTCTTTTATCCATAAAACCGATATTGAAAATTTCCATGGCATTTGGAATAAGCATTATGATTAAAGATTTCAATAATTGCCAAGGATGAGGAGTTATTATCTTTTTCCCCATGACTCTAAGCTCCGCATCAGGGTATTTGAAACTGTTGCATTCAATACCAAAAGCGCAAGAACCAACAACGTCAGTATTTAAACAACCAAACAGTTCTCTTGTCTCAACATCATATACGACTATTAGAAGCTGCCAACTTATCGTTAATAAACGATATCATTTCTTCATTACACTTCATCAAAGTATGGAACATAAATTTCATTTTGGAAGATGTGAAAGTTGGAGTTAATTTGTCTCGAAGATTTTTCCAGCTTCGTCCTTGGAGATTGAACAAATGCAACATTAGAGGATCGTGAGTCGCATTGACTTCCATGCCACGATCGTGGAAATAATCGAAATCTTTCACCAAAATCGATCTCATCAAATCTAGATCATTGATCAGGAGTATCTTTTTAACCACAGCGAAAAATCCAACAAAACGTTCGTGTTTGTTTTCCAAATACAACTTTTGGATCATGTCGGATGAGTTGTAGCCTTTGAGGAAAATCTCCGGTGTATTCCCGAATATGAACTTGGGTTTAGGTCCTGGAATTCGGCGATCATCCCAAAATTTGAAATTCCAATAAAACCAGCAATAAATAAACAACAACAAAATGCCAAAAGCAGCAATGACAGTATAAAACGTCATAATTCCCGCCGGCAACTGATCATAGATAATAATAATATAATTATTAATAATATTGGCAACAGCACACTTGCAACACACGTAGCTCCCAGACAAAACTTTATCAAAACCAACACCACCTATATCAAAACTATTTGCAATTTGTTTACAATGTAATGCCATGTTCGTAAATTTGCAGGACCTTGAAAATTAATTGATGAAATAATCGGTAAATTGAGTAAAGTACATGATAAGTACCTACCTACTCTGGATCATCAAGTTGTTCGTAAAAAGATTTTTTCATTATCAAAATAATGTAAAAAATACTGAAAATAAAACTATTCGGCACACGCACTAATTGGATTACTTCGTGAGTATGGGTAAGAACACATAGAAAGCCGATTCCGACCCGCGCCGACCGGCGCAACATGAATGTTTCTTACCTCAATATTGTGCAACCTCACTCCAGCATTTCTTGGCTGGTCGATGGTGCAATGAAAATAATCATCTCAACAACTCTAAAAGCTCTCATTAACAAAAACTAACTCTTGTGTACGTACTAAAAAATCTTTTTTTAGACTATTTTTTATCTATGTATGTAAAAGGATTATTATTATTATTTCAAAACATTTTTTTATTAAATCACAATATATCAAAGCATACAATATCATTGTATAAAAATTAATAAAAAATAAATTAAATTAAATACTAAAATTAAAATTAATATTATAAAAATGTAAATGAAATATTGAATATTGTAAACTTAAAAAAGCTGTCTGTATCCAATAAAAGAAAAAAAACAATGCTATAATATACTAAATATAAAAATATCGGTATTATCTCTCATGATACATCACGATCTAATGTAATCATGAGAGATCTTCGAACTACAGAGAAAGGAACTTTCTTAACATCCTACATGAGGACAACAGGACTGCCTTTTGGATGGCATATCTGAGACCGCAACAGATGTCAAGTTCATAATTATTATTATTCTTATTGGGTAGGCAGCTTTCGCTGTTTGGACCCGAATCCCAATGTTGTTGTGTTTCCATTCAGTCTATTTTAGAAGGTGTTGATGGTGGGAGCAAGCATAACTGACTCCGGCAACTGATTCCAAGCACTGACAGCTCTGTTGGTTAAGAAGTGTTTCCGAGGATTTGAAGAGAATCTTGTTGTTGATAATTTTAACCGGTGTCCTCTTAGGTGCACATTAGTGTTCATTGTGAACATAGTTGGTAGGAGTTCACAGGAATAGTGGTCATGTAGCACCTTGTAAATTTCAATAAGATCTCCCCGATCCCGTCTCTCCTTCAACGTTGTCAGTTTAAGCTCTGTTAATTGATCTTCATATTGAAGATTTCTCAACTGTCAAGGTATTTTGGTGGATCGTCTCTGCACTTTCTCCAACAAGTCAATATCCTTGATAAAGTAGGGATTCCAAATCTGGAAAGCATACTCCAGTGTTGGTCTGACAAAAGTTATATAAATCTTGCGAAGCAGGGCTGGGTTTGGTCAGTAAAATGCACTCTTTATTAGGTACAGTAGTGTGTTTGCTTTCTTGACTATACCCATGATGTGCTCCTCCCATTTAAGGTCACTACTAACAACCACACCAAGATGATCAATATTTATTTTGTTTAAAGCTATTATTTTCTTCTTTCTGGTTACAATCCGAGAATTGGTCTGCACCAAGCATGGTGACTCCAATAATTCTTCTTGTCACTCGCCAGCCCCATTCATCTCCTAGCATGTCCCCAATCACTTGGGTCTATATTCATCTCTGAGGCGGCCTCTATGGTTTTTGCCCTCAATCCTTGGATGAATCTAAGCCTCAATCATTCCTTTAACAATGGCAAAGAGCAGGCTCTAAGTGCCTGATGATATCCGTTTAGCACGCTGTTGGCCAACTCTTTAGAAATTACATAAAAATATGGTCATTCACCAATGCATTCCTAATGTGCCTATGTAGTACAATATTTCACGTTTTCGAAGGACAATATCCCTTTTCTTTATTAAAGCACATACACATTCTCCCTTTTAAGGCCCCCCACAAACCGCAAGCCAGCCCGGAGGAGACCAATCCGCAGCAAAGCCGATCCCTTAGCCCGATTGAAGCAATTGGACCAAAAATCCGGCCACACACAAATCAAGCCCGCCGCAGATCCCCCCAGAGCCAACCCACAATGCGGGAGGCTTAGGCCCCACTCGGGAGCATTGGGAGGCATCAAGAGCTCTCCATTGCGCTCGAAGACGTATGTCCGTTGCGGTGGGGTTGCCAGCTAAGAATAGCACCTCTGCTCTTTTTGCTGGTTTTTCGAGCATCCTGTAAGAGGCAGGAAATAGAAAAATCAGATTGGGACAGTGAGGTTGACCACCTCACGTCTTTAAACCGCAACCGGTCAGAAAAGGCACAATGAGCATCGGACGTCTTCTTTCTTTGTTTAAACATATATTAGTATATTTTTTTTAATATTTTCAGCATAAACTAATTAGATCTGATTTATTATAAACTAGCTTTCCCGTCAGACGTTGTCCTGTGGACCCTTTGGTCCTAACCACAGGAGGCCCATTCATTGTGCACTGCGCCTCCAGAAACAAAAATAAACTAACTAAATAATAACATTAAAATATTAATTCTAAAACATCCATATTTCATTCGTATTCAAAGCGCAGACGGAATAACGGGAGAAAAATCAACAAACATGCACGCAATTTGGTTGACATTGTATGAAAAATTTCTAAAACGCCAGAAACGGTGGAGTAAGTGAAATAGGCTACTGTGAGAGTAACAATTACGTATGCGAGAACGAGAGGCCGTAGGTGCAGAAGACAAATTTGATGTTAGATTATTTCAAAGATGGCGTGGAATTCGTTCCATACAAACTTTAATATCATATTTTATATTATTTCTTATTCAATTTTTTATTAGTTATTCTGTTATCCGGAGTGGAGAAGAATCCAATATATCACACATCGGAAGAATCTGTTGAGCCAATCTCGAGTTATAAGTGTTCGCACTAACCCGACTTTAATTTATATTAGAGATTATTTTGTGTGATAATCTATGGTGGAAATTTCTTCAAAGAGTAGAATAAATAGTTTAAAAAACCTTTGATATGCTTAAAAATTAGTTTTATTAAAAAAAAACTATAAGTATGTAAATAAAACATAAATATCTGTTAGAATTTATAACAACTAAATTCTATAATATAATATGTGGATATAAACAATTATTATAAAATCGAAAGTGTAAGGTTGTATTAGTTCAGTCAGTGCTATTAAGTAGTTGAACCCAGTACAAAAGTCGACAACCAAACCACTGCACTAACAATTATTGTGATTTAAGTTGATTAATGTATATTCCAAAATTTATTTTCAATAGATCTATTATATTTAAAATTATTTAGATCTAGGTGACAACTTCAACCAGACACCACCAGTAGCTGATAAAATGAAGGATTTGCTGTCATACTTCATCGGAATAAGGGTTTTTTCACATGGAGACACTTCATATTTTGAAAGAATCGAGACCAAACCTAATTTTGTTTGCATCAGCCCAAATCTATTACCTGAAACAATATAGCATTATATTAGAAATGTATCTACCTACTTGATTTTTTAAGGTCAAGTATTGTAACTGATTAAATTATTTTACTCACCAATACAAATTCTAGGCCCCTCTCCGAATGGCATATAGGCAAAATGATGTCTAGTAGCTTTATTCTCTGGTGTAAATCGTTCTGGATCGAATTTCAGTGGATCAGGATAAATATCTGGATCTCTGTGAATACCGTGTATCGGTATGACCACTCGCATGCCCTTTTCAATTTGTACATTATCAGATCCAGGAATTGTGTAGTCCTTATTGCAAATTCTAAACAGTACTGAAACTGGCGGATATTTCCTGAGAGTTTCTGAAATTAATAAAAAAACGGTGATTTTTTTGTACCTAAAGAATATGTATTTTCCATCCAGAGGTAGATATACATTCTCCACTTTTTCCCATGACTTCTAAACCTGACTGTCCTTGAACAGAATTCATAAGATCCATCCATACATTCAAGCTCTTTCCAAACCTTTCTTTGCACCTTTATACCTAATTATTATTAACTAGCTGATACCCGTCTTGCTTTACGTTGTTGATTTGGCTAGTCTAACTTGAGCCGTAGGTTATTGAACAAGTTTTGTATGCAGCTTTCCCCTTCTCAGGACCAGTAGGCCTAGACAAAATGCATTTGGCAATCGACTACAAACGACTTCGACAATGTAGAGTAGGAAGAAAATTAACTGTCCACTTTTTATATTTTATATTATAAGGATCATTGTTTGGTTTGAATAAATGTTTATATGTTCCAGTGGACAGTTAATTTTTTCGCACTATACATTAGCGATATCTTTGTTTGTAGTCGAACGCCAATTTGAATTTGTCTACGGCGGCAGGAGTATATTATCTTAATAACTGGGTACACACGTAACGATTTATCTTTAAGATTTGATCGATAATCGCTCATTTTCAAAAAAAAATTTCGCTAAGATTTAAAAAATGAGCGATTATCGGTCAAATATGTTATAGATAATCTATCATTTTCAAAATTTTTCACGCTAAGATTTAGAATGTGTACACAGCTAATGTTTCAAAAAAGGAAAAAAATAAGAGTCACTGCTAAATATGCGAAAAATTTGAAAAACTAATGTCACTTTCAATATTTATAAAAAAAATAGAAGATGAGGAAAAATTAATACTCACTGTTGAATACGCGAAAAAATTAAAAGAAGAATGTAGTTATACATAGGTACCTACCTACCTACCTAGTATTATAATACGTGTAGTTTTTCCTAATGAAAACCTCCATACTGTGTGTAGATATAGGTACCTACCTACTTAGTATTATAATATGTGTAGTTTTTCCTAATGAAAACCTCCATACTGTGTATAGATATAGGTACCTACCTACCTACCTAGTATTATAATACGTGTAGTTTTTCCTAATGAAAACCTCCATACTGTGTGTAGATATAGGTACCTACCTACCTACCTAGTATTATAATACGTGTAGTTTTTCCTAATGAAAACCTCCATACTGTGTATAGATATAGGTACCTACCTACTTAGTATTATAATATGTGTAGTTTTTCCTAGTGAAAACCTCCATACTGTGTGTAGATATAGGTACCTACCTACCTAGTATAATATTATGTATAGTTAGTTTGACCTACTTATGACTGTAGTGATAAATTTAATGAGGTACCTTAGGAGAGAGAGGGTGCAAGCGAACTCTGCTTTACCGGCTTTAGTCATCTGTCATGGCGTACATATTTTATAAGAAGTTTCGGTGAAAATCTTTATAAAATAAGAATTAAAACACTTCTACTTATATTTTTTGTATTTCAAATCAAACTTCGATCGATTTTGTACATTTTCATACCGTAATGCTACAGTTCTACACAAAATTTAGACGAATAATTTTACTTTTAAAACATGACTTTCTCATTTTTGTATGAAGATTTTAAATTTTTAGAAATTTGTAAATAATTTAAAATATATTTAATGAAATGTAAATATTTGTATCTCAGATTACCACAATTGTATTTGCGAAAAACTGCGAAGAAAAATATTCAACGCAGAACCTACGGTTTTAGCGTGATGCTATGACATACAGTTGGAGTGAAACAAATAAATAAATAAATAAATATACATACATTACTGAATTATTATGTAGATTACATTCTTTTCATTCGTCTATTAATCACTCATTCTTTTAACATTCCCAAACGATTTCAACAATTTTAATTTTGTTTCTGTTAAATTGCTTACGTTTATACCACATCTTTAGAAATACTCAAATCCATTTCCATTTTAAGGAGATTTATTTTATTAAAAAACAATTATCTTACCCTCCAATACTTGAGAGAGATAGGTCATCTCGCCAAGAGCTTCATATGTAACATTTCCATTGTGTCTCTCAGTTTCTTCATCTATTTCATCTCTCAGTTTACTCTGAATATCAGGGTTAAGTGCCAGCTCATACAGGGCAAAACTGGCCACTGTGGAGGAAGTCTCAAATCCAGCGATAAAGAAGACCAAGACTTGAGCAGCAATTTGCATTGTTGTCAAATGTGTGTCATCATCCGGGTGGGATTCATCAGCTGGAAAAAATAGGAACTTAAGTTCTCATGACAAAATATATCATACATACAAATACAATCTCTATTCTTATAAACCACAAGCAAACAAGTACCATGAAAAAATCTGAAATGAAACCCATTTTCTTATCAATCTGAATCAGTTCTGCCAACCCAAATTTTAGAAAACAAGCAGACATTTTTATTCATTGAAAACATAATATAGACCTCGTTTCAAAAGTGCTGAGTCGCTAAACTGTCAAAACGTGGAAGATGGGTATTTGGTATCAGGAAAGAACTAAAAAAGTCATTCGTAGAATTTGGTCCCCAGAAAGGTCAAGTTTTGCTATTTGTCTTTTCATACAAAATTTGATATTCATAATATGAGAAACTTCCAAAATAGGGAAAATAAAAAATCAGTAGAACTACCAAAAAGTCAATAGTTATAGCGATGTTGATCTGGATCTAAACGTATGTAGGGAGTAGAGCTGCCTCTGAATTAGTCGTCATATGATCTCACATCATCACTGTATTCTTTACTATGTTAAATGAAAGGCTGGGATATAGATTAGCAAGTCCGCCGTGGCATCACTCACACTTCTCATTAGCGCCATCCTGTAGATCTATTAAAATCTGCAGGAAGTCCTTCTTTACTATATTATTCTCCTTGCGTTGTTTGATGATGTCTTCCACATTGCTCAAGAATTTGTCCATGAATCCAATGTCGAATACTTCCATAGCATTCGGAATAAACATTATCAACATTGATTTGAAAGTTTGCCATGGATCCGGCGTGATGAACTTTTTTCCCATAACTCTGAATTCTGCATCAGGATATTTGAAACTATTACATTCGATTCCAAAGGCGCATGATCCACAATCCATCAGTTCTCTTGTATCAACCTCATAATTTTGACTATCGGAAGATGATATTCTCATCAATAAATGAAATCATTTCTTCGTTACACTTCCTTACGGTTAGGAACATGTACTTCATTTTTAAAGATGTAAAAGTTGGCGTCAGTTTTTCTCGAAGGTTTTTCCATTTCTGTCCTTTGAAGATTAAATAAATGCAGCGGCAACGGATCGTGTGTTGTATTAATCTCCAAACCTCGATCATGGAAATAATGAAAATCCTTGACCAAAAATGATTTAATCAAATCTAGATCGTTGATAATGAGAATTTTTTTTATCATCCCAAAAAAACGTTCGTGTTTGTTTTCAATGTATAACTGATGGATCATGTCGTGGGAGTTATACCCTTTGAGGAATACTTCTTTGATATTCCCAAAGATGAAGAGTGGCTTAGGTCCTGGGATTCGTCGAACATTCCAATACCTAAACGTCCAGCGGAACCAACAGTAAACAAACAACAACAAAATGCCAAAAACAGTAATGACAGTTAAAACGTCATAACAAGACCGGCATAGATAAAACAATAATATTGCGCAACGCACGACAATGCGGGACTGGCGACAATCAAAAGTGATGTTTAGTCAGTTTAGTGTTTAGTTTAGTTTAGATTATCTAAAAACATTTTGTGGAGGGGGCATTTCATCTGATAGAATCAAAACATAATGAACACAAAATGTATTTAATTAATTATGTCACAGTGTGCTATTTAAATTAAAAATAATGAAATCTCTTTTTGTCGAAAATTATTCGAAACACAATAGGGTATTTGACTAATTTCCAGAAACCGTTTTAAATTATTCTACGATACATTATAAGCACATTCTCTTTATATTTTCTGAAGATATGCCATATTTTATATGAAAATCATGTTTAAAGTTTAAATATCCAAAAACGCGCGTAAAACGCTGTCTTGTATAATGGCGCTGGTCACGTGGTGCATTTTACGTCACACTTCTGTATTTGTATGAGGTTGATGACTATCATTTACCATGGGGTGACGTCACCTTGACGTCACGGGGACCACAACTAATCACAAGGCGTTTTCATCGGTGACTAGTTCCATAGAAATATTTGGATTTTTATTACGTGTTTTTATGAAAAATAAGCCTATTTAAGTTGTAAAATAAAAGAAATAAGCTTTCTTGGGCCATTTTCAAACAGGATGACCACAATCTGTATCTTATTTTTCATAGTGTCAAATACCCGATTATTGTTCGAATGCTCAATTTTTTTTGAATCGCAATAATTATTATTCGACTAACAATTTTACGAAAAAAAAAAGTTCCACGAAAACAATTCCAATTCTCCCTTTTACACCCACTCAGGGGCATAGGGAGGTAACAAGAGCTCTCCATTGCACTAGATCTTGCGCAATTTTTATGACCTACACCATGTCCAAATCCCTCAGCTCTGCCTTGAAGGAGCGGGACATAGTGTGAGAGGGTCTGTACGAAAACACATTTCGGAAAATTGTGGCTCAGAGGAAGATACGTTCATAAAATACACTTCATTCGTAATCGATATCATTTCATTCACATACTACTTACTAAAAAGGAGTAAATTACAAAGATTATAAAAATAATATGATGTCTAATTAGGTCTACTAAGTACATCCCTGTTTCCTTTCATATTACACCACAATTGTATTTTTATTTGGTACAGTAAAATTTTATAGTGTGTTTATTATGTCATTATCAGTAATTATTTCGGATTTTTTTAAAGTAAGCAGGACTATAATGTCTGTCTACGTGACTTTTGGGTATTAGATAATAATAATGTGTTTAAAAACAAAATTGATTGGTTGTTGATCCACTTTTCTGATTGAAAGTTGATTCTTTAATTTAGTTTGATTATAGTCGTACTTTCCTGAGAAACGCCAGCCTTGATTCTTGGGCTATAAAGTACGGAAATCTTATGAATATGATTTTTTTTTTAAATCTGTCGATATCGATTTTCAAAGCCTTTGTATAACGGTAAACTGTGGACATTGCGTGGAAGAAGATCATTGATATTTGCGCAAGATCGAGTCTCCAAATGGCTCGAATCGTAGTTTTTGCCCCTCAAGAAGGGGAGTAAAATTAGGATAAAATTGTTCTAATGCGACAGCTACTTACAATTGGCTGCATCCTGATCATCGTCTTGAAGATCAATTAGAAGCTGGAGAAAATCATTTCTCACAATATTTTCGCGTTTACGCGTTTTGATGGTAGTGTCCACAATATTGTAAAAGTACTCCGTCTCTTTCTTGTCCATGAAGCCGAGACCCAGCATTTTCAAGAAACCAGGAGCAAACACAACTAACATCCTTTGAATAGATACCCTCACACCAGGACTAACAAATTTTTTTCCCATCGTTCTGAACTCTGCATCGGGATATTTGAAACTGTTGCATTCTATACCAAAAGCACAGGAACCAATGACGTCAGTATTCAAACAAGCGAAAAGTTCTTTAGTGTTCACTTCAAAGGCATTATTGTGTTTGGCAACATTATCGTCAATAAAAGAGATCATTTCCCGATTACATTCTTTCAAAGTGTTAAACATGTATTTCATTTTTGAAGACGTGAATGTGGGTGTCAACTTAGCACGTAAATTTTTCCACACTTGTCCGTTGAGATTAAACAAATGCTTCATCAGAGGATCGTGGGATTCGTTGATTTCTATGCCTCGATCGTGAAAATGATCGAAATCTTTTAAAAGTATAGCCTTTATCAGATCTGGATCATTTATCATCAACTGTTTGCTCAACATCGTGTACAGACCCACGAATGGATTTTTTCTGTTACTGCTGTATAAATCTGAGAATGTATCCGAAAGACTCTTTCTCCTGGTTATCAAATCGAACACATTTCCGAATATAAAGATAGGCTCTGGACCAGGCACTTTTCGCCTCTTCCAATAACCGTAATTCCAACGCAACCATCCATATATTATGAAAAATAACGCAAAAATTACAAAATAGACCATCACTGTTATTGTGTTATCGAACATATTTTTGGTTTGTTTACACCAATTTAACTTAATAGTAATTTTTGTGTACGATGAACGATGTGAACAACTTCACAAGATATTCAACAAACCGGTACTGAGTTCATTGTTATTTTGTTTGATACCAAATAAAAAAATAACGCGGTCGGTATAGTTAGTTCCTGTTAATTCAAACCTTTGGCAATCTCAAATCAATGGCGTCTGGATATCGTAAAATTAGCCAAACACCGAATCAATAATTGAAAATTAATTGTATTTTAGAGTTTTCTTTTTTATCACCAACGATTTATTTGCCCTTTTCGATCGGGAACCAAAAATGGTTTCTTTTTGATTCGTAAAAAAATGATTCCGGCGTTTGAAAATAGTCGTTCGCTGAATACAGAATAACCTGAAAAAAAAAACAAATACTGTTTAACAAGATGGACCAATTTCTGTAAATCTCGAGTGATTTCGGTGCCACGACTCAAACGGAGTTTCTTCAGTAGGTAGGTACCTTTATTCTACGTGAAGTAACAAAATTTTGTATGAAAACATGAATAGCGCCCCCTACATAATACTTGGGAAAGCTCTGCAGCCATACAAAATCCCGTGAGTTTCATACTTACGTTGGTGAGTAATCCTCGGAATAGGGGTTGGTTACAAGTTACAAGACTAAAGATCGGTATTCATTGCTGAATTATTGTCAACTAATTAATCAGCAATTTGAAAACCAATTTTATTTTATTTTTATTTTAACATTAATATACAGACAGTGATATTGATACAAAAATAAGACAGTACATAAACAATTACGAAACACACACCAGTTAAGTATATACATTTAAACTTATACACCAATGAAGTATACACATTAAATGTAAAAATACAAAGTACCTAAATTTTAAGTACTCGGCTCAGATACTGGGAAAGGGAAAAGGGGAAAAGAGGACAGGGCAATTATTCAGAAAAAACCTTGTTTTTTCGGCCCATCTCTATATACGTAGTTCTCATCAATCGATTAAAAATAATATGATGAAGGTCGAACTTTTAACGTGAATCCTACTTTACTTCCATTACAATAATTTGAACTACAATAATATTATTATTGTAGTTCAAATTGTGGGTAGACATAGGAACACCTACTGACACTCTGACACCTACGCAACATTACACTCGCGTTTGGTAGAGTTGATTTGGTAATCATTCTCGATTCTAGTCGGTTTAAGTATTTACTTGTTGTCTTTCGCCTTCTGTTGTTTCTAATAAATATAAAGTAAAATAGTGTCTCCAAAGGATAAAAACTAACATGAAAATTATTCGAAAACCAATAATTGTTTGAATCACAACAGCAATGGTCTAAAATGACATCCTTTAATAATCAAAGCTAAAAATAATCAGATTAACTGCAATATGTCATTTGTAAAGGTAGGTAGATGTTGTGGTGCCGTTATTTGAATAAAGAATCTTTGGTTTTGCTATATTATAATTCCTAGCTACTTGAATGACAGTTTTGAGATGAATTGAAATGGCTGCGACAAATTACAGTTTTTGTAGATTTTATTTTAAAAAAGGTCGATGTTTATGAATAATTAATACTTCTTGCAAATTGTAATAAAATAATACCATAGATAAATAATAATATACTGTAAAAATAATACAACAAGGAGTGAGATTTGTTTTAATACAAAAACCACGCACGACATCTATGAGGTATTTTTGGAAACATAATAAAAGTTGCATTATATCGACATCTTTTGAATAATAGAATAAATAAAACAACGTAATGTTTACTTCCAGCATTCATAGATGCTGCTTTATGTACGGGTTTTCAGCTCTTCTGTTTGTATACTTCGTAAATAGATGTCGCTTTTAGGCAATATTCCCGCGAAAATAAATTACCTTTCAGGAAAATCATTATTATAATAATATAACAAAGGTGTTTTATTATAGTTTTCTAAACAATTAATAGGTAGGTAAGTACATTTAAATAAAGGTGGAAATATTGCATGGGTATTATTAATTATCACCATTTTTTATTTTTTTAGAACTTTCCTATAATATGCTGAATCACTCGAAAACTAGTAGGTACAGAGTAAAAAAACTTTCGTATAAAAAAACTTAATTTAAAAAAAGTCTTAAAAAAAACAAAAACTTGTACGATTGAATGAAAGAATAACACAATCACCTTAATTCTTAAAAAGATATTTTCAAAGATTTTTTTTATAGTGAAGGCAAAAGCCATTACAATGTCGGCAAGACATAAATTTTACAATATTACTATCGTTTGCTACCCTCGGAGGGGTGGCAGAGAGGTAGTTAGGTGCAATGTAAATATATCTACACCACGATATTATAAATATTAATACACACCAGAAAAAAAAAACAAATCAACAAAAAAATAATGTAACGCCGAGCAAATTAAAGGCTATGGGACATCCGAGGGTTAAAGGGTACAGTTTTCCTAATAGAATACGCAGAGATGCAACATAATAAAATTATAATGTTAGAATTTCACTATAATCTAAAGTAGGTAAGCAGCATTATTTTAGATGACGCTAACCTTACACTAAAAATCTTTGAAATTTTAATGGTAAATTAAGATCACAACGGGCTTACAACCGTCTTAGAACGGATGGTCAAATTTGACATTTCAAACTCATCATAAGTGTCTGCTACATGTGCTGAGCCGAGGTGCTATCTTCAAGTTGTTGGATATACCTAATCTATATATATTAATACGGCTTGTTGTTACAAAAATAAAAAATATTTTTCATTTTTGTAACAACAAGCCCCGCCTCCCCCTACTGAATTTTTGGAGTCATTAGTTCTTAGATAATTCTTATGAACATGTGTTTATGCTGAAGAACTGTTTTTCTAGCTGAGGAATCAGAAATCAATCTGACAATCTAGCTTGGGCTTTTGCCCAAACAAAACAGAGCGGGCCGCAAAATGTAGGTAGGTATACGTTACGGGCCCGCTAATTTGGCTGGATGCAAAATGGCGGCCATTGCGACACACACACACACCACACATACACAAACCATAGTGATGGGTTTATGTATAAACACACTCATACCAACTCTAAACTTTTTGTTTATTTTATGCCTCCCGGCTAATGTCAAAATCCTGTGCATGGTCTATTAAATAATTGATAGGTACAGTTTTTTTAAATGAAAGCATGTTCTTTATTGAAGCAATAATTCAATCATTGTCAAAATCATTTGCCTAGTCTGAAATATCAAAAGTGTAACTGTGTTCACACAAACTGAAAACAGATTTGTTATAAAAAAAGTTCAACTATCTTTTACTTTCATAATATTATCATTGGTAATAGCGCCCCTATTGAATTAAATTATAAGCTTACACCTAAGTATTGAGGGGAATTCCTAGCTCCAATTCGATCGGGTGTACGAGTCATAATGCCTATAATATTGTGATGGTATACGCGAATACAATGAGATCATAAAAGGCCTTAACTGTGTAAAGGAATCCCAGATATTACACCTAAATGGTTATTGCAGCCATTTCTATGATCCAACCATACTTTTATAGGGTTATAGGTAGGTACCTACCATCTAGTTAGCTACCTACCATATCTGAATAAGTTCCTATCTCAATGGTTACCTACAATAAGACAACAACCTGTAGACAAGAAAGTAGAGACAAGAACTCTACAAAGAAAATGTGGAAAGCCTCCGTGGGCCTTGAAAGAAATTAAAAAGGAATTTAGTATGTATGGAATTAGGTGTGGTGATAAAGATTAGAGTTAATAAGTTGTGATAAATTGGGCTTATTGAAAGAATAATTATTGATGCAAGCATAATTACAAAAAAATATTATTTCTAATTCCGAAAGAAAAAGCGTCGGATGGCGTGGTCTACTCATTGATTCCGTCTTCAAGGAAAGCTAGGTCAGAAGCAATAGAAATTGCGAGGTTGTATGAGAAATGGTAGGTATGTCGGTAGAGGAAGCGAAAGAAGTGTGTTTGGAAATGTCTCCACTCGGCTTGATGGGTGGAGGGATGGAAAGAAAACCCTTCCTCAGTCATAGGTCTCCTTCCTATTGAGAGACAATTGACATATTTCTGGAAGATCTCTCTTTTCAAAGGAAAGGCAAAATCATGGTATTTTCTCGGTCTCCGCGGTGGATCTCAGTCTATCTGTGGAACAGGTAACCAAATTTAAATACATAGGTACCTATACCTAGGAGTGGAGTTGTGTGGGCAGGCTGAACTATCGGGTGTCTCCGAAACTCTATTTATTTTGAATAAACCCCGATTGGCCCGATATGAGAACTAGCGGCAAAGTAAAAATATTCAAGACTTGTTTCAGACCCATCACGACGTACGAAATTGATTCCAGGGCAAATACCACTGTGACCAAAAATGCGATGAGAGTTTCAGAAATGAAAACTCGGGACACAAACAAAAGGAGCGTAGCCGAGAAGATAATCAGGTATAGAGTAAGGAATACGAGGGTAAGGGGAATATGCGAGGTCGAAAACTAAGCGAGATGGAGAAGGTAACGAGGAAGGTTCTGGCACTTATGAGGAGAATGGATTCTTCCAGATTCCCTCACACAGCATTTCACGGCCAACCCCTTAGAAGACGGCTCCCATCAGCCAGGGACAGCTGGGTGTCGACCTTAAAGGAGGCCAATCCCACCTCTTCAATCACAGGCCACAATGTCTTGGAATTGAGCGTGCAATGCCATGTATGGAAGTCTGAATGAGTCCACTCTCCCACATGCGCATACCAGAAACTTTTTCGTTGTCTTTCCCATCCCATACTCTTTTGATCCCAAAAAAATACCTACCATCTATCGAAATAGCTTAAAAACTTTAAAGACCGTTTTAGATGGGGTGATCGCAATATCAATATTATTATTACATCAGCCGCTATTGATTTAATGTTTGTGGGCTTAAGATGGTCGTTACGTTATTTGAACTTTGATTCATAACCTGTATTCTCCCCTCATTCTGGATGTAACAAATAACCAGTTTAGTGAGAATATCATCACTATTGTTCACTCCGCGTCCCCCAACCATCAATTACTTTCCTCCCCCTCCTTGCCCTGCGCCAACCTAACACCCCCGAATGTGAAAAATAAACCTCACCTTGGAATAGGGGTGCCAAAAGACAGAGCTAAAAAGTGATACATTTTACATTCGCGTGTAGAACAGTTTATTATGATACGTTTCAGCTGCGGTTTTTTCGGCCAAAATATTTTATATATATAACACTGTTCAGTGGCGTACTTAGGCGAGTGCGCTAGTGCGCTGCGCACCGGGCGTAATATTGGGACGACATTTTCAAGTAAGGTAAAAATAGGTACCTATTACACAATTTACATCAGCTATATTCTACCGATAACGCTCCAGCTTAATAATTCGAGCCTTGACATTCAATACCTACTCGATAACCCTGCAATTTTGTGGCTTAAGAAGTTGTGCAGCATCCTTACTAATTTGATCCTCCTGTTGTAGCCTAAGTCTGCCAATCCTTACTATGCCTTCTGGGTGTCCCTCCATAACATTCCTTGGTGCCTGCATTAATATATGTTATTAAATCCTTCGTCATATCCACTCACAATCGCTTTTTTAGGTTGAGCCACCACGCGCAGGCCTCAGAATTTTGAGCAGTAAGTACCTACCTTTCTCAAAGAAGCAAAGAAGCCCAGCAGTTAGGATGATTTTGCAATCATTATCCACGCCCCACAGCCATAATATGTACCTAAATATGGTTCTGATGATTTTTTTTAGAATGTGATTTTCCTCTGTATGCAGATACTTCATAACTTGAGTATGCAGTGGCGTACCGAGGGGGGGGGGCGGAGGGGCGGACCGGCCCGGGCGCCTCTATTAGCAGGGCGGCAAAATATGCTCGCGCTATACTATACGTCCGGTTTTCGAAATAGGCATGTACCAAATTTTAGAAATGACCTTTTTTTTTTTAGGAAATGTTATGTTTCCAGATACCAAATTTTAGAAAGGACTTTTTTTTTTAGGAAAAGTTATGTGGGGGCGCCAAAGGGCGTGGTTCCCGCCCCGGGCGCCAATAACCCACGGAACGCCACTGTGAGTATGTACCATGGTCTATTAATTACCATAATATAATTTTGATATTTTTGCTAATCTTCAAGACCTTTTTGTATCTTAGAAAACATCATTTTTTTCTTAAATATGTTTCAGATGTCAACATCAATAGTGTCTAAGTCAATAAAAAATAGATAACTTAAAAAAATAACAAACTTATTCATTAACGAAGTTATAGACTAGAAGAAATAACGCCGACTTTTTGGTACATCATAGGTACTGCGAAAAAATAAGATATTTCCGTTAGAGTCAGCCCTATTTATAAATAGCGCACAATTTATCACTGACCGGCCCTGGTAGGTAATATGCGGCCGATGCTTAGCTCAGTAGCCACTAGCCAGCCAGCTACAATACCTACGGTCCACCAGCTCATAATAACAGAATGAATGCTCCCTCAAACCATCCCAGCCCATTACAACTATATTTTGGACGGGACTTTTTCTACTCTTGCCATATTAAAGTAAGCCATTTATTTACTGCAAACTACGTTACTTCACATTACATCGAGCCATTGGAGAAAGACATGGAAAGATTCAAATGGGTTTTATTTGCTAAAAACACCAAGTCAACAAAAAAATAAAAACAAAATAAATAGAGGAAGAAAGTTTGAACGACCAGCAATAGATGTCGATAGTGATCATTGGCTAATATTCACATGTGGAATATTGGATACTCATTAGTTAAACATGTAGATATATATTTGCTTCTGGATAGAATTATAAAAAAATGATGGTAACACAAATCTACATTAGAAATATAAATTTTTAATTAGGAATATGAGCCTCTAAATTTTTCATTCTTTCTGTGTCACGTCAGAATTCTCAAGACCACAAGTCGATGTAAAGAATTATTCCTATATAGTCTCAGGGTCTAATAATCTTAAATTGTCAATGTCTCGTATATTTAGTCAGAGGATCTGTCTCTCTGTCTAACCTTATAGCAAGCTCCCTCCCCTTTATAACAAAGACAGGTAAAAAAAACTTTCCTGAGTTTCATATTATTATTTGACAGAAATGTTTTATGGCGAAAAACTTTTTATTTCCATCAACAGATGGCGGTGGTGTATTGATGATTCCTTATGTGAAATTTTCACCAGATCTATTATGTTTCGACATAAAGTAATATTATGTTTCTTCCTGGTTGCATTTATTGTTTGTGTGTGGTTCCAACAAAAAGTTTTCTGATGTTTATTTTATGATTTGTTTAACAATAGGTATTTGTGCATATACGAATCATATTTTCCTGAACAAGAAAGAATACGTACTGCCAACAAGAGTGTAAACACGGGCTCAAGTCTCTCACGAAGTCACACAAGACCATTATGTGTTTTTCTCACACAAACGCTACTCGTGTTACGTTACATTTTCGTTTTAAAAATCTTGTGCGTCCAATGTGAGGGTCGCGGTAAAGCTGCATTATATGTTTTTTTTTATATATTAGACAGGATGACTGGTAATTCGACCAATTTCTTGAAAGCGATTATACTAGAGCTTATCTGCAATAATTTTGTTCCCATTAACCAGGGGTCATTAACCATGTATAAATGACTCCTATTCCTATTAGGTGAACTTATGAATAAACCGAACATTCTGATTGTATATTAATAATTTGAAGGATGATGGACAAATATTCAAAATGGTACCTAGCGGCTTACAAAATTACTCTGTCTCTTTCCCGCTTATATTATTTTACTGCCGGTAGTGAAAAAGATAAATATACCTTAAAGAAGATGCGTTCGTAGTGTTACGGATGCTTTTTTTTTTTTCTAGGAATACGGAGCATTGGGTATTAAGTTCTGCCGGCCTACTCCCACCTTTGCACAGAAAAGTGTTATATGTGTCAATTTATTTTTATTGACATTATTATCATATTGAAGATTTCGATTTTGACCCGCCTATTACTTAATTATATCATACAATTAATTAACAGATAAATCATGCATGAGCAACGACGATCTGATATTTTCCATATATTAGTAGTATCTAATTACGAAGGTTGTACCTAAGTTCATCGGTTCGTAGCCCATAGGTTTAGATCCTCTGGAGGTCTACTCGCTGTACAGGTATTGTTCAGTGCCTGATGTGTTATGGTCTAATTAGTCAACAGAACCGATCGATATCTTAATGTCTTGTCTAAATACTCACGCATGTAGCCAGCAGTTTAGCCAGGACAGTGACCAAGCTGCCAATGTCACAAATTTTCAATAAATTAAAAAATTATTGATTTTAGTTTTTTTTAACCTTGTTCACCTTAAGTGAATATAAAAACGTGAAATTGTGTTCTGCTAGTCTAGTGACAGCCTAGTAGTATCTGCCGCTAATTTCTGATCAAGAGGGCCCCGTGTTCGATTCCCATAAGAATTTTTCCAAGTGTTGTCTCAGTTTGGACAGGACAGGTTGGCTAGAAAAATTGCCTCAAGAGTCGCAGTCTTTAAATTTGGTTGCTCTCTTGTTCTCAATAATTTCCAACTTTTATCTCTATATTTCATTAATTATTAAATTTCTACGTGTTGTATATACATGGGATTCTTCGACATGTCGAGAATTCTCATGATTAGGAGGTTCGGAGACTTAAACATAACCACCCAATGGAGAACGTTGTAAACGCAAAGTGATCACATTAAGCCAGCCTTCGAAATAACAGTAGAAGATGGTCGTAAGTCCGTAGTGGTTTGTTCCATTTAAAAATCGAACATCAGTAATGAATTGTTACAGTCATTAATTGTTACATATTCGTGAAAATGTTAATTTATAAAAAAAAATACCTAATAACATCTAAGTTGAGGTAAATCATAACGTTTTTCACTGTAAGTGGCTATCTATGTACATACTTATAAACGTTATTAACAAAATATATTAACTTCATAAAAATATACATTGAATGCAGTACGAATTAATAGGTAGGTATCAAATACTAATAACACTCGAGAAAAATTACAACAATTTTTTTTTTTTTTTTAAATGAATCTGTGCTCACTCAAAGTGAACACAAATACACTCCTTGACTCTTTCACAGTAAGCTACTTAAAGCTTGTGTCGTGAAAGAGGAAGATGGTCGGCACCTGGGATCGAACCACGACGTCCGCAGTACGAAAGCCGGCGTTGTAACCGCTGGGCCACCAACCACTTCGGTGAAAAAAAAAAAACAACAAGAATTTATGGATGCTTTTAGCTGAACCAATAATTGAGATTTTCAGCATCCAGTTGCCTTCGTGTCAGATCTGACAAACTCACCGTAGGTCAATACTTAAATTATTCTTCATTGAATGACATTTGTGTTTATACATCGGAGGCCGTTGAACAGTCGTGATCTCAAATATGGAAAAGTTTCCATATAGATAATAATATGTGTATGACCACAAAGAACTCTATCTGCGCCGTTATACGTAGTCTTTCTATGTTTTCAGAAGGAGTCACATCCTGAAGTAGGAACCTATGTCGTATGAAAACTGTAATATAGGTTCCCAATGTACCTACAAATAAGTGATGTGCAATTATTGTTTGTCTAATTTTTGAACGTCGTACAGGAGCTTATGTCTTGATCTTGATCAGGGAAAAACACCTGTTTCACAAGCGTAAATCTGTTTTATTCCGATTCAATTGCAATCTCAATACCGATGTCATAATGACATTTAGAATTTGGTTGATGGCGAGTTTCTTAAATAGCTATAAAGAGAGGGAAATCAGGGACAGGTGGACTTGAGAGCCCCGAAGAATAAAAAAATGCAGTTAAGAATAAATATTATTCTGGTATGATCGGGTTATCTTTTTAATAACTTATAAATGTATAATTCCGAAGTTTTGGCTTATGGGTCCAGTCAGCTGAGTCAGCTAGTATTAGGTATGTAGGTATGCATATCGGTACCTATAAAGCTTCTGTTATTTACAAGTTTTTTTTATCTTGTTCTTTATCGAGCGCGTATCGATAATAAGTCACAGTGAACATTCGATTTAGTAAACGGGCGAACTTCTATAACTTTTCGCAACTCCTGAAATCCACCATAGCAATCCTTTTATCCGGAATTACCATATTTTAACAATAACAAAAAAAGGCATGAAGATGAACCCATTCCGGTTATATAAACCAAGTATCCAACGATTTTCCTACATGTCTATAAGTATGGCCATTTTGTGCTAGTTGGGGAGTTCAACATTGTAGTGGACCTATAGATTCCTGTGATTGGAGCACTGTAATTTTTTCCATCACTTTAGCTGCGTAAGCTCAGATCTCTATTAAAAGCATTATACCTACCTGCTGTATTTTTTATAATAACTATTAAAATCCTAATTATTTGAGTGCTGTGGGTAAAATTGTTTCCGAATTACCCTCCTCCCACTGTACAAACACAGTAAACCCAGACAGACATAAAGGATAGACAGAGAGGAACGAATACGAAATAAAGTTGCTTATTTTCAACACATCAGAGTTTTTATTCTCCACACGAGTTAAAGATCGGGGAGAGTCGGCTAAGTTGAAACATTCTCAGAGAGCAGTCATTCTGAAATTTATCGTTAGTAGAAGAGATGAACACAAACTATACTTACCATTTACTTTATTGAATGTAATTTAGTAATATAATGATAGTCTTTATTCAGACAAAATAAAACAACATATTACAATTTTGTCATAACAATAATTAACTAGTGGTCGCCCAGTGGTCGAAATTCGACCATAATGAATTTTAATTATACCTAATTCAAATTCACATATTTTACCTATTTATAAATTAAACAAACTTTGCAGTGTTACTATAATATATAGATAAGTGTTACAAATAATGTGTTTGAAAAATCAAATATTTTATTGATAAATAAATAAAAACACATTGCATATAGGTACCTACAATAAACAAACTTATACATAATATATTTAATATACATTTTACCCCCAAAATCGAGCAGAGCTCGTGCTGTGAGGGATAAATTAAGTATTGGGTTCATATTTATTTTATATTCAATAAATTCGACTAACTTTCCTACTTGATTCAATTTCAACAAAAACATCAAAACTGATACATTTTATGAATTTGACTTTTTTGTTATATTTTTTGAAAGACAGATATAAAGACAGTGATTATACAAAAAAAATATTGCACTGTTTTAATGGTTAACAAAAACAGCAGTAAAAAATAATTTCATGGTATATATTTTTACGTACCTAATATTTTCACATCGAAGATTGCCTGTTATATTTCGGGATTCTCTTCTAACTTAGTCTTGCACTCTACGTTTCTGTTTTGACATTTTAACACTTGGTTTAATCCGAAGAAGCGATTTATACGATTGAAAAAAAAAATGTTTTTACGGATGCCCAATCAATGTATGAAAAGTGCTTGAAAGATTAGTTCAATCATATTATGAGAATATTCATTGGTCTTCCTGGAAATAACTTAGACATACGAAAAACCAATATTTTTGGGAAATATAATTGTGGTATTTTCATACAGATCCCGAAATATAAAAGACAATCTTTGTAATTCAAATTCAAATAAAAAAAAATCTTGGCCCATATTCCCGATACTACCATTTCCATGGCCTTTATTCCTGTCCCCAGTAATTTGTCAAAAATATGTCTCTGCCTGTCCCTCACATTTTGTCTTCATCTCTTTACCCCCAGATGCGCCTGCATATTGTGTAATTTTTTGACAGTTTTTTTTTGTCTTTCTTACTTCTTACTGTTTGTGTATTTACTTTTTTATAATTTGTGAGATAATTTTTGTATCACGAATATCTGTAGGTATATACCCATCTGTCTAATAAAATAAAAACAAAATCATTTTCGATATCACTTTGACAGTTAAAATTTTTACTGTTGTTTTTCATTTTAAAACATTATTTATTTTAATGAAACAGCATATTTCAATTGTTCTCACTAAACCAGCCATGGAAACAGCAGTAAACGACGGTCTTAAGCCCGTAGTGGTTCAAATTTGTATAAAATAAACCTTTTAAAAATCTGACACTAATTGATTTAATCTAAGTACCTGTCAAAATAGTAGGAAAACGGCGCAAGATTCCCTAAATATTTGGAACGTTGTTTCGATACGATGATCTTACATACTGCAAATGCCTTCATCTCCTATGCATCAAAATTCTGCATAGTATATTTTTAAAAATTAGTATTAGCAAACATACACGTTTTAAAAACTTCAACACTACGTTAGCATAGTTTAAGCTTAGAAGTATTTGATATAGATAAAAAATGCTTGTTCCGTTGAAAAAAAATCGGCATCGGGCATCGAATCCTAAAGCTCCAGCGCGAATGTTGCCTAAACTGAACCTTGAACTAAACCACTAAAACAACTAATTATCTCAAATATTTACGAATATGTAACAACTAATGACTCTACCAATACATTACTGATGTTCGATTTTTAAATGGAGCAAACCACTATGGGCTTACGACCGTCTTCTACTGTTAGGCTGGCTTAGTGTGATCGCTTTTTTTTTCCTCCCATCAGGGTCTCGAAGATGTGGAAGACCCTCTCACACCGTGTTCCGTTCCTTCGAGGCAGCGCTGAGGGAAATGGACTTGGTGTGGGAGGAGGTCATAAGCATTGCGCAAGATCGAGCGCAATGGAGAGCTCTTGTTGCCTCCCTATGCTCCTAAGTGGAGTTCAAAGGGAGATTTGATTTGATTTGATCGAGTGTGATCGCTTTACGTTAACAACGTTCGCCATTAGGTGATAATGTAAAGTCTCCGTAACTCATTTAATGGAAGTTTTAGAATACACACATATTTACTTAATTTAGAAACAAATTGAGTAAATATTGCAAACCATTCGTTATATATCTTGCGATTCTAGTTGCATTTTGATAATTAATATTATAGATACTCTTCTGACCGTAATTTGGCTTGAATCAACTTCTTAGCTGTTTCAATTGGCGGAGATACCTACCTACTTATCGACGCAATATTACTGAAGCAATAATGATTGAAGAAGTCGTAGCAAATAGTTCTATTAAATAAATAAAGCTTTATTACTCTAAGTACAATGTGACAATAAAAAGATTTGAACGGTAGGGAGGGCGGACTTATCCCGAAGGATCTCTGCCATCTAACCCATCAGTAAAGAACTGTCCGTAAAGAATCTTTAAACTCTATTATGCGTGAAAATTCATCAAGCTAACCTTCTCCGTCGTTTCCTCGCCTAAAATTATATCATGAAATCAAACTATTGACACGTTGAGGTGATAAAGTTTATTAAAAAAAATCATATCGGTACAGGAGATAGACATAGCTGGAATATGTGTTAAGGATGCTGAAAGACAGTTGGCTGTGAAGTGCGTCGTTCTTCCTCCCATCAGAGTCCCGAAGACGTGGATAATCCTCTTATACCGTGTTCCACTCCTTCGAGCCAGAGCTGAGGGAGTTAATGTGCAAGGAGGTCATGAAAATTGCGCAAGGTCGAGCGCAATGGAGAGCTTTTGTTGCCACCCTATGCCGTTGAGTGGGGTTCAAAAGGAGTTTTGATTTGCTTTGATTGAGAGCTTAGAGTATTTTATTTTTATGATTTTTGATTGATATCGGTACACTGTGTTCCGCTCCTTCGAAGCAGAGCTGAGGGACATGGACATGGTGTGGGAGGAGGTCATAAACATTGCGCAAGATCGAGCGCAATGGAGATCTCGAGCTCTTGTTGCCTCCCTATGCCCCTGAGTGGGGTGTAAAAGGGAGTGTGTGTGTATCGGTACATACTCACATCTCAACTTATTTAACCTCTTGATGTTGAAATTAAAGGAACCTATTCATCCGATTCTCTTTTGTGTAGTTCAACGTATTGATTGTAAAGTGTATAATTTATGTCCATTTATATTGTGTATCTTCTAGTGCTTATCAATTTTCCCATTCGGTGGTGAGTTTATGATTTTCTAAAAGGATCAGGTTCTTCAAATCTCATTAAAACTTCCCTAAAATATCCTATGACACCCACACAATGTGTTGGATACCATTTGAAAAATAAAAGTAATTCAAAAAAAAAAAATACTGATTGGTATAGGAAACACTCCGAAGAAAATTTATACAATCATAAATTTTAGTTTTTGACAACCGAAGAAGCGATTATAAAGCATGTTCTGAGGTTCCCCAATCGTAGATATAAGAGCTCTTCGAAAAATAATGTGGGATATCGATATAAATAAGAATATAAGGAAGGAATATGGTATCAAAGTTAAAAATAAAAAAAGTATCTCTGTCAATAAAATAATTTTACTTCTGTTTCATTTATTTATTGTACAACAATTTTACAAAACATTATTTTCATCACTTATGGTTTTGTTTTTCATTTACCTTGAAATTTGTTTGAAATCAACACATGAAGCATTTCTTCTTGCGCATTGAAAAAAAGATTCTTATTGCCAACTTTCTGTCCTTGTTGATGTGATTGTGATGCTTGAAGATCGGCCACACTATCTCTTTCAATGCACTTTCGTATTTATCTACAATCTTCAAAATTTCTGATGACACATGGCACACGTTTCACAATTAATATTAGGTGTGTCAGATTTAGCTCGCCTCTATGTATTCACTTTGCGCAATAAAATATTTGTAAAATCTTAAAATATCAGCTTACGTCCTTAAAACTCTATTGTAGGTAGCAGGTATTTAAAAAAATGCACAATAATATCCATTCAGTGGAAGGTATATCAGATGAAAAACATATTACATAAATAACGTTTGAATGAAATTATGTCAACAATCAGGGTAAATTCGTTGCTAACACGTTACCAAGTAAATAAAGTTCCTATCATGCGCCTATTTGAGTGATTTCACAATTGGAATAAAAATTATATTTTAAAAAGTACTAAAAAGGTTACCTACTTAGAGTTTTCTTTAATTTTATAATTTTCCACGCAACTTTTTTAATTTTATCTTTCATAAGAATCTTCTTCTGATCAAAGCCAACACGACAAAAAAGAATTGGCGCAATCGGTCCAGCCGTTTAGGCGTGATGCGGCAAAACATATTAATCTTTTCTCTATTTAGCCACAGAATGTCAAATACATCGATGTGTGTGTGAGTAGTAGTGTACAAACATTACAGTAGTGTGCGTAACGTTTTTATTATTGATTTAATCCATTTTTATGTATGATTTTAATAAAAATATTAGCATTCGCTATCCTTCCTCTATATAAACTGTAAGTGTGCGAAATTTCATACTCCTCCGTCCGCTCAATTTTCGTAAAAAGGGACATAAAGTTTTTGCCTCACGTATTAATATATAGATTGTCATTGGGAATCACATATTACATCCACAATACTTAGGTAGGTACGTAAGCAAGAATATAAAAATTAAAGCCAAATAAGAGCAAGTCCGAAGACTGTAATAATTATCCCAAACTCTTTTTTTAGCTCTGCATTCGTTTTCGAGTGATTCGGCTGCCCAAAGTCTTTGGACTGTGGGAGTAGTATTTGTAAGATTATAAAATACTCGTATCTTAATTGAAAATAACGTTAATATTAAAAGCTTAAAGCTTTTTTATTTTACACGCCTAAATGAACATTTGGTATATGGAAAGTTAACTTTTTCCTAAAAAAAGGTCATTTCCAAAATTTGGTATATGGAAAGTTAACTTTTTCCTAAAAAAAAGGTCTTTTCCAAAATTTGGTATATGGAATGTTAACTTTTTCCTAAAAAAGAAAAAAAGGTAATTTTTGGTATTTGGAAAGTATTATTTTGCTAAAAAAAGGTCCTTTTCACAATTTCATTCAGAATAATATTTTCATTCGACTAATATTGCCTGCGATATAAATAATAGGGGTGGGCTATTATTTTTGCTTACTATTACCTGACTATTATTTCTGTTCAACTATTGTTTATAAATATCGTGAAATATTAATAACGTTAGAGGCGTTATTTTTATTTATCTAATATTTTTATCAGCTATCGTTATTATGCCCATCTCTAATCCTGAGTCTTGCAGTGTTAGTGCGGCTATCTATAGGGAAGGCTCTCTGTGGAGGTGTCCTGCCCCCGTAGACAAATTCAAACTGGCGTTCGAATACAAACGAAGATTTCGCCAATGTATAGTGCGCCAAAATTATCTGTCCACTGGAACATGTAAACAAGTATTTAAACCAAGCAATGACACTTATATAAAAATATAAAAAGTGGACAGCTAATTTTCTTCCTACTCTACATTGTCGAAGAATTCGTTTGTAGTCGATCGCCAACTGTATTTTGTCTAGACCTACTGATGCGGCGATCCTTCTTAGACCTATTCCTTACAACTTTGCTATGGATAGCACACGACATGCAGTAGTGCAACATTGCGTACATCTTGTAAATAATTATATACTTTATAATAATTGTACCCAAAAGAAAGGTGCTCTTTTTTAAAACTTATATTTTAGTCCTGAAAAACACCATGGGTGGATTCTAAATAATGTCGATTCTTGGCTGTACTACGTACTCTTTAAAAAGATATGCATATTTTATTTCCCAAATTACTTACTTAAATTACTAGGAATTTGCCTGTCCTGTTAATGAAGGAGGAGGTCATAAACTATGCTCCTGATTGGGGTGTAAAAGGGAGAGTAAGTAAGTAAAGTTCAGCAGCCAGCATGGAGATAGTTACATTTAATTTTTAATTCAAACATAAGTATATATGCCTATATAAGAAATATCTTTTTCGGGGTTTGAATTCTCGGTCGTCACATGTCACCACATGCCAAAAAACTTTATCGATGACCTACCTATACATTCGTGAACGCCCATTTATATCTCTATAGTTCTAGTTTATACCCAAAAGAGTATTGACGCTGCATTGGACCGTTACTGAAATTCAAGAGTTCTTGGTTTTTTTTTTATCTATATATAAAACAAGAAAGCCAAATGTACTAACATGGCCACGCATTAGGCCTTCAAAAATATTATAAAGAGTATAGGGATTTAATGTTTCATTATTCCCTCGAATGATAATGTTTTCACTGTATGTAAAAAGTTGTCTGATCTAACGTTAAGCTGTATTTTTTAACAAACACACTTTTTTTTTAAACATTTATTGGCTCACCCCTCTTGAACACAAATATGTATACTTTTTGACATCTTCACAGATAACAAGGCGTGTGCCGTGAACGAAGATGATTCACTACTTAAAACTAGAATGAATAGAAAAGGAATGAGTAGGTAAATAGTAAACTTTTAAAGGTCAATGTTAAAGAATCGGAAAAACCACCAATAGTTCTTCTTGGCCCGAATTCCTCTTAATAGTGACGGTTCGTCGGTTGAGTGTGACTGTGTAGCCTATAATCCATCACGTCTCACCACTGTGTTTCAATATTCGGAGATTTAAGATGAAAATCTCTCTGGCGTACACCACACGCCACCATTGAAATGTTGGCAGTTTGTCGAGCTTCATGCTACAAGAATATTTTCTACAGGATGTTATTAGCTACGTATGTTATTAGTCAGTGTGTAGAATTTCTAGGAAATGTAGCTTATGCACTGGGTTCCTAGAGAACGGTCCGTCGTCTGACAAGACGGCAATCTTTCGAAAGCCTTGTTCTAAAGCAACAAGAAAGCCTTGTTCTAAAGCAACAAACTCACCGTTATTTATAGTAGCACCGTATCCGTAGGAAAACATACCATTGTGGTCTGTCTAGATATACGGTACCTAGTGCTATAAACAGCGGTGGATGCGTTATGTACTGGATTCCTAGAGAGCGGTCTGTCGTCTGACAAGACGGCAGCATTTTAAATGTGAATTGTCAATATTGTTACCGTACCTACTGACAAAAAACATTGTCGCGATTTTCAAAAATAGCCGCCTTGACATACGACGCACCGCTTCCTAGGAACCTATTGCATTAGTGTGAAACAGCAGTTACGGTCGTAAACCCGGAGTGGTTCAAAATTGTAAAAAAAAAAAATCTTCCTGAAATTGAACACTAAAATTGATTTCATGATTGCATCAAAATACTCGATTTTATAATATGTTATGAAAAACAGCGCAAGAATCCACAAACATATTGTGATCTCTAATCTCTGTTTCAGTAGTTAATTGTTGGTAGTTTTTTTTCCAGTTCATTCCACTTAATATACACTAAGATACCTTTTCTACAATGTATAGGTATCATTACGCACTTTTTCGGCCTTGATATTTTTTTTGCCGTTGTTAATAGGAGTTTTTTTAATCCAGCTGGTTTTTGTTGCAATTTTGCTTTGGATACCTGATGGTCAATTTACGTTGGATAAAAAAGATAATTTTTAGCATGTAAAAAAAAATATAAAATTACAAGCGAAAATTACGTACCCATTTGATTAAAAAAAACGCGTAGGTATCTATATACTCGACATGCATACCTACTTACGTATTTTTTCGCTAAACCAATATGAACACAGTGATACTTGGATATACGAATATTATACTTTCCTTAACATTTATCGTATGTTAAAGCCATTTTCTACATTGAAATCAATGTGGGTAGCGGTAGATATCTAATTATCATTTTAAGTGAAATATTTGATTATAATGCACGTAGCTTATATTTATAATTATTATAACTTCAATAAACTTAATTGAACTCAAATGATTGTCATTTTTTTTTACTTTTGTATCCTCACTAGGAAGACCCTCTCACACTGTGATCCGCTCCTTCGAAGCAGAGCTGAGGGACATGGACATGGTGTGGGAGGAGGTCATAAACATTGCGCAAGATCGAGCGCAATGGAGAGCTCTTGTTGCCTCCCTATGCCCCTGAGTGGGGTGTAAAAGGGTGTGTGTGTGTGTATATCCTCACTTCGGTGGTTTTTATTTTTTGTCGTTTTTTTTCACAAAAATGCCTAAGGCAAAGGCGGATCCAGCTTTGGCGCCAGGGGGGGGGGGGGTCACATAGTAAAAAGGTCATTTCCAAAATTTGCTATCTGGAAAGTAGGTACACTTTTCCTTAATAAAATAAAAACGACATTTCCAAAATTTTGTATCTGGAAACTACACTTTTACTTTAAAAAAAAAGTCATTTCCAAAATTCAGGGGGGAGGTCATGTCCCACAAGAAATTATAATCTTATTATAATCATAATAGAAAAGTAGGTATTTTATTAATAACTGTATGTAAGTTACTGTACTTAAAAACCCCCCTAACCCCCCCCCCCTGGATCCACCCTTGGCCCAAGGAGAATCGATTCTTCGTCCATTTCAGAAAAAGAAAATGTTTACGCAGACATTTGAAATATCTGATAGCTATAGGTACTTACCTACCTACATTGGTAGTTTTTTTTTACTTTTTAACTTTGGGGAGCAATTGACAATATAGATCTAAATTATTTGGGGAGTTGAAATATAGAAATTGTCAGCCGATCCGCTGTTTCAGTTGCTCGTATCTCAAAGCAAACGCTTAAACTTATATTATGCTCGTTTTTCAAGGAGTTTATATCTCGAAGTATCACTGTATATAAAAACAGAGGTAGGTATATACCTAATATTATTATATAAAGAGTGAATTCTCTGCCAAGAATCTTTTTCTATTATCTAATTTTAAATTTTGATGACGAAAAAATTGAAACGCTCTTTGATAAAAGTTGGTGGGGTGGAAGGGGGAATCTGTGGATGGAAGATGAAGAAATGGAGAAAAAGCGGGAGATGCGATCAAGAAGAAGGAGGGTAAGAGAAGGAATAGTAGAAATTTCTTTCATATTGTCTGCTTATGTCAAGCGTTTTTTAACCAGCTCGCTACACACAGGTAAAAAAATAATCATAGAGTTTTATTTTGTCACAAATAGGTATTATATACTTATATTAATCGTTATGTATAGGTAAATTAAAGGTCATAAAAATTGCGCAATCAATAGCTTTATAGCAGGTTCAGGAAATAGAATCCCCATGGAACTGATCATGGAGATAATAAGTGCTATTGTTAGAATATTTCATTTTCAATTGAGAAAGTACGCAAACAAAAAATACCCGACTCGAAGAACCATTATTAAAATTAAAATTGGCCGTTCTAAGTCCAGTTCTGAGTATATGAGCCATTTAAATTGGCTTTTAGAAGACCTGCGGTCTGGCAAAGTGTCACTCAAATGGTCGCTATCTTATTATGAAGATGAAGTAGAAGGGTTTTTGCTTTTAGCCTGAAGAAAAAATTATACCTACTCATATTTGACAAATATCCAAAATTAAAGCTCTTCTTGCTTCAAAAATGATTTAAATACTAGGAAAAAACAATGTTGAATTAAATCGAAGAAGGATTTTATTGAAATAGTTTTTCGTTAAATAGGTAGATATATATATATATTTGTTTGAAGAATGTTACAAATCAGATGGGGTGACACAAAGTTACTTTATTAAAAATGAATAAATTTGAAACAACACCTTCTGTTTGAGGGTTAAATTGTCTATATAAAATACGAAGCATCTGTATACGGGTAGACTGAAATTCAAACACCCTGTACAGAATGGTATATCTGCTCGAATTTATGTCCCCTTTCACTGGTTCTCAAATGGTAATAAAATGTCTATTCGTTTTATTGAACTAGATTGTTAAAAAGTAAGGTAGTGCCTATAGCCGGTAGATATGTTCATCGGCATTTTGAGACTGTTTCAGTGTGGGAATAAATAAATAAATAAGTTTACACTTCTCTTTACAAAGGTGTCTGCAAAGTCGGTTGAACTTATTGCTTGAAGTAATTTTGTTCAGTCAACCGGTCATGTCCGATATTTCAAAAGATGAATATTTCCACGATTATAGGTCGACAACTATAAAAATACCATTCCATACACTAAAAATGCATTGGGGACTAGCGGTAACAGGGGGTAGCGGACAGCGCTAGGGCGAATCACGTGCGGTTATTTCAGTTTCCCGCCGCCTTCGCAACGGGAAGGACGTCTGAGCTGGGGCTTAACGCTTTTTTGTATTTTATCATTTATAAAGGTGTCTGCAAACAAGCAAAATAAGAACCGACTTGATGTTCAAACGATTGAATCGTATTGCAATTTTTATCCTTAACATGATATGCAGCATAGTATAAATTATAAAAGAACTCAAATAAAAAGAAGCAGCGGTTAAATCTATTAATCTAAACAGATTTAATTATTTATTCTCTACATTGACATGATAAAAAATATATAATAAACAGAAAGCATGCAAAGAAAATGATAAATGGAGCAGAAGACATTTTTTTCAAAAAAACTTTTACTCTATTCTTCAAATGTTCTATCAATAGTTGATGTCAACCTCATCCCTTTTTATATCGCAGCATCATAATATCAACAAATAAACAGAAAGCATACCTATTATGAAGAATGTGACAAATGGAGGAGATGCCAAAAGACGATTTCTTAGAGCCAACCTTCAAACCCATTAGAAATCTTACAAACCTACTATTTTGTTCTAAATTAGCCCCAACCCGTTTTGTATCGCATTTGTGTCTAATAATAATTAAATGCCGTATACCTGCATCAGTAGCGACTTTTTAGCCCGTCTCCGGCTACCTTTACTTCGTCCCCCTGATACCGCACCTACAGATTTTAGTGTATGGAATGGTATTTTTATAGTTGTAGCTCCTGATTAGTGTAAAGATATATACTTACCTGTAGATGTATTCAAATCAAATCAAAACTCCCTTTGAACCCCACTCAATAAATGAGGAAAAATAGCGCTCTCCTCGGCCAACTGTCATTCGGAATCATCAACACATGTTCATCTCCTCTTTGTAATGGTGGAAGTGATGGGCTTGCGCTGAGTGCGCCTTCCATATCTTGGTCATGTTGTTAAAGGCGCTACTTGCCATACCGATGCGTCGCGTCGGGAGCTCGGCCCCGAGGTAACCAGAGGTGGTAATGGTTGCTCCCAGGTATTTCAAATTATCCATCCGGGAGATCTGATGATCGTCGATGGTTATCGGTAGCTGTTTATCGGGACAGGCGTTACTCGCCATGATCTCCGTCTACCCGTGAAATGGCGGGCCGGACCAGGCCGTGGGACCCCGTGCATCCGTCGAGGCCTGTGGAGATCCGTTGCCGCCCGTCCAATCCATCGGGAGTCGGTAAGATCATCGGGC
Organism: Mystacides longicornis; assembly: GCA_963576905.1. Classification (NCBI taxonomy): domain Eukaryota; kingdom Metazoa; phylum Arthropoda; class Insecta; order Trichoptera; family Leptoceridae; genus Mystacides; species Mystacides longicornis. The sequence continues at coordinate 5,181,450 of OY756420.1, forward strand.
CGACACGGGCCGTGGGAACGGTTCTACGGGCATCGACGGGCATCCACGGACGTAGCGTGGTCCGCCCTGGCCCGTGATAACACGGATCGTGGGACCCCACTATTACTGGCATTGACTCGAAGGTCAAGGCGTGCTGTTTCGTCGCAGAGTATTGAAACACTGCGCTGTAATTCCTCCTCTGTCGTATTGAACAACGCTAGGTAGATGTATAGGTATATGTTAATATTTCTTTCGTTCTTCCGTAGGATCGGTCTGAACCAAGCATTTCCACTCCATTCTTGTACTTCTTCGCCCTTTCACTGGTCAGTCTCTTCAGCTACCGCTCATGTCCCCAATCACTTGGTAAATTTATTTATTTCCATTATCAATACAATTACAACAATCAGTGAATACATATCACCAATTTATTTAATAAATATTAAATTGATTAACACTTTTCTCTACACATGTGTTTGTATAGCCGGCGGAACTTATAGCCTGAGGCTATTTTATTCAGTCAACCGATCCCGTCCAATGTGAGACAGGTCAACCCCGGATACACAAATGAAAAAAAAATTGAAAACTCATACCCGACCGAGAATCGAACCCGAGACTACTTGATCTGAAGTCCACGCCTATACCACTAGGCTACCGAGGTCGGTCAATACATTGTGTTTAGAGGTGGGAATAACGGCTTAAATTCAACAAAAAATAAAAGAAGTTCATCAAATTACTCATTGTGCGCATAAAAGACAAAGATTTAATGTAAAAGATTTTTGGATTTTTTTTTATTCCCAAGTAGATGGGGTAGCGCAAAATTTATTTACTCATATTACACTAGCAAATGAAAAACTTATAAAAAAAATACAATTTATAAAAAAAAAACGAGTTACGGACGAACTCAATCACCTTATTATTTGATTAGCTGGAAATAAGTATTGTCAAAAAATTTCAACATTTTGAGAATCACTGGGCCGACGTACGTATTGTACGTAGTACACGCACTGTTTGATTGTGTTAGTGAGCGTGGTGGTAGGGTGTCCATATTGTACTGTGAGCGGTGGAGGGACGAAGGGAAAATGAAGAATAATGTGGACATGAAACTGCACTACATCGGGTCTCTCCCGTGGGACTCTCGGTGTGAGGTATACCTATTATATACCTAGCTGGCTATATTATAGGTATATAGCCATCTATATCGCTACTTCTGTATCCTCCAAAAGCCCTATGCGATGAGTGAGAGGAATGTAATTTCACGTTGAAAATCACAAAATAATGAATATCATGCTTGTTCGAATCTATTTTAAATCAGTTTGGAATGTTTTCGCTAAAATTTGAATTAAGTCATATTGTATTTTGCGCTGTAGGTCAGGTACCTACATAGGTTTGTGTTTAAAGTAATTCATTGACTTACCTGATTGTGATGAAAGTAATTATTGAAATAAAGGTGGAAAAAACAGGTATCAAGTGTTTGGTATTACAACTTCTACCCAAATAAAATGTTAAAATAGCGATAGGTCGGTCATGATGCTAGATTAGAGGATAGATGGACAAAACTCCTCCTGTACTGGCGCCCTAGGACTACAATTAGAAACCCTGGCCCATGGAGGCGCAGCTTCCATGGAGGGACGACATCACAAGAATCATTGGCTCGCAGTGGATGCAGGTTGCACAAGATCGTGGCATGCGCAAGGGTCTGGAGGAGGCCTATATCCAGGAGTGGACTGATACAGGCTGAGAAGGAAGGAAGGAAAGAAATCGTATAATATTATGAGTAGAAATACCAGAAAATTTAGTAACCTAACTTTATAAAATCACGTATCTCCACCGGTGTTGGTTTAGTCAAGTTCTGAGTATAAATAGCTCCTGAACTCATGGAAGTATTTTCTACAATCCAATAGGAACAAATAGACGGCGTACACTGCTGAGCTAGGGAAAAGTTACAGAGGAAAATCACTCGTATGGAATCAATATTTTTCTAATGAGTATGATTGAACTGAAACCACGTATCTCCTTTTATCGCGGACTAAGTTGCTTAGGTCCAGAGTATAACTCATTAACCATGGAACTACTTACCCAAAATACGGTAATTCTTTTTCTTACTCTTGAAATAGATTCTAAGATCCTGAGATGCCGAACTCCAACTATCTTTCCATAATTTTTGAGGTCTCCCGGGCTGGCGACTGCCTGATGAGATGTTGTTCGCCACCACGTTGGAGATTCTGGTGTTATCTATCCCATATAGCCACCTGAAGCCTCTCTTTGTCTTACCCCATCTAACGATTTCCTCAAGTGACAAGTGTTTAAGGTCTCTCTGACCGCAGTATTGTGAAATCTATCCCTTAATTATCTTCTCAGAATAAAAAAACGGTATACCTACCAAAGAATGTTAATAAATAAAGTAACCCTAAATTGCAATGATTATCTCTCTTCAGAGAGCCTAGCCATGCATTGAGAGAAGGAGTGTCAGCGATAGAAAATATTACGACCAAGCTATCATCGAGATATAGTTTAACTCATATCGCTTGATTATGAGCTGATCTCTGTACATTTTGACCCACCATGGTGGACTTAACGTCAACTGACAGTTGTTTCGAGCATACAAGAACGCTTTTTGTAATAAATACCTACACTGTATTTAAGTTATTTCCCTGTCCAAATATTATGTGCTCCTTTCATATTTTCGTCCATTGTATTTTGGTTTATCATTTTAATAATAGGAAATTTAAATAAATAAAGCAAATATGCATTCTCGCTATCATTCGAGGGCTTACAACTATGATGTACCAACTAAATTTATAAGAAATATAATGACGTTTTGAAGAAAATATTCAAAAATACTTTTTAAGTAGGTACTTAGGTACAAATATTAAAATCAAGTGATCAAACATGAATTAGTTCATTTTTGTAGAAACATAAAGGTTTCGTATGTTTTTAAGGATTTAACTATATTTTTATAAAATGAATAATTAAAAATAAGGTATCTATTCTTAATAAACAACTCGAAATCATTCAAATTTGACATAGCGCATCTTGGTAGTTACCACTCGCGTTGCCCGGCTACTATTTGTTTGTTTACAAAATTTGTATAAAATGTCATGTTCATACATAAACATAACAAACGCGGATTAAATATTTTTCTATAAATGAAGTATCAACTGATCAGCAAGCGCGGATCTAGGGGGGGGGTCAGAGGGGTCTACTTTTCTAGTGTAATTATAATTTCTTGTGGGCCATGACCCCCCCCTGGATCAAAAGTTCCATATAGCAAATTTAGGAAATGACCTTTGTTTTAGGAAAAGCATAGTTTCCAGATACCAAATTGTCTAAATGACCTTTTTTTACTTTTTGACCCCCCCCCCTCCTGGCACCAAAGCTGGATCCGCCCTTGCTGATCAGTGATTTATACCTACGTAATCTTACGATTAACGTTTTTTTTATAAGTAAGACGGTTAGTGTAGAAGAGATGATTTGCAGTGAAAAAGTGGAAAGTATTATTGCCACATTTGAAATGCGCTTCTAAAATAAAAGCATGCATGCTCATCGATCAGATTACATTACGAGAACCGATGTTTGCGAAATGAGACAACCCCTGAAAAATTTATCAATTAAGAAGCACGATGGTAGAGAAGTCCGCTGTAGAGAGTAGGACAAGAAACAGCTTTATAGAGCAGGTTTTTATTATGGGAGCGTTTTACTGTGGAGATTGTCTGATTATTATTGGATTGTTTGGAGGGAGATTGAAGGATTTGATCAGGAAAACAAATTAAAAAAATTGAAGAACAAGATAATATTTTTATTAAACCACTTCTTGGAGGGGTAGGTGATATGCAACCTCCTCTACAACGATAAGGATGGAAAGCCAATATAAATTCCAGGAGCCTCATAATATTTTTTAAGTTTTCTTCAATCTATATAATAATAATATGTAACAACTAATGAATCTAACAATTCATTACTGATGTTCGATTTATAAATGGAACAAACCACTACGGGTTTACGACCGTCTTCTACTGTTATTTCGCAGGCTGGCTTAGTGTGATCACTTTACGTTAACAACGTTCACCATTAGGTGGTAATGTTTAAGTCTCCGAAACTCCTAATCATGAGAATAATTCTCTACATGTTCAACATGTCGTAAAATCTCATGTAGGTATAGGTACAACAAGTAGATATTTAATAATTAATGAAATTTAGAGATAAAAGTTGGAAATTATTGAGAACAAGAGAGCAACCAAATTTAAAGACTGCGACTGTTGTCTATAAAAAAGTTAATAATTGTTTCTTTGGACATTGTAGGCTTTGGAACTACTGAAACAACGTCTGTCGACTGGTTTTATTAGAATGAAACCAGTTGAGAGACGTTGGTTCGGTGGAAAGGTACCTAATAATGCGAACATGGTTTAAAACCACTAAAACAATGAAACAAATTTATACATCTCTTTTTTTGCCTTACCTATCTAGTAGCATATAATGTAGGTACGTCGAATATCGATTGTTTCCAGCTTCATCAGAGGGTGGCGTTTCTTGTGTATAAATTAAAATACTGATGAATGTAAGCTTTTCAAAAATGCTGATCTGTCGGTCTCAAAAGAAGTTTTGTCGCTTGTGGTAATCGTGTCGATCATGTAAAAAAAAACATTCCTAGTCGTTGTCGGTAGTAGGTGCCAAACGTCGGGTATCCGCTAGTATCTTGGCTATGTCATCCAAAATATAATATACCTATAGTACAAGATTTGAGTACCTACCTATGTCAAAGGTAGGCACAAACTAAATGCAAGATTAAAAAATAATAAATCGCGTATTACAAAATGTAAGTATGTAGGTACCTACCTACCTACTTAAATTGATTCTTCCCATATTTTTTGTGGATTCCATTCCATTTGAAGTCCACTGTAGTTTATTGCAGAGAAGATAATAATTTTACCTGTCATGTCAAATGAAATCGTTTTAATGCGACGGTGTGCATAGGGTTAAGTCTGCTACAGGGTGTTCGGTAAGTTTTTTATTGACAAAATTGAAAAACTTTTTTCGTCGACATGCTTGATGGTACAAACTAAGAGAACGAAAGGATATAAACCAAAATTGTTAAGGATTTTATTTATTTACGTAGGTACTTATAAACTATGAATTTAAATAAAACATACATACAAAGAGTCTACTTCATGGGCCGCATTCTTTTTAAAGTTACCAAAAAATAAAACAAAGTAAATTTACAAACTTCTTATTAAATATTATTTTTTACTTAGTTGTCGTACGACATCATTATTTTTATTTATTTTCTTAGGTAGATGCCTAGTTTTTTTTTAATGGGATGTTTTTTTTTCCATTTTGTGTCACCAGAGGCGCCCTTGCTAATCCGGTCTATTGTCAAATTCAGTGTTGCCAAAGGGGGCAATTTACTGCCGTTTGGGCTATTTGGAACGAGAATAGGCGACGAAAAAATCTAAAAGGCGACAGGTAGCCACTTGGGTTACTTCCCTTTTAGCGAATTTTCACATTTCCGGATACTAAATGACCCTTTTTTTAGTGAACTCCCACCTCTCTTCGGATACTAAAATTATCGGAATGACCGCATACCAAATTTTCAGTTGGGCTACTTTGCGTTTGAAAAACGGCGTTCGCAACACTGGTCGAATTAACGTTTATAACCTCAACCATATGAATGTGCGTGTGTATTATCTACTGTGTTATGGTCGGTTTTGTCTTTCGTTAATAAATACTTTAAACTTTTTGTTTAGGTAGGTATATTTTGTGTTACAGTAAAAATTAAAAAACAATTTATCATTCTAGTTTATTTCAAATTAAACAACTTATATATTATTATAATAAGATAACTTAAAATATGTTTAGAATAATCATTGTACATTTCTTTTTACATACTATTACAAATAAATTGTTTATCTTATTTTATTTTTTATAATATACACACTATGGTTTACCTCCTAGAAAAAGCCACTTTTGCAATCATCAATAATTAAAACGTTAAATTGTTTAATTGAGAAAACAAAAAAGAGAGGAGATATATTAGCATAATATTCATCAGTCAATGCTAGATGGTATGTTTGACAGCTGCCATAATTTGACAATAGACCTGATTAGAAGCGCTGCCACCTAGTGTGTCTTGTCGGAAGCTCCCCAGAAAACCTCCTATTCAAATGACATGACTTTAAAGAAAATAGTCTGCTTAATTATTGTAGAGAAAATAAATTTTTCAATTTCAAAAAAAATAAATTTCCCGCTATAATAGAAGAAATTTTATCAATAAATTTTTATCTATGAATAAAACTTAACCGACGGAGCGATAGCATTAATTGATAACTTAGACATAAACATCTGACAAGCAGGAAAATTAACCCTGTGCTACCTCTTATTTGTATTAATATTTATCCTTTCCTGTAAAATTGTAATTAATGTGGCAAAAGCTAAATAATAATATCTATGAATCGTTTAAGTATTATTTGGTTTGATCTTGTGTCGATATGACATTATACCCCTATTCTGTATTGGTTCGATCTAAAATAAAGTTTCAAATATAATGTATTTATTTACCTACTTTAATAAAAATATTTGACACTTTGAAAAAAAAAACTATGATTATAAAAAAAAATCATCAGATATTTTTTTAGTTGTATACAATTAGGTGTGAACTAAAATTAGGAACGTTTTGACATATAAACGCACTAAAATTGACTGTTGTAAAATACCAAAATGAACTAATTTGAATATTAGTCTAATTAGGAACCCTCTTAATTTTTACAGAATACCAATGCGCACTAACCTAAAATTGGAAGGTTCTTATTTTTTGAGTGCACACTAAAATTGAAATAGAATTGGGCTTATTTTATAATCAAGCAAAGTTTTAAACACCCTATGAATGAATATTTGTATACTTATTTAACCCCTGGGTTGCCACCTTCGAATTTATTGCGCGTTGCGTCTGGAGCGTGCCGGTCACGTGATCCAGGTGCGTCTTCACGTGACCGGCACGTGCGCTTGTCGTGATTGGTCCGAATCATGCTGTGTTGCACAAAGGTATTCTTTATTCGAAATTACAAACAATATTTGAGACAGTAATAACATTATTAATTGTTTTCTCCGTTTATAAAGGTGGGTAGGCAGAGAGTAGGTATTGTTGGATCTAAAAGGTGATTAGAATTTTCATCTCTTTGTTACGACGTGTGCACACATTATATTATAAATACTTAAATAAAACATTATTTGAAATTTAGTAACGTATATTGATCCAGTGTTATAAAATATCACTAAAGTAGATGCTTATCTATATCTATCTACTTAGGTTCTTGTAAAAAAATATTAAGGTTTATCAGTAGATACCCACCTTAAAAGGGTTTACCGAAAGTTTATATAACATTAGGTACGTGTAGATATATAATGCAGCCTATATATAAATAAAGTGTAATATAAAGTGTATATATCTGTTGGTAATTTAACATAATAACGGGCCGTTAAGGGCGTTAAACGGGTCGTTTGTATGATCCTCAATACCTCGTTATTATTGTATTGCTTTCGTTATTATACCTACAATACCTTCCTACCTATATCTTTATACATTATGTAAGTACCTACCTATAGGCAGCTAGCTATATAAAACGTGACGAAACCTGAAAATTTTAGACAGAAAGTTTGGGTGAAAACACGTTAATCACTAAATCGAATACCTATATAACCACAAAAAAACACATTTTTAGTGCAAAAGTATCCTTTTATTCTGGTTTATAGGCGAAGCTATGTGGAATTCATTGGTAAGCATACCTAAGTATTAGGTACCTATATGTATATGGAAGTTTAGCCATTAGCTAAGTTATAAAATCTAAAACTAAGAAAGTCACATACCTATATATTTACTTACATACTTATTATAAATGCAAGGGCATTCTTTCCAAGAAGAAATTGGTTCATTTATTCATGCTTCATTTTGTGGAAAAAAAACAAACCTTTCAAATGATGGTAGATGGTTTCTCCGCATCATGAACGACGCTATATGCCGATGCACCTCAATAGGTATATAGATCAATCAATCAATCAATACTCCCTTTTACACCCCACTCAGGGGCATATAGGATATGGCTGATGGGCCGCGAGTTTGAGATTCCGAATGGGGAGAGAATGAGGAGAGCGCTGTTTTTCCTCCTATCAGGGTCCCGAAAACGATGAAGACCCTTTTATACCGTGTTTCGTGTACTTACCTTCGAAGCAGAACTGAGGAATTTGGACAAGGCGATCTCGGTGGAGGGCTCTTGTTGCCTCCATTTACCTCTAAGTGGGAGTCATAAAGGGAGTAGGTATGTTTAAATGTTATCTGTGGTAATTTCACATTATTATGAACCTATTCACCTATCCACAAATTTTCACCCACTATATAACTATATATAGGAAGTAGATAGGTAGGTACCTACCTAGCATATAGCTATGTGATATTCTAGGTAGGTAAGGTACATACAATATTGCCAAGTAGGAATCCAGGACATACCAGAGAAGCAAATATCGTCAAGTGCGTACGCTGCGCTGTAGTGAACGTTAATTCTCTTTGTTGATTACAACTACCTACCTATACTACACAGGTAGGTACCTACACACCTACCTAATGTTTGATTATTCTAACAGGGATCGTCAACATTTTAGTTTATATATTTTGTACCGATTTCGAAACATATTATCTAGATATTTAAAGTTAAAGACAAAAATCAAAAATCGTATATTTTTTCACAAATGTCTAATTAAATAGGTAGGTAGGTATTAGGTACCTATTTAATTTAAATTTAGTTTTTTTTAATATAGAGAAGTACCTACTTTGGTAAATTTTCTGACTTACAAATGCAATTAATTTGAAGAAAATACACAGACGAGGTTCCTACGTACCTACCTACAATTTTTGCTTCGGAAATACGAGATGTCAAATTATCTGCAGCTCTCAACGTGGTATATGTCAATCAATCAATCTCCCGAACCCCAATCAGGGTCATAGGAATGCGACAAGAGCTCTCCATTGCGCAATGCTTATGACCTCTCCAGAAACCTTGTCAAATTATCTTCAGCTCTCAACGTGGTATACCTATGTCAATCAATCAATCAATCGCCCTTAGAACTCCTCTCGGGAGTTTAGAGAGGTAATAAGAGCTCTCCATTACGCTCGATCTTGCGTAATGCTTATGACATCTCCAGACACCATCTCAAATTATCTGCAGCTCTCAACGTGGTAGGTATATGTCAATCAATCAATCTCTCAAAACCCAAACAGGGTCATAGGAATGCGACAAGAGCTCTCCATTGCGCTCGATATTGCGCAATGCTTATGACATCTCCAGACACCATCTCAAATTATCTGCAGCTCTCAACGTGGTATATGTCAATCAATCAATCTCTCAAAACCCAATCAGGGTCATAGGAATGCGACAAGAGCTCTCCATTGCGCTCGATCTTGCGTAATGCTTATGACATCTCCAGACACCATCTCAAATTATCTGCAGCTCTCAACGTGGTATATGTCAATCAATCAATCTCTCAAAACCCAATCAGGGTCATAGGAATGCGACAAGAGCTCTCCATTGCGCTCGATATTGCGCAATGCTTATGACATCTCCAGACACCATCTCAAATTATCTGCAGCTCTCAACGTGGTATATGTCAATCAATCAATCTCTCAAAACCCAATCAGGGTCATAGGAATGCGACAAGAGCTCTCCATTGCGCTCGATATTGCGCAATGCTTATGACCTCTCCAGAAACCTTGTCAAATTATCTGCAGCTCTCAACGTGGTATATGTCAATCAATCAATCTCCCGAACCCCAATCATCAGGGTCATAGGAATGCGACAATAGCTCTCCATTGCGCAATGCTTATGACCTCTCCAGAAACCTTGTCAAATTATCTGCAGCTCTCAACGTGGTATATGTCAATCAATCAATCTCCCGAACCCCAATCATCAGGGTCATAGGAATGCGACAATAGCTCTCCATTGCGCAATGCTTATGACCTCTCCAGAAACCTTGTCAAATTATCTGCAGCTCTCAACGTGGTATATGTCAATCAATCAATCTCCCGAACCCCAATCATCAGGGTCATAGGAATGCGACAATAGCTCTCCATTGCGCAATGCTTATGACCTCTCCAGACACCATGTCAAATTATCTGCAGCACTCAACTGAATAACTTTAAAAATGCACCTACCAACCAATTGTTTCCTACCCCAGGCATCTATCTAGATACCTCCAATATGAATCTTGTCGGTATTAATTATTATTGTTGTAGGTACCTACCTATATACCTTCCTACCAGCAGATATTGGAGTAAGTACCTACTTATTTTAGGTACCTACCTATGACTATATTGATACTTGAGCAATTGAGCATGCTTTGTTGTTGATATCTGCCCCGCGATTCAGACATTAGGTACCTACCTAGGTAGGTACATCAATAAGGATGTAGTAATATTATTGACAATTTAATATCACCAAGTAGGTACCTACACCTACTTATATACCTACCAGAATACCTGACTAACATGGTTGTTTGGTAGGTATATTATATACCTACTGAAGAAGACATATTAAGCCTCTTCACATACCAACATTAGGCATAGGTAGGTACCTACCTATCTATACTTGGGTATAAAATGTAGATATTTTGTCGACATTTGATCAAACGAAATGTGCAATCATGCTCATAAAATCTTACCATAATAATTTGGTATATAAAATTTGAGATTAATGATGTCTATTCATCCAACAACATAATATATACCTAATAATTTAACAGGCTTCACATGTGATTAATTTCCTACTACACCGCCATCTCTTGGATTTTTTTTAAAAAGTTATGAAACTATAGAGAATTGTTTTTATTGCAAACTAATGGCCCGTCTAACTTCATCCCCCATCCGAACCAAGAATAATTAAGTAGATATATATTATAAGTTAAATTTAATTAGGTTTTTATGTCATAAACTACCTATAGGTACTTAGATAGGTACTTATTCAATTAATGTGATAAGTCAATATTATTTTTTATTATTCTGAGTTAGGTCGAAGTTCGACGGGCGGGTCAGCTAGTAAGAAAATAAGTAGGTAGGTAAATTTTTCTCTATTATTCGTCCATTTCGTTTGATCAATTGTCAACAATGCCTACCTATAGGTAGGTACATTGTATGCATTGTTCTAAAAGTTGAGGGTAGGTATAGGTACCTACTTACCACACGAATGCCGTTTTAATAAACAGATTGTTAATCAATTAAGTAAACATTTTCTTCTGCTGCCAGTCAATCAGTTCTGTTCAACAAAAAAAGAACATAAGCTTTTTGAATCGACCGGGAATCTAACACAGGAGACTTCGTGATCAGAAATGGACGATTAGACTACTAGGTATAGGATACAGAGGTTGATTTAGGTACAATAGGTAGTTAAGCAGTAGGTGCCTAGGTATATATACCTACCTAAGCAAATAGAGAGAAAGATCTCTTAAAACGCGCAAACTTTAGGTGTAGAAGTAGGTTTGGGTAGGTACCTACCTATAGATTGCAAAAAGCATTCACAATACAAGAAAAGCTGCTAACCAAGCTGCTGACAATTATTATCTGCTTTAGAACTACATATTCAATATTAATCGGTACTTTAATGCCCCTACCACACGCTCCGTCTTACCTGTGGTCTTGCCTGCGCAAGCCTGGCTTGTCAGGTAAGACGGAGCGTGTGGTAGGGGCATAAGGGGGACCCACTAATGTTATGGACCTCAAATTTTACATGCTTGTGTAGGAGCATTTTAGGAAAATCGAAGAAATTTTTTTTTCATTTTTAGCCCTTTTTAAGGGGGACGCACTGAAGTTACGGACCTCAAATTTTACGTGCTTGTGTAGAAGCATAAGGACAACCCGTATACCAAATTTTATGAAAATCGAAGAATTTTTTTTTTTTTTTTTCATCTTTAGCCCTTTTTCTAGAACAAGTGAAATTTTCTTTGGATACTTTAAGAGGGTTCCCCTGAAGGTACAGATCTCAACATTTTACTGACTCATCTACATCGAGGGTCTAACCGTTCTACCAAATTTCAATCAAATCGGATAAGAATTACTATGAGTTATGGGTGCGCACACATTTTTGGCATACGCGTACGGGTACGCGGAAATTTTCTTCTTCTTCTAAAAAATTTTTTTTTTGCATTTTTGGAATCTACATCCTCGAAAACGTCGAGAAATTAATTTCAGCGAATTCTATTTTTTTTTGAAATCCGATCACAAGACTCATGTATATTCCATATACTATGAGTAATAGGAATTCGTAGGTATCGGAAAATCTAAGAAGGTACCTATATCTACTAAGTATCTGATTCGCTAGCAGACGAGCAGGTACTAACGGAAAGTATGTAATAAGTACGTACTTAGGAAAGATATAGGAAGCATAGATAGGCATACCTACAACAATAATAATAATAATGGCAATATTCAGTTCGCTACAAAGCTAATAATAATAATATTTCAATGGGACATTTTTGAAATTCCTCTTGAAAATGCAATATCTTTTGTTTCAATAAAACAGACTCCGCCCGACTCGAAATTACACAGTGGAAACGACCACGCCCTCATTCCAATTTCAAATTGATTTATACGCGATCCCATTGGCTGTTGGCTTTCTCCGAACGCTCCTTATATCAAATGCGATCGAACGAAAAAAAAGAGACAAACTTATGCACTATCATATTGAATAGAAAGAGAGAAACAATCGTTTTATCTTGTATGAATTTTCAACATTACAATAATGCGAAGAAAAAAAATAATGAGTAATTTGAATTCTATGTTAGTGCGAATGAGATATAAAATATTCAATTCTCGACTATTAGAAACTTGTTCTTCGATTCCGTCTCGCTTCTCATAAAAGGTTTTGTTCGTGTTAGACAAGGATAGAATGCAACATCAAAGCCTTGCATCTTCCGTCTGATTTGAAGCAGCAACGCAGCGAATAAGCTTTCGTGTTATCGAGTTTGGCAGTCTGTTTTTGGTAGCCATTTAATAAAGGACACGATGTTTCTAATAAAACATAATAACAATAATAAAATTAATTAATTAATTAAAATAAATAAACAATACAGAGTGTTTTAACTGTTAAATTAATACAATTTTTTTTAATAAAAATAAATTAAATTTATTTCCAAAGAAATTTAAACGAAGTTCCTTTTCGATGTTGTGTTATGTGATTCTTTTGTTTTTTTTTTCTAAGTGAGTTCTGATTGGTCCGATATTGATTTTGATTGAGTAGGTACCTACATCATACCTATACAAATATATGTATCTCGACGAGTAGGTAGGTACCTATATGAAAAAAAGTCGTTTTCTTTCTTTGTGTTTTGTGGGAGTTCGCTGTAAGCTTTTTACCTACTGTCAATTTTACTGTTAAATAGGCATATTATAGGTACCTACATAGATACTAACTGTATTTTCAATTTATTTGTGTAGCCTATTGTATAGGTAAAGCTACATTTTATTATCCAATAGGTATTTGCAAAAATGAATTTTAGTAAGAAAGCTAATTTCAATACCCAAGTCAAAAAGCCAATTAAATGTAAGTATCTATACAAAAAGCCATTTTTGTGCTAAGAAGCAAGAGATCTTTTTTTTAACTAACGAAACAAATGACAAAAATATGTACAAATTCAATTTCATAGAATTTGCAAATTACTAAATTAAATTGTTTGTTTTTTTATCTAAGGTTATTTAGGTATAAGTAGGTAGGTACCTACTTCTATAGGTAGAATAATGGTGGCAAAATTTATATGTGATGTGACTGTTGAATAATGTTAGGTAAATATAAAAAAAATATTTTGATAAAATCTTAACTTATAAAATAAATGTGTAATTTTGAAAACAACTTACATTATTATCTAATAAATAGTAAAAAAGTATACGAAACTAAAAAACCAATAAATAAATATATATTTTAATAAATGTTAAACAAGAAGTGTTGAGTGTAGTGAAAAAAAAAGTTCTTCGAATAAAAATGTCGTTCGATGTAAAGACTTAAGGTGTAGTGATGTCAGGGAACTTATAAATGATAATAAGCAAATAAATGGGCCGTTTTGTCCCAATGTTTCTCGCGGCAAAGTGAAGGGACGGCCACAAAATTTTGTCCCAGTTTGGGCTGCGCCACGGCGCTCCCGCCGCCATGTTGAATAATATTTCGGCTGCCATTGGAGGTAAGGATACATTGTTTACCATAATAACGTAGATATCATATCTTTTTTAAAGTAGCAGAAAACTGCGCTCCGGCCGGTCTAGTTTCAAACCTCACATACCATGCATTCTCAGACTCATCAGACAATTAAATGAAACGCTGAGACTCATGAATATGTTTGCGTTTACACCAAACCAAGAGCATTCCATCCTGATTGCTGACATCGACACCAAGCAAACAACAAAGAGCAAGAATTAACACACAGAAAAGAACCAATCAATTAGCGATAATAGATTATGGACCACCAGATTACTAGTTCTTACTTGTCCGGTGTCATCAAGAAATGGTCCATCTCCAACTCTTGCTCGTTTGGTGTAATGTGCCCTAACAACCTCATACCTGAGTGTGCGTTTATAGCAAATCCAGTATCCTAAATCCTGTGCTTGAAATATACCATTCTTTCTTGATCTGTCACCAAGTAGGTACCTAAACAACAACGAGCAAGAATAAGCACTAAAAACCAATTCAATGGGCGATGATGCCAGAATTCTATTTCTTGCTAGTTATTGTTTGCCCAGTGTCAATAACAACGCTAAAGGAAGATCACCAGATCTGGATCTATTCTCGTTTGGTGTAAACGCACCCTAATATAATAAACCCTCACCTTTGTCGAGAGGAAGCCTTTCTTCGAGAAGTAAAAAAAAAGTGCAGTCCAATCCTTGCATCTTGATGTACGATGTACCTATAGATAATCCGCTTCCAAACGGTCTAAAATCCCGACATCTCTAGAGATACTGATAAGTGCAGATTGCTCGATTGAAGACAATAATAAAATTGGTCCTCATCGTCAATAGAAACCAGAATCTATAGTACCCGACCCGACGAAGGAGCTGCCTGGTTCAATAAAACCCAGAGGGATATGGACTGATGGCAAGTCAAACAAATTAGATGATATGATGTGAGCTGCACCGCTTCAAAACTACAGTAATGGAGATAGATGGACTCACCACCATATACAGAGGAAGATCTTCTTCCTCCCAAACGTATCTAATTGTCCCCCATCTTCAAAACATTTCTGTGGTGAAAATTATGTGGAAACATAATAAGATACAACGCCATGCTTGCCACACGGGTCGACAAAGAAGTCATGTGGGTTAGTTTTTATCATCCATCGAGGTTGATTACATCCGATTTCTGATATATGTAGGTCGGAGTGCCTATGGTATCCAGTGCATACCAATTCGAGGAGTGTGGATATAGGTATAGGTACCTGGGTTGATATAAAAATAATCTACGAGTACATATTATGCTCATCCATATTATGTGACATCGGATTCAACACCTTATTCTTACAATGGTGTCCTATACACTTACAAATCTCAATTTCCCCCACACCATATATATATACCTTAATATCGGGTTCGATAAGGCAATAATCTGGTGTAGGTATATGATATATGAAGCCTGCAAGTCCAGGTGATTTAATCTGGGAAAAATCAATGAAATTTGCCACTGATTCAAAATATCTGACCAAAATCTCTCTCTCTCTTTACAAAATCCTAAGTCTGGTTTGCTGCAATGTTCACCCATCTTCTTCTTCATTCCTCAATATATCCAACTCAGTTTTTTTTTTAATTCCTTGTGAGTTCTGTGTGTATCTTTTGCTGATCACAGCCTAATGATTGATTTTGCTTTCCTAGCAAAAAAGCAGTCGTTA
Organism: Mystacides longicornis; assembly: GCA_963576905.1. NCBI lineage: Eukaryota > Metazoa > Arthropoda > Insecta > Trichoptera > Leptoceridae > Mystacides > Mystacides longicornis. Next base: position 5,197,326 of record OY756420.1, read on the forward strand.
TTACTTTTTTGTAGGAGTAACGGCATATATCTACAAGAATTATCTAACAACTAATGACTCTAAAAATTCATTACTGATGTTCGATTTTTGAATGGAACAAACCACCACGGGCTTACGACCGTCTTATACCTACTGTTGTTTCTAAGGCTGGCTTAGTGTGATCACTTTACGTTAACTGAGGATATCCTGGCGCCAAATACATGAAAGCAGTCGCAGTCTTTAAATTTGGTTGCTCTCTTGTTCTCAATAATTTCCAACTTTTATCTCTATATTTAATTAATTATTATTAAATATCTATTTGTTGCATACCTACATGAGATTTTTCGACGTGTTGAACATGTCGAGAATTCTCATGATTGGGAGTTTCGGAGAGGCGGACACCTCTTATTGGAACACTGGTGATTTTTTTATGTGTTGTGTCCTTTTGTCATGTTTATATCAGTGTCCTGTTGGTGTTTCAAAAATTGCAAATAAATAAATAAGACAATGTACTGTCTGTTGGAGACTCAAACATTACCACCTAATGGCGAACGTTGTTAACGTAAAGTGATTACACTAAGCCAGCATTCGAAACAACAGTAGAAGACGGCCGTAAGCCCGTGGTGGTTTGTTCCATTCAAAAATCGAACATCAGTACCTAATGAATTTTTAGAGTCATTAGTTGTTAGATAATTCTTTAAGATCTAGTCCTAAAAAAGGTTCACAAGAATCTAGATATATCTACAAGTTACTTCTTGCAAGGATTCTTGGCATGGTCATTCACGGGAGCTTCCTCGGTCATCCCCCCTTCATTGTTCATCAAATAATCTAATCATTGTGCACTTTTTTCGAATATCGTGAAAGTTTGTTTTTCTCTTAGGGAAATCGGCCACACAAACTATTCAAATGCTCAAAAATGCTTATGAGGATGCTGTCTGCATATGACACAAGCTTGAAGTAGCTTACTGTAAAAGAGTTACATAGTGTATTTGTGTTTACTTTGAGTGAGCACAGATTCATTTACAAAAAACAAATTGGAAAGTGGAGAAAAGTCAATTGAAGGCCATTCCCGTTCACTATAACCGTACAGAAGTAACGAAAAACGACGTCAAAATTTGATGTTATGCATGAGATATCTGGAATATCATGAATACATTCAAACAAAATAAAAATACTAAAATTCAGAGAAAAAAATACAGCACTAAAAATTAAGGCATTAAAAATTCAGAGGAGTCCATCCGAAGGTTTGCACATGAGAAGAGTTGCAGTCACATTTGTCCGGTGAGCAAAGGTAGCGTCGACTTTAGGCATGTTTTTGACCAAAACCGGCAAGACACGAATTATTGTCCACCTCCGCGGGAACTCGTGGGATCTAGCTCGGCTTATTGATTCCTAGACTTAAAAGGGATGCGAGAGGAAAACGTTTTGGAGTCATTTGTAGACTTGATAAAAAAAATGTTGGATAGCTTAAAGAGCATCCCGATTAGTGAATGTAAAAAAACACTTCCAACAATGAAAATGATAATTAAAAGAGATGCGATTCATTGTTTGTTGCCTTATTTTCATAGAAAGGCAAGTTGACTTTGAACGTTCTTTGAGATTGTTCCATAGCTTGCATAATTTATTCATTGTTTGTAGCCTTATTTTCATAATAAGGCAAGTTGACTTTGAACGTTCTTTGAGATTGTTCCATAGCTTGCATAATTTATTCATTGTTTGTTGCCTTATTTTCATAATAAGGCAAGTTGACTTTAAACGTTCTTTGAGATTGTTCCATATCTTGCATAATTTATTCATTGTTTGTTGCATTATTTTCATAATAAGGCAAGTTGACTTTGGACGTTATTTGAGATTGTTCCATAGTTAACATAATTTATCAATTAATTGTTTGTTGCATTATTTTCATAGTAAGGCAAGTTGACTTTGAACTTTCTTTGATTTATCAATTAATTGTTTATTTAGATATATCCACCAAGAATGCACGTTCTGTTCGTTAAGTTAATTAATTGTTTGTTGCCTTATTTTCATAATAAGGCAAGTTGACTTTGGACGTTATTTGAGATTGTTCCATAGTTAACATAATTTATCAATTAATTGCTTGTTACATTATTTTCATAGTAAGGCAAGTTGAGTTTGAACTTTCTTTGATTTATCAATTAATTGTTTATTTAGATATATCCACCAAGAATGCACGTTCAGTTCGTTAAGTTAATTAATTGCTTGTTACATTATTTTCATAGTAAGGCAAGTTGCCTTTGGACGTTATTTGAGATTGTTCCATAGTTAACATAATTTATCAATTGATTGTTTGTTGCATTATTTTCATAGTAAGGAAAGTTGACTTTGGACTTTCTTTGATTTATCAATTAATTGTTTATTTAGATATATCCACCAAGAATGCACGTTCAGTTCGTTAAGTTAATTAATTGTTTGTTGCATTATTTTCATAGTAAGGGAAGTTGAGTTTGAACTTTCTTTGATTTATCAATTAATTGTTTATTTAGATATATCCACCAAGAATGCACGTTCAGTTCGTTAAGTTAATTAATTGTTTGTTGCCTTATTTTCATAATAAGGCAAGTTGACTTTGGACGTTATTTGAGATTGTTCCATAGTTAACATAATTTATCAATTAATTGTTTGTTGCATTATTTTCATAGTAAGGCAAGTTGACTTTGAACTTTCTTTGATTTATCAATTAATTGTTTATTTAGATATATCCACCAAGAATGCACGTTCAGTTCGTTAAGTTAATTAATTGCTTGTTACATTATTTTCATAGTAAGGCAAGTTGCCTTTGGACGTTATTTGAGATTGTTCCATAGTTAACATAATTTATCAATTAATTGTTTGTTGCATTATTTTCATAGTAAGGAAAGTTGACTTTGGACTTTCTTTGATTTATCAATTAATTGTTTATTTAGATATATCCACCAAGAATGCACGTTCAGTTCGTTAAGTTAATTAATTGTTTGTTGCCTTATTTTCATAATAAGGCAAGTTGACTTTGGACGTTATTTGAGATTGTTCCATAGTTAACATAATTTATCAATTAATTGCTTGTTACATTATTTTCATAGTAAGGAAAGTTGACTTTGGACTTTCTTTGATTTATCAATTAATTGTTTATTTAGATATATCCACCAAGAATGCACGTTCAGTTCGTTAAGTTAATTAATTGTTTGTTGCCTTATTTTCATAATAAGGCAAGTTGACTTTGGACGTTATTTGAGATTGTTCCATAGTTAACATAATTTATCAATTAATTGCTTGTTACATTATTTTCATAGTAAGGCAAGTTGACTTTGAACTTTCTTTGATTTATCAATTAATTGTTTATTTAGATATATCCACCAAGAATGCACGTTCTGTTCGTTAAGTTAATTAATTGTTTGTTGCCTTATTTTCATAATAAGGCAAGTTGACTTTGGACGTTATTTGAGATTGTTCCATAGTTAACATAATTTATCAATTAATTGCTTGTTACATTATTTTCATAGTAAGGCAAGTTGAGTTTGAACTTTCTTTGATTTATCAATTAATTGTTTATTTAGATATATCCACCAAGAATGCACGTTCAGTTCGTTAAGTTAATTAATTGCTTGTTACATCATTTTCATAGTAAGGCAAGTTGCCTTTGGACGTTATTTGAGATTGTTCCATAGTTAACATAATTTATCAATTAATTGTTTGTTGCATTATTTTCATAGTAAGGAAAGTTGACTTTGGACTTTCTTTGATTTATCAATTAATTGTTTATTTAGATATATCCACCAAGAATGCACGTTCAGTTCGTTAAGTTAATTAATTGTTTGTTGCATTATTTTCATAGTAAGGCAAGTTGAGTTTGAACTTTCTTTGATTTATCAATTAATTGTTTATTTAGATATATCCACCAAGAATGCACGTTCAGTTCGTTAAGTTAATTAATTGTTTGTTGCCTTATTTTCATAATAAGGCAAGTTGACTTTGGACGTTATTTGAGATTGTTCCATAGTTAACATAATTTATCAATTAATTGCTTGTTACATTATATTCATAGTAAGGCAAGTTGACTTTGAACTTTCTTTGAGATTGTTCCATAGTTAACATAATTTATCAATTAATTGTTTGTTGCATTATTTTCATAGTAAGGCAAGTTGACTTTGAACTTTCTTTGATTTATCAATTAATTGTTTATTTAGATATATCCACCAAGAATGCACGTTCAGTTCGTTAAGTTAATTAATTGCTTGTTACATTATTTTCATAGTAAGGCAAGTTGCCTTTGGACGTTATTTGAGATTGTTCCATAGTTAACATAATTTATCAATTAATTGTTTGTTGCATTATTTTCATAGTAAGGAAAGTTGACTTTGGACTTTCTTTGATTTATCAATTAATTGTTTATTTAGATATATCCACCAAGAATGCACGTTCAGTTCGTTAAGTTAATTAATTGCTTGTTACATTATTTTCATAGTAAGGCAAGTTGCCTTTGGACGTTATTTGAGATTGTTCCATAGTTAACATAATTTATCAATTAATTGTTTGTTGCATTATTTTCATAGTAAGGAAAGTTGACTTTGGACTTTCTTTGATTTATCAATTAATTGTTTATTTAGATATATCCACCAAGAATGCACGTTCAGTTCGTTAAGTTAATTAATTGTTTGTTGCCTTATTTTCATAATAAGGCAAGTTGACTTTGGACGTTATTTGAGATTGTTCCATAGTTAACATAATTTATCAATTAATTGTTTGTTGCATTATTTTCATAGTAAGGCAAGTTGACTTTGAACTTTCTTTGATTTATCAATTAATTGTTTATTTAGATATATCCACCAAGAATGCACGTTCAGTTCGTTAAGTTAATTAATTGCTTGTTACATTATTTTCATAGTACGGCAAGTTGCCTTTGGACGTCATTTGAGATTGTTCCATAGTTAACATAATTTATCAATTAATTGTTTGTTGCATTATTTTCATAGAAAGGCAACGTACAAAAATTTCATCTATAATATAAAAGAAAGTCGGGTTAGTGCGAACACTTTTATAACTCGAGATCGGGTGAACAGATTTATATGATGCATGGTTTATTAGATTCTTCTCCGCTCCGGATAACAGAATAATTACCTATTAAAAATTAGATAGCAAATAACATAATATTAAATTTAGTATAGAATGGATTTACTGACAACAACGCCATCTGCATGTAAAAAATTCCATGTCAACACAATTTTTATACAGTCGAGTTTCAAAACATTGGTTCGCAGATTTTTGATAAAATTTCTTTCAAGCTTTTAGAAACATTTTTTTTACCATTTAAACATTTTAAACGTATTTTTTGCATAAATTACGAATATGTAATCAATATTCTATTCATGTAGTAAGGACTACAGGACAACATCTGTCGGGAAGACTAGTTAGGAATAAAAAACATATTTTGATTTGTCTTTTTTATTGTATTGTATTGAAGATATTTTTCAATTTATTTAATTCAACAATTGGGTGATTTTCGTTTTGTTGTTTTATTTGTGTCTATATGTAGTTACATATTATATATTTTTTTAAATTGTATGTCTATACTTACCTATAGGTATAAAAGTGTATTTTTCCACCCATCCTCCCTCATAATAATGTGTGGGTACCCACCTAGTAATTTCTTTTTAGATTAGGGTTATAAATTTTGGTTTAATTAAAAAAATGGATTATTAATTTAAATCGTTTTGTATAAGTAGGTATATACCTAACTATGTAGGTAGGTACTTATTTACATAGAATGAAGACATGAATTTATTGTTCGTTATTTATTTTTCAATACTTATAGGTACCAACTTCATTTTTATTTAGGTATGGTTATTATGTTTTGTAATAGGTAGGCATTTTAAATTTCCGTTCCTTTAGAATTGAAAAAAATATAAAAATATGGGTAGGTACCTACTGGGTATAGGTATAAAGCTAACATCTAGATTAATAATAATAAAAATATAACACTTTTCTAAACAAAGGTGTCAGTATAGCCGGCGGAACTTATTGCCTGAGGCAATTTTTTCCAGTCGGGAATCGAACCCGAGACTTTGGATCTAGTCCACGCCAGTACAACTTAGCTACTGAGGTCGGTACCTATGGTAGGAAAAAACAAACAGCTGAATATTTTTTCTAAATTGTTTTTTTATAAAGTAAATGATATTTTTTAACAGATTTTAAAGTTTAAACAAATAAGGCAGGGTCGATCGTGACCGATTTGTTTGCCCAATGCAGTCAGAGGCGATCGCAGTACCAGGTAGACGGTTTACAAGCCTTTAATAAACACTGTGCATACATTCAGTTGGCTGGACCTGGAGGTGCTAATTCTCACAGCACACAAACTGTAAAACCGTGACGCAGGCCCTCGTCTAGGCGCTACTTCTAAAATGCTATTGCCAAGAGTTCGAATATTTTTTTTCGTATTACCTTGTTACTTAATTCAATAAAATATAAAAACGATTACGTACATACATATCTATATAAATCCGTGGCGCTACAACCCTGCGTGAGTCTTCGCCTCCTCCAGAAGATTTATCCATGCCACCCTGTCCTACACCATGCTCCGCAAATCGTCCACCCCCAGCAGTCCAAGGTCTCTCTCCGCTCCATCCAGCCATCTCAGTTTGGGTCTTCCAATGCTCCTCCTTCCAGCGGGTCTACCACAGAAAATTTCTTTGAGAACGGACGTTTTGCTCGATCTTTGAACATGGCCCAATCAGCGGAGTTGATGGCTAAGCATTATATGAATTTTGCGGCGTTGATATCATGATATACCTTATTCATACAGTTAAGCCACGGCTAGACTATGGGCCATGCTGGCCAAATAGAGGCTCTGGCCCATCATGGGCAAATAGTGTGGCCGCTACACCAATAACCAATATCGCCAAATATTTGACATTGGCCGTTGCTTGTTTACTTGTCGATCGAGTTCGCAAGTATTCACCAATATTGGAACAATGTTGACAGCTGTCATGTCTTCCATGTTGTTATTTTCATAGTGTTTTGTACATTTTTTTTATAATCCTGATAAAATAATGGAAGTTGACAATGATAATATCATATTATGTCATTAATTGCAGCATCCTATACAGTGATACACGCGGCATCTGCTTTTCTGTTATTAAAAATAATGAAAAACGCAAACGGCAAAGACGGTGGTTGATGCTTTCTTTAAACCACTCGAGTATGTATGTAATGTACCTACCCATGATTCTTGTTTTTTTTTTATCAATATCTTTTATTTTCATTTATGTTATAGTCCAAATCAACCTGAAAGAGCTAGGTAAATATATACCTATTGCAAAACAATAAACATCAATAGAAATTGAAGGTTAGGTTTAATAAAATTATGAATGTTTTTATTGTGTATATTTGTGAATTGGAAATTATATTAAAATATCTTTTTTGCCCAGAGAAATAAACTCTCTTGAAATTCCCCACTCAGATAGAAGTATACAGTGAATAATTGGAGATTAGAATGTAATATGATGAATAAAAGCAAGAATTAATCAATAAATCAATGATAGAAACATTGTGTAGCAGTCTAGCCTCGTGCCAGCTGTCAGAGTTGGGCCAATAGTATAGCCAGGTGTACAAGTATATTTGCCAAATGTTGCTACTTGCCAATGCTTGGCCAGAGCCACTATTTGGCCATCCTGGACCAGCATGGGCCATAGTGTAGCCGTAGCTTTAGCGGTTAAACTGAATGCGCACCAGTGTTCTCCATCTCTTACTTGTCCGTAGTCAAACATGTCAAGCCTGACCAGATGGTGGTCATATACAATTGATCCTTTGACTTGAGCACTGAGCAGCTTAAATCTTAAAAGCTTTTAAAAATAGCATACCTATTGGCTAAGAAAATTCTTCGGCTTTCCAAAACTTTTTCATTTGTACCTAATATCTGTTATCAGTGACCCCAGATAAGTGAGCTATCAAAACTATAGATAAAATTGTTTAAAACCTAATCTAATGGTTTGAAATTGTCTGTTGTAAAGTCACTTATTTTTATGTTCTATACCTAATATGGCACACGTATTTTTCAAACTGTTTTATCATTATAAATTCATTCATTATATTTTTCGGAATATCCAAACTACCTACCGTTTATTCATTAATCTTTATCATAGTAACGTACTGTGGCGATTTCTTTCTGATTTTTGGTTAGAGCTTATAATCTGGCATTCACTATATCACATTACCAATCAAACTATTTATCGGTGTCTTGAATATGAAGTTAGACACTAAGCACAATTTCAAGCTACCCATATTTTTAACTTTACTCAAAGCCTGCAAAAGTCTAAGGCTTGCCTTAAATTATATCATGCCTCTACAATTAAAATAAATCTTACTATAATAATTCGGTAAAATTTGGTTTAAATGGGGTCTATTCTATCAACAATATTTACAATAATGTAATATGCTCCATATGTGACTTATATCCTACTACACCGCCATCTCTTGGAATTTTAAAAAAAGTAAAGCAATTATAGAGGAATTGTTTTTATCATAAACTTATGACCTATCGAACTTCATCCCGCATCCGAATCAACGATAACTATTACATAATGCAATAAACATTAGTTAAATTTAATTAAGTTTTTATGTCGTAAATCATATTTTATTCAATAGTTAGATCGAAAGTCGACGGGCGGGTCAGCTAGTATATAAATAAAATGGCAACACAAATCGTATACCATCTGGGATCTATGATTATTTTTTTTTTGCAAATTTATCATGAAAAATCCTTACTATGGGATGGAATACAATCCAATCAAGTTGCTGTAAAAACATGATCACCATCTCCAAATATATACGAGACATTATGTCAAAAAATCAACCCAAACCAGGGGGCCTAGACAAATTGTATTTGGCGATCGACTACAAACGAATTCTTCGACAATGTAGAGTAGGAAGAAAATTAACTGTCCGCTTTTTATATTTTTATACAAGTGTCTTTGTTTGATTTAAATAATTGTTTATATGTTCCAGTGGACAGTTAATTTTTTCGCACTATACATTGGCGAAATCTTCGTTTGTAGTCGAACGCCAATTTGAATTTGTCTACGGGAGCTGGTCAAAATTTTTGAAAAATATATAGCATTTATTTTTGTGATGTCAAATCTATTCTCTGAAGGCTCACCTTCATTCTGACACCTGCACTGTGTTATCACATAACATTTTGACGGAGTGTTTTTTAGACATTTGGTTCATACACTGGTTGTTCACATATAATATGGACCTTCACTAGGTAATCGTGATGCTTCTACCCACTATATTGATACATTGGGGTCCAATATAACAAAACATGGTGATCTGGTTTTCACAGCAAAACGTGTGTAAATAACCACATTCCGTCGATTCGACGGATGAACAGGCCGACCGCTGATTTTGAGAGTGACATATTTGGAGTAACAATCCCAATTAGTTTTTTTGTAACATTTGTAAATAAGCAAATATTGCTCATGCATATAAAATCTACGACATCTTTGGGTATTTTTGAATATTAAAGGACCCAATGAAATGCCCTGTGGAACTCCAAACTTCCTCCGCATAATTCATGTTCTATTTTGTAAAGGTTATTTTTATTTCAGGTCACAAAGACTGTGAAGACATAAAGCGGCATCACGACATCCTCAGCGCTCCACCAGCGCATCTTCAAAGTTCCCATCACCATCTGCAATCTCATCAGCAGTCTCTTCAGCAACACCAACAAAACCAACAATCTTCGGCGGTATCTGCATCTTCGGATCACGATGGGAAACCGGTTAAACAAAAGAGACATAGAACTAGGTTTACACCGGCACAGTTGAACGAATTAGAAAGATGTTTTTCAAAGACTCATTATCCTGATATATTTATGAGGGAGGAGATTGCTATGAGAATTGGACTGACGGAATCCAGGGTACAGGTAGGATTTTTAACAGTTTTACTTTTATTCATATTTTTATATTTATCCATAAATTTTGAAAAAGGCATGAACACTCTTGAACAATTCCCTTGGCTAACCTTTTCGAAATCAAACCATACGTTCAACCATTTGTAAACTTGAAACCATATATGTAGGCAGATAGAAAATTGAAAGTAAAAGTTCATGAAGGCTTCTAAATATTCATTGTCAAGGTTACATAAGGTTAAGGTTATATTGCAGGAGGCTGTCGAATTCTTGATGCCGCGGCATTGATCAAAGATTTTATTGTAACCTTTTGTTACATTTGTTCAACACCCTTGAACAATTAACTGTCTTGGCTCACCTTACGATATCAAACCATAATTTTCAACCATTTGTCAACTTGAAACCATACTTCTTACAGGTAGATAGAAAATTAAAATCGAAAACTCCGTCACGGGTTCTAAATATTAATTGTCAATGTTAAAGGTTACATAATTATTTACATTGCAGATAGCTGTCGAATTCGTTTTTGCCGGCATTGATCAAAGACTTTATTGTAACTATTTAAAACTAATTATTTACAGACTGATTATTTTGTCACATTTTCATCAAGTCGTTCTTGTTTGTTTGTTGTTGTTTTTTTTCGATTTTTAACCAACTTTACGATGCATTCATTTGATAGACAAATTTAAGCAAAATTGAATTCAAATATCAATATTCCAAAAAAATAAAAAAACTCTTAGAACTTCTCCACAGCATATTTTGCCGGGTGCCGTCTCCAAGTTTTACTCCTCTCGACAGATCATATCTTTGATGAGATTAAATTTATAATCATTCCATACCTTTTGAATTGATAAATTTTTCATATAGGTAGTTCTTCATTAACATTCTTAAAGCTAGCAATCTGAATTTTCTGATATTCGTTATGAAGATTTCTGATATTTTATATTCAATTTCAATATTTTGAACATCCCTTTCTCGGGTATTTCCCTCGAGAAAGGGATGAAGCATAATCATAAAAAAGTAGCCTATTATACATAAGTATTTGACATTGCCGTAGTCTAACTACATCTTTACACTTTTGAAAAAATGACATTTATTTATTTAATTTAAACAATGAGAAAACGTGACAAAATTATGGTTAGGGCAATGAGGAACTTGTTGTGTCACGGTACTATCCCGTTGTCAAAATTCCTCTGTGCATGTTATCGCTAAAATATTAAAAATAAAAAATCGTATGTCACAAGCTGCTACCGACAAACGTCACAGTTTGTATGAGTTTTACAGCAATCAAGCAGTAGCACATTTTTTCTCTAATATTATTTCTTCTCAAAGGCCTCCACTACTCTATGTTCTTTGACGCTCAACTCGATCAGTTGTTTTCGGAGTCTGCCATATCACCGATATTTTGTTTCAGGGACTTTTTCGTATGACTTGGTCCATCAGTTATCTTTAGCTCATTACCTACCTTCATCTGACACCACTCAACTTGTTTGATCGTTTATGGAATTTACATATTTGAAGATTTTCCTATGACTTACAACTGTGTGTAAGATTTTTCAAAGACTTAGGCGGCTCTTTCAACCAAGTTTCTGTCATAGTTACGGCATTATTTTTTATGCCGGAGAGTACTATGAGGTAGATTTGTGGAATAAAACCAATTTAGTTCACATAAAACACCCGATTCAACCAAAAAGCAATAAAAAAATAATGATTCAAGAGTGTCAAATCTCACACAACGACGCTAGGCAGGCAGGTAAACTATGGATCAAACACGAAGGCTATAGTTTGTGAGGTGGCCATACGGTGTACCCTAAAATATACAATTTTCATGATAACTTTGAATAATTTTATGGGTTATTTCTTATACTTACGCAAGTAAATAATTGGTACTTACGCAGATTTTTGATAGCATATCTTTCAAGCTTTCAGAAATATTTATTATCATTCAAAGATATTTTAAACGTATTTTTGTATTAAATTATAAATCGATATTCATAGTAAGGATTACAGGACAACGTCTGTCGGGAAAGCTAGTCTAAAGCTAAAAGAATGTCGGGTTAGTGCGAACACTACTTATATAGCGTTGCCAAACATAGTCATTACTTCTAGAGAAGACTATTAATAAATATAAGTACCTACCTATTTTCTATGAATTTTTGTCATTATCCCTGCTTTCCCTTCCCTTCGACGTCTCTTCACCTCTTATTTACTTTACTTTTAGAGTGGCATTCGGATTGATTTTTTTTTCACCCATGACCCATGCAGGCAGCGTCGGCGTAAGCACCTATAATCTCAGGTCCAGGCTTCAAGTCTCATCCTGTTTCCCCTTGTGGATGCTCCGGTTGGTCCCCGTGGACTTTCTGGTTTGGCACACTCCTCGACCGAATTCCTGGACGTCTGTAGGTACAGCTCCACATTCACAATCAGGACTATTCGTCTTCACCCACCTTCAAAGCAAGAAGTTACAGCACCAGCGTTCTATTCTTACCTTATTTTGCTGTACCCAAACCTTTCGTGGAAGATCCGTACCTGGAACCTTGGATATGGGATCTGTTTTGAGCTGTTTATTTGTGATATTTGTTGCAGCTTTCTTTCTTTCGATTTGGTTTCCAGTCTGTCTGTCTCTACCGTCCATAAAGAATGAGGTGGGTTGAAGATGTAGGGATAGATTGCTTTTGAATTTTATCATTTCTTTGGCCATGGCATGGGTTCTTCTCAGAAATGGTGCTGCAATATTTGTTAACATGCACCGGCAGCAGAAATGGTGCTGCAATGTTTGTTAACATGCACCGGCAGCAGAAATGGTGCTGCAATATTTGTTAACATGCACCGGCAGCAGAAATGGTGCTGCAATGTTTGTTAACATGCACCGGCAGCATAAATGGTGCTGCAATGTTTGTTAACATGCACCGGCAGCAGAAATGGTGCTGCAATGTTTGTTAACATGCACCGGCAGCTATGGGGTCGGATTTGAACTGATGCTAGCAGTCACCTCAGTAGGTAGTTTCTTGAAAATTTTGTTCCAAATTTCGTATTTAAATATAGTGCTTAAAAATCACTGTGAATGGCATGTCTAAACGATTCACACTTTACGCTTAGAGACGAGTAATTAAATTTTTATAAATAGACGATGTTGCCATACGAAAAAAAAAACAGCAACATGGCTGTCGTAAATGTCACTTTCAATGAGAATTTGACACGGTCTTGCTTGTTTTATAATTATTCTCTTTGTATGTACGAATATTATACCAGTAATAAATTAGTTTTTTTTTATCAATGAACCAATACCTTGCGGTACGGTCGAATCAAAGTTCAACAACTTGACGGATTTAATTGAGTATCAAGATTGTTTGTTTAGGTTGGTTAGTTCTAGGGCGCCAGCACAAGAGAAATTTCATCCTTTGTCGTTTGGGCTGCGGGCAATATGGCCAGCCCAGCGCCATTTTAATGTGGCAACTCTTTCGACAATGTCCTGCACTCCTGTTTTCATTAGACTTTTGTTGGAGTTTTGCATCTTTTGACGTCATATAGCGATATTATTTTCCTTTTTCTAAATCTTCACTCGTTTGCGAGTGTTATATTTTTGTCTTCCCTTTTATTTATGAAGAATTCTGATTGATCCGCGTGATGCCAGCAGACATAATATCTCCATTGCTTATTCTTGCAAACTTTAGAATAGAGACGTGATGGCATTGTGTGCATTTGTGAACATTTTAAACCAAGTTGAATAATGTGTAAACTGACTCTGCGTTTTGACTTTTTAATTTTTATTTGACAATTTTTATTTTAGTTGATTTTGTTTTATATCACATTTTAACGTTATTTAAACTGTTTTTATTTTATTCTTTACCTACTTATCTAGCACACTATCGATTTGCTTTAACATTGTTGATTTCTGATGTGTTGTGCTGTTATTAATTTAATTATTGTTATTTATTTTATTATTATCTATTATGTAAAAACTGTTTTTATCTTAACTCTATATTATTTGACTTTTGTATACTTACTTACCATTGTTGATTTGTTTTTGTTTGTTTATCTTAATACCAAAATCAACCATTGCTTCTTTAGTAGGTAGATTCCTTTTATTCAATAACTTTATTGCTATTTTAATTTTTATAATTTGGTAAGTAAGTATTGTAATGCTGTGAATTTAAATTGATTTTTGTTTTACTTTTTAATGGCTTGACACCGTGTATGAACAGTAAAAAGAAAGAAAAGCCATTCGTAATCGTCAAAATATCCAGATGTAATTCAATTTACCGAAAACAGGTACAAAATTATTTTACCGTGAATTACAAAACCTAAAAAAAACCGGGCCCTCTGATTGTGGGTAGGTACATACTTACAACCTCTCCTATTTCTATTGCTTCTGCAGGGTTATTCTCGTAGCTTATCCGATCCTTATCCGAGCCGCCCTTTAAGATATCTTTTCAACTAGATTGCAATTCAAGCGCTACGAGAATACTGCTGCTGACCCGGCATTTCTTGGGGACGGAATCTATGTGTTCGATCCTAAACATTCTTGGTCGGCCACGCCTTCTTCCAAATTTTATTTCAGCCTTGTATTTTCTTTTGTATTCTTTCTTTTATATCCGTATTCTTCCTAACTCACATTTTTAGTTTTTGATGTGAAACTATTTCTAACAAATTTTATCACATCAAAAACTCTAAAGTGCTAAAATGTCAGTTAAAACTTTTCAAAGTAAGAAAACTTGTCGTCATACAAAATACTACATTACAAACACATAAAACCATAAATGCCTAAATATCGGCCTTTGTATCTATAATATAAAAGAAAGGCGTGTTAGTGCGAACACTTATAACACAAGATCGGCTGAACAGATTTTGCCGATGTTTCATTTATTGATGGATTCTTCTCCGCTCGAGATAACAGTAAGTATGGTATAACTATTAAAAAGTTGAAAAATGCATAAGAAATAATATGAAATATGGAACGGATTTCCTGTGACGCCAACGCCATCTATGAAAAATTCTATACCAACAAAATTATTTTTTTACCTGACAACCATTGACATTAAAAATATTATTGGTAAGCAGATTTTTTATGGATTTTTTTTCGAGCTTTTAGAATTAATTTTTAAATAATCAAAAACATTTAAAACGTATTCTTGTATAAATTACACATTTGAAATCAACATTCATAGTAAGGCCTATACAACTAGGACAACTTCTGTCAGGAAAGCTAGTCTTACTATTAAAAAAAATTATATCTATGAAAACCATCTACAGTCTATTATAAAATTTGACTATCGGGGCAAAAATAAATAGCGTAGGTACCTAGTCGCCCGAATGTTTTTTGCGCGTCACTGACAATTAAATTTTTGAAATAATTGTAAAACCGTTTAAAAACAAAACAAAAGGTAAAATGAAACAGAAGTCGTTCTTTTTTTCGAATGGTTCGAGTATTAATTTTAACACCTTTGAGGCAAATATCGCACTCGTGTTTGTGCCTGGCCAGTCGCTTGTGTCATTGCTTAATTGAACACTCACATTCAGGTGTTGGCAACATTTGACAGGCGGAATGCAACTAATCATTTACAGCCGGTTTAAAAAAAAGCGGTTAAAGAACACTATTTATTTATTTATTTACTTTATAGATACAAACATTTTAATAAGTTACAAAAATGTTACCCAAATAGGCTAAGCCTGTGCTAGGGCAAACTTAAAAAAGCTTATAAAAATATAGTCTTATTACAAAATAGATAAAAAAACACACAACATACTCTCTCTCTCACACACATACACAACCACTTCACACCCTCATTCACTCATATTCACACATAGACCACATAAGTGAGACAAAACTACTTTATAAAAAACAACCACTCTATACACAAATAAGGCAGCCAATCAATAAAATAGCACAACCATACTCCAAACTTAGATGCTAGACAATGGGATGTTTTCTGGGGAGCTTCCGACAATACACATTAGGTGTCAGCACTTCTAATCAGGTCTAAATATTATGACAGCTGTCAAACATACCATCTAGCATTGACTGGTGAATATTATGCTAATATATTATCTCCGCTCTTTTTTTGTTTTCTCAACTAAACAATTTAACGTTTTAATTTTTGATGATTGCAAAAGTGGCTTTTCTAGGACTAAAACCATAGTGGGTCCTTTTACACCATACACAAACAAAAGCACTATGTATTTGTCCTCAATGGTGGATTTCCAGTGCTGTTCTTTGAGAATAAATCTCAGTGGTGCTGTTCTGTGTCTTCTTGTTTTATTGTTTTCTGTTACGGTATTTTTTCATTTGTATTTATATAGGTATATAAAAAATAAAATAAGACAAACAATTTTATTTGTAATAGTATGTAAAAAGAAATGTACAATGATTACTCTAAACCTATTGTAAGTTATCATGTATAATAATATACAGGGTGACTGGTAATTCAATACATTCCTTGTTAGAGGTTATACTAGAGAAAATTTGCAACAATTTTGCTCCCATTAACCAGGGGTTAAATACCAGCGGTTTTCGAGTTATTTAACTTTTTAGAGTTTTTTTTCAATTTTCACCGTTTGACATAAAAATCAAAATTGTGGACAAAGTACTTCATTTAGGAAAGTAAAAATAAATTTTTCTAATAGTTAAAGATTAAAAGAATGGTCGAAGTAAAAAATCAAGAAGAAAATTTCAAAATCCTCATAAATATGACGTTTTTAAATCACAAGTCAGTTTTTTTCCACCAAAACCACTGGTATTTTACCCCAGGTTAATGGGAACAAAATTGTTGCAAATTTTCTCTAGTATAACCCCTTACAAGGAATGTATTGAATTACCAGTCACCCTGTATAAGTTGTTTAATTTGAAATGAACTAGAATGATAAATTTATTGTTTTTTCATTTTTACTGTAACACAAAATATAAACAAAAAAATTTAAAGTCTTTATTTACGAGAGACACCAAACCACCACAACACACACGCACATTCATATGATTGAGGTTATAAACTTTAATTTGACCAGTGTTGCCATCGGCACTTTTCGCCAAAGTAGCCCAACTGAAAATTTGGTATGCGGAAATATGAAATGTCGCTAAAAAAAATTAGTATCCGGAGAGAGGTGGGAGTTCACTAAAAAGGGTCATTTAGTATCCGGAAAGGTGAAAATTCGCTAAAAGGGAAGTAGCCCAATTGGCTACCTGTCGCCTTTTAGATTTTTTTTGTCGCCGATTCTCGTTCCAAATAGCCCAAATGGCGGTATGTCGCCCACGTTGGCAACACTGAATTTGACAATAGACCGGGTTAGGAAGGGTGCCTATGGTGGCACAAAAAGGAAAAAAAAACCATCCCATTCCTCCAAGCACGTCACTTTATTGAAGGAACTTTTAAAATTTAAAGTCTCCTTTAGGTAGACGCGTTTAATAAAAAATATTCCCGCTTACTTTAGCTAAAGTTTGAAATGTCAAAAAAAATATTTGAAAGTTGGTAGCAGTTGGAAGTGTTACTAGTAGTGGAAATCTATGGAAAACATAGGTTGTTTACTAATATTTTCGCGGAATTTCTGTTAATCTGTCAATTTCATTTCTCAATAGATCATCAATGTGCCGTTATTGTTATTAATTTATTATAATAGTTTATGAATTAGTAAACGAAATCTGTAAACAATAATATTCTTCCCGTTTTGCCATGTTTTCCACCCTATTTTAGTAATTTTTAACCACAGTGTTCACCGTATACCTACAAACTTTCATCATTTGTGACAGCGAGAGCGCCACGAAATTTTCTATGAATTACGGTGGTAAAAGATTGAACTACACTAAAGTGGACTTTATGTCCCAATAACGGGACTTTAACATAAAGTGTCATTTTGTTGTTATGAAACGCGTTATTTTTTAAAGGAAACTTAAAGTCTCCTTTATTTTTTATGAAACCGGCTTTTAGTTAGGTAACAAAGAAATGTGCTGTTTTCAAATCAATAGATTTTGTTTATTTGTGTAGGTATATGTATTCATTAAATTTTCCATCAACAATATAATACTATATCATTACTAATAACTATACATATTATTGGAATTTTACTGTCCCACTAGACAATTTTTTTCTGGAGCAGTACTACTCTTTTATTAAATTTTATTGAGGCCTTTCACCCGAATTCGAGTGATTTTGGATAGTACTACTTATCATATTTTGAAACATGTAACCAACGTCGTTATCAGCAAGAAAAACTAAACATATAAAGTAACCAAAATAACAAAACAGGAACATAAAAATAGTTATTTCAGTCTATATATGGATACCTACCTAATCTACCTACCTTGTCTTATCGATCCAGTATCATTTTTTTAAGTTTTTCGTGGGTTGAAGCGTTTCGACGACAGTAGGTATATCGAGTGATCAATTATATTACTTATTAGCATTCCACTCATTATTGAGTGATTTAGGATCAATTATATTAATAAATAAACAGTTATTTTTTTTAAATTTCCAATACATAGAATTTTATTCTCTGCAGCGATGAAAAAATCTTAATCTATATTAACCCTCCCAGGTGGAGAAAAGTCCCGTTTTAGGGAGGGAAATGTTAAAAAATAAATTTAATAATATTTGAAGATAAAAATAAAAACATGGATAAATTACAGATTGTATTTTCCCGTTTATGGATGCCGAATGGTTAATACCTATAACAAAGGAAAGAATAATAAGTAGAAGCGTCGCACTAACGAGCATTTCGACTCGAAAACCGGACAAAAGTGAAAAATACAAAGTACATTAATTGTCACTTAAAAAGTGATTTTTATATACATAAATAACCATTCTATCATAAACTTAACTAAGATAGAGTCTACCCTTCTTGCCGTGGCTCTCCAATCAGTTGGAAACTGCTCCTCGTTCACTAGGCGCTCATGCATCTTCGTTACGCTCTATTTTATTCAACTTGGGTTTGGTCTTTGACATTGTCTAATGTGAAAATGTTAAAAAAATTGTTATGGAATCTGAAGAACAAGGTATGTACCTTATTTTAATCTATAATATATTTAATTATATGACTATTTAACATTATCATGATCTAAAAAGGATATGAAAGAAAACATTCTTGTTTATTGTAAGTTATTTTTACAAATTGGTGTTTTTGTAAATGTTCCGAGTGAGATCGCCTTATTATTTTATTTTTGTAATAAAGCATAGAGATTCACCATATCATATCGTTCAAAACCTTTTCCACATCTTTCCACCAATTAAAAAAAAAGTAATTTTTATAACGCAGGAACTTTTTCAAAAATGTTGTTTTCTTATATGGATCCTTTTTTTATGTTTACAGATTTGACATCAAATCTTATAGATATACATGCTTTAACTTCATACATGCTTTTTTAAAGCAAAATTTATGGCAAAATCCCAATCCCAATTCCATTTTTTGTATGTTGTTTTGTAAGTTCGAATCAAATATAATATTGTTTCGACATTATGCATTTTGATTGATTTCCAATAATAAAATAGGTATAAATAAATTTAACGTTCTGAACATCAAAAGAAGATGATCGTAAGCCCGTAGTGGTTAAAATTTAAAAAATACCTCTTTAAAATCGAATTGTTTCAATTATTGCACCAAATAATTTTGTCCGGTTATTGAGGTAGAATGCTCGTCAGTGCGTCGTACCAAATGTTGGCAACACCTGACCTCATACAACACAACTGCATGTTATAGGATCACAATGTAACACGTTATTCAGAAACATTTATACCTATGTCGAATACTAGGTACTTTACAATGGGAATATAAAATAGTATTTCATGACGTATATTCTTGTCTTTTAGTTTCCAGTGACGTGCCTAGATATATACAGGCATACCTACTCATAAGGAGCTGTCAAACACTTGTCAATAGATGGCCGCCATTTTCAATCTGTCATACTCGTTAACACTATAGAACTGGTATACTTATTATTCTTTACGTGATTTTTGTACAAACAGTGGTTTAAGACTTTCCGAAATCAGAAAAAACTGTATGTTTTGTTAAATAACATAAATAGTTGAATAGGTAGGTAACATTATTACATAATTGATTTTCACCAAAAAACTTAGAAAGAACAAAAAAGAAAACATTAAAATGAATTCTCTTGAATGGAATTTGTTTTATAGTAAGATACAAGTGTATTTTTGATTGTACATAATTGATAATTTTTTAACAAATAATCATAAAATACAGTTTTATTTTTCTTTTTTTGAACTTCCTGCTTGCGCATTTCTCCTTTTGAGAAGAGAATAATTTAGGTCTCTAGTGACTACTGGTGCTCATATTATCGGATTTTACAACATGCCAAAACTTAGAAATCATGAAAAACTACATATTACATATTACATCTCAGAAGATACACTGAAATGACTTTATAATTATTACAGATTGATTAATTTAGTTTTAGGTCATCTGAATAATACCTACCAATACTGTCATTTTCAAACATTAGATAGTTTTATTCAACTCTTTTACTAGAGGTAACCATGTGTGTATATTTTCTACCTATGAAATATCACGATCTACTTTGCAAATTCTTTGAAATTATACGATAAAATAAAACGATTAATAAGTTACTAGTGGTCGGCCAGTGCTCGAAATTCGACCATAACTTATTTAGTTTTATAGATTATAAATTTGAAGATTACTTTGTCAAAAACTGACCGAGTGCTATTTCACAATTTTCTTTCAAAAATAATAATGACATGGATATTGGATACGTCAAATTTGAAATGTTGATACGTTCAAAGTTTTTTCTATGGTTATTTTATACAAAAAATATTAATCTACTCTCAATTTGTATTGTAATCTATTCCCGATTAGAGATGGGACTAACGGCTTAAATTCAAAAACGTTATAGCCATTTCGTTAATTGAAAATATGAAAATATCGTTAATATTAAAAGCTGAAAGCTATTTTAAAATATTTGGTATCTGGGATCTTAACTTCTTCCAAAAAAAAAAAAAAAGGTCGTTTCCAAAATTTGGTATCTGGAATCTCTACTTTTCCTAAAAAAGGTCGTTTTCAAAATTTGGTATCTGGAATCTCTACTTTTCCTAAAAAAGGTCGTTTTCAAAATTTGGTATCTGGAATCTCTACTTTTCCTAAAAAAGGTCGTTTTCAAAATTTGGTATCTGGAATCTCTACTTTTCCTAAAAAAAAAAACGTTAGATACGTTATTTATATTTAGCTATTATTATTATCAGCTGTCGTTATAATGCCCATCTCTATTCCCGATACGTATTGGAATGGCAAGTGGCGCCTTTAACAACATGACTAAGATTTGGAAAGCGTCGGCGTTTAGTGTCGAAACGAAATGTAAGCTGTTCGATGCGTCAGGAGAATTTTGGGTATAAAATGGTACCACGAAGACGAGGAAGACCCTCTCACACTGTATTCCGCTCCTTCGTAGAAGAGCTGAGGGATTTGGAAATGGTATGGGAGGAAGGGAGAAGGGAGAGCTCTTGTTGCCTCCCGATACTCCTGAGTGAGGTGTAAAAGGGAGAATTGATTGATTGATTTATTCTCAATTTGACCACAGATAAACAAAAATGTCAAATACATCGTGTGTGTGTGTGTGTGTGAGTATAAAATACAGAACATTACAGTTGCCTAGTGTTTTTTTATGGTTTAATTTATTATTATGCATAATTTTAAAAAAAATATATATATATAATCATTTGCCACTCGTCGTCTACATAAACTCTAGGGAAGTGTTCGAAATTCAAAAACGATGTCTTACATTTTAATTTTGGTTGCTAAGCATGCAAAAAGTTCCAAGTGGTCAATTTTGAATTCGGTATTGCTTTATCAAAAAAATGATATAAATATATGTACAGGTACTTTTCCTATATTAGTATGTATTTTATTTATAGGTAGGTATTCCTTCATGAAAAGTATGAAAAATACACTCAAAATATTTGAAAATATACCTACCTACAGATACCTTTGAATTTGTTTCTATAAAAGGTGTAATTTACGATACAAAAAAGTAAACTAGTTCGCAATTGACACATACAATACGAAAAAGTTAACTAGTTCGCAATTGAGACATACCTACAATACGAAAAAGTTAACTAGTTCGCAATTGAGATATACCTACAATACGAAAAAGTTAACTAGTTCGCAATTGAGACATAGGTACCTACAATACGAAAAAGTTAACTAGTTCGCAATTGAGACATACCTACAATACGAAAAAGTTAACTAGTTCGCAATTGAGACATACCTACAATACGAAAAAGTTAACTAGTTCGCAATTGAGACATACCTACAATACGAAAAAGTTAACTAGTTCGCAATTGAGACATACAATACAACATTCTACGAAATAGTCCACGAGTATCATCTATCTATTATTTATCCATTAATTAATAGAAAAAGTAGAAACTTTAACTTTATTTCTGATTGCAAAGACGTAAGCAACTTTTAGTAGGATCCTCACGTATTCTATTGCCTGTATCGCTTATACCGAATGAAATAATATTAACCCATTCAATCCTAAACCGTTCTATCTAACGACAAGACCATTTATTTTTATAGCAGTTTCCCTATATAGACGGAATGCGCATGCCATTTTATTATAAGAAGCCCACCCCATAGCACGGCGCGTCACATTCAGACCTCGTAAAGAAAGTCTCCCTGATAGGGGATGAAGCCCGAATGTAATTGGATGCCATAAAGACTGCTTAAAAATGGAGTGATTTTATTTATTTCTTGGTCGTAAGAGGGTGCTAACGTCTCGTCCCCAAGGCATCGTTTTAGTTTCTTTTTGATTTTGAGATTTGAAGATCCTCTCATAACGTGTTCCATACCTTCAAGGTAAAGCTTACAGATCTGGATATGGTGTGGAAGGAGGTGAACTGATACCGCAGGTCTTCCAACCACCTTATTCTTTTTTCTCTTCGTTTAGACCTGGGGTCTATTCTTTTCCATGACCAGCTTTACCTGCATCTCTTTGGTGGTCTTCCTGGTGCCCTAAATCTCTCTGGTAGTTCTTTCGTTACATGCACTCTTTGATGTGCTACATGAATCCATTCTTCCAATAAGGTTTCTCCATTGATGATATCTCTCTTAACAAAATCTTATGTGTTGCAAGTCCTGCGGATTTCCTCATAGGGGATTTTATCTCTGACGGTTTTACCTATATAGGATAAGTCTTAGGGTCCTCACTTCCGTTGTTTTAAGTATTTGTCTAGTTTTCACTGCGTGCACCCTTGCTTCGGCTCCATATGTATACTTTTTCCTCCCTTTAATGATGCTTATTCCCTAGATACATAATGTAACCTCAATGTCACCGATTCATCTGTTTTCTTCCGCTATTTACATCACTTCATTCCAATTCAACCTTTGTTTGCTTTGATTCTTCACGTTTTCTTATACCTTCTGAATTGTATAAAACATATTTGATATTCATCAATCATTTGAATTCATGCGCAGAACCTTGATAAACATGATCCAGGAAATTATGTGGTTTAGAATTTTGGCATAGATAGGTGGGGATATGATCTGCTTTTTAGTATCTGCAATAGGTAGGTACCTACTGGACAAATTTCAATATTCCTGTTTAATTCATAAATAAAACCCTATATATGTATAGAAAAAGTTGTCAAGAGATTTTTTTTACCCATCGCGCCGTGTCCCGCAAGGAGTAGGTAGACTGAGAGAACGGACCTCCACTTTTTTCATCCAAGCACACTTCCTTCGCTTCTTCCACCGACATACGATATTCATGCAACCTCTCCCATTTCTCTTACTTCTGACCTGGCCTTCCTTGAGGACTCAATCGATGTGTTCGATCCACGTTATTCTGGGTCGGCCACGCTTTCTTACACCTTTCCTTTCAGCCTTATAAATTCTCTTTGTCATTCTGTTTTCATTAACAGAATTGCCTTATACACTAAGAGACTATGCAGCCATCTGCAACCTATTTCTAACCTTTCTTTTACCTCTTGTGCTGTTTGTGTTTACTCATATTTCGATGGTTACTACACTAAAGGATAAAAAGTACGTAAGCTATGAAGAATGTCATGTAGTTTATTCCTCGTGTCCGATTATTCTCATCAAATTCAGGTTTTGTTTGATATTTTGCCGCTTCCATTGTACGTAGTTTGTAGGAATTACTACACATATACATTGTGCCTACCTGCTACTGATCATCCATACATATTTGGGTTGGTATGTGTTGTATTTTTATAGACTAGACATGCGTCAAAGGTGCTAAAATGCCACCCGTGTTTGGACAGAGCTCATATCACCAAAATCCATGTAGCAACATGCATGGTTACAGGTATATAATATGAATATGGCATGAACCAAAGATATCAAAGACCATGTTCGGCGTCATTTTGAATGATGTTTCGAAGCAAAATTATAAAATAATTGAGAAAATTTACTATCCCAAATTTCTATAGTATATGAAGAAAGTATAGGTACCTACTTATTTTTTAATACAATTTGAACATGGATATAGATTAGGAGTTTTGGAGACTTGAACATTACCACCTAATGGCGAAAGTTGTTAACGTAAAGTGATCACTAAGGCACCCTTCGAAATAACAGTAGAAGACGGTCGTAAGCTCGCAGTTGTTTGTTCCATTTAAAAATCGAACATCAGGAATGAATTGTTTAGAGTTGATAAAATTGTTGTAGGTATATTCGGTAATTTGAACATAATATTATGTTATACAGGAAGTGGTGTGGAAATTTGAGTATAAACTCCGGTAATATGCCTAGCAAAATTGAAAATCTATTCTTTTTGGTGAAAAATCAACTACTTATCTTAATACGTATACATACATACCCCTTTGAACTCCACTTAGGGGCACAGGGAGGCAATAAGAGCCTTCGATTGCGCTAGTTCTTGCGCAATTCTTATGACCTCTTATCTAAATAAAGAAATTTATCTAAATTAAGATCTTTTAATTAAAAAAATTAGAATATTTTCTGGGAGCCCTTTACCATACGAATACCACCTCTTCACAATTTTACTAAAAAAAAAACATTTTATACACAGGTATGTTTCCATGTACCTACGTGGGTTTTAACCCATTAAATGCAAAATCATTTTAAGCCTAACGTCTAATTGAGACAAAAGTTTGTGTGGGAACAGACACTCATCAGACATAAAAGTCATTCATAAAAAATTATAAGTATGTATTCGTCTCAATGATGTAACACGCTACCGTGAACACCCATATACAATAATAATTACTTTAGTAAAATATTTTAATCTATAGTTTTATGGTGTTCTTTTATTTTGTTGAAAGGTGCGGACATAAGCTATAAAACAAAATTTATAACACGAATGTGTGAATGATTTTTGACATCCGGGCATGAATGGGTTAAATTTTTTTTTTCATTTTTAATACTGATGATGATGTTTTAATCGTTGTATGGATTGATAAAAATTTAATTGAATTGTATGTTTCTATGCGGTAGGTCTTATAAATTTGAAAAGTAGGTACAAAAGGCAGTGGATGGACAATAAATGGCAAAAATAAAAATTTGGCATTGACTTGTAGTTATTGGTTAGTTGTTGTTTTAGCTTTACAGAGAGAACTTTTCTTAAATGTTTGGAAATAGTGCAAATATGGTCTAGCTCTAGATAAGTGAACAAAACGAAAGTTATACCTACTCTCTGAAGAGAATTTCATGATAAATTTGTAAAAACTATAATGTGTCAAACAAGAAGTGATCGAATATACACGATGTAACAGCGATAGTGGATAACCCGAAGCAGGGAGGTAGAGTAGGTGGTACATAAATAGGTACCTACCTATCGATTTAATTCCCATTGTATGTTCAGCGATATTGGGTGGTTCAAAACTTATTTACATTTTTGTGAATTTTGAATAAAACCAGATTTCAAACTAAAATACTTACTTTGTAAGTCAGCACCCGATAGCTTTTGTTTGAAAAAAAAAAAAACTTTTCTTAAATTTTTCTTCCAAGCTAATTTTTTTCCACAAACTCTCAAGGGCCTTAGGGGCAAATTTTGACATAACTTCTTTTCTATGAAGTATCTTAAAAACTTCTAATAATCATGGAGAACTATCCCAGCACATTTCATTCGGCTGGTTTTAGGGGATCATGCTTTAAAGCTCACTTAACTTATGGAATGTGCAAGTATCAATATTTATTAATTATTAAAACACAGATATAATAATATAAGAAGTAGAGGTCTGTTTTTGTCCTTTTCTACACGTTTTGGAGGTGAATTTTAAAATTCATAATTGTATTTTGTCTATGAAATTATGTATGTAATGTGATACCTATATTTACCTACTATTTTTTAAAGGAAGATATTCCTAAGCTGATTACTAAAGATACACAGTGAGTCATTGACAGCTATCACATATTATGATTGTTTCAAAAACATCTTTCTCATATAAAGTTTATAAAATTGATTGATATGATTTTTTTGTCATCTAGGTAATTTTTTCATGTGTGTTTAAGCATTTGATGCAGTTATACATACACGTATTCAAATGAAATTTATGTGTTATAGTTGGGAAGATAATACGTAATATATTATTCCTCATATTGCGAGTCAGTTTGTTAATAATTTAAATATCCGTAAGTGCCTTACCCTCATCCACCCTTCGAACCGATGAGTCATTATCGTGTCAAGATACACCTTTCATCAATATTATTATTGTGCTCACCCCGCGGCCGTCAATAGTTTAACTTTATACTAACATAACTAACTCATTGTTAATCTCTGCAGTCCCTCAGCCCACCTGGACAACATCGGATTATTGTCTGTTGGTTAATTAAACCAAATTTCACCTGGACAGCGGAGTTCACCACCTCACATAAACAATGTCTGCAAGAGGTAAATTTGTACCTTTGACCCCTTATTATTTTCATAGCCGTTAATGAGAGTTACAAAGATTGTTAAATTTTTTTATGTTAAAGTCATATTGATAGTCAAACTAGAAATTATCGATGTGAGTATTGTATTATTTTTTAATTAAATATTTTAGTTTGGACCTCCGTCATTTATTTTATTTTGTGTATGTAATCGTTGCGAATTATTCTCCACCCTGCAGGGATAGTCATAAAAAGTCATCTTTAGAACAAGTCAAATGTTTGAGACTTAAGTGGGCTTCTGAACCACGAAAACACTTTTGGCCCTTTTAATCAATCGATTTTTCCGCGAGTCCTTAACATACGAAGCTGAAATTTACAATTTACCGTAGAATAAATTTTATCAAATAGTTTAGCGAGACAGGCAGGCAATCCGAATATAATTTACAGCTTGGGTGAAGTTATGAATGTTGCTCTTGCTGTCTCTCTTCTGTATTTAACTTATATACATTTGATACAGCAACATACATATCTAAATAGTACATACTTACATGATATTATGTATCACTAGCTTATACCCGTCTTGCTTTACGTTTTTGATTCCGATTGTCAGGCTTGATCGGTAGGTAATTAAACAGGTTCTAATCTAGCTTCCCATTGCTTAACAGACCTTTATAACTGACATAAGCACAGAAAAAGTAGAATGACACTTTTACAATTTTTGTTTTACCGACCTCATAATATTATACGAACCTACCGACATAATTTGCAAGTTTTACTCTCTCTATGGTTTGAATCTTAGCTACATTCCCTACACCCTCTATGTGTGATAGTTAATTAGGCATTCCACCCATAGAGGGTGATTTGTGCTATGTGTGATAAATGCAGCTGTCAAACTTCAAAATGGAGGAACTATTTTGCAATTTTTTTCATTAAATCTTTATTTATTGAGAATAATAAGATTTGAATAACATTTATATGTATAACAAATCAATCTACAATTATTTTATTACATTTTCATACCGTATACCAAGATTCCATTCAACGTTTACATGAGTAATTTTGTTTCCAAAAGATGGCTTACTGTCTTTTTGAGAAATATGAAGATCCTAAAAAAATAGAGTTTTTTAAATAGCTCTAAATATATTAAAGTTAATGCAGCAAATTGTATTTAAGAACCTTCTCCAGCATTTTGTACGGCTCTGGACATATTAATATCTGACCTTAACGTCTGTTTTCTACGATTGATGCGCCTTGAAAAATATAAACGGACTAAAATATTATGTAGAATAAAGCAAGCGCATTTTATAGAAACTCTGATATTATTTGCTGAGAAAGTCTCACAATAAAATGCAATAAAGAAACTGTGATTGCTGCAAAATCTAAACATAGTGAGATAGAGCAGACAATATGAAAGGCGTTTTGGTGAAAATCGTAGATAAACGCCAACCATCGAGATGATCGCCCATAAGATGGAGATAGTTGATCTACGTCTTTGCATAACAAATAATGCGAGTTCTTTCAATAAATAATTTTTTGTGTATGTATGTGATGGCGTGTATAGGATAGTGTTTGTGTATATGGGTATGTCCTGATCGTTTTCCTTTTTTTCATTTTCCACTATTTTGTTTCTTCTGTGTTTCTGATCGTTTTTGTTTATATTTTTTTTTTGTTTTGTTTTTTCTTTTTGTGTCTTTATGTCTTCCACAGTACAGTACCGCATAAAGTACAAATTAGTATCACCTCAACACAAGCTGTCGTTTAGTGAGGTGATAAATTCCAAATATGTCACTACTTTTCAAAAATATCTATGTAATAAAAAAAACAGGCTAAGAATTATAATAATGAGGAAAAAAACATTGGTAAAAAAGCAGGCAACACGATATTTAGTTGATTCCGCGGACTATCCCAGGCAATAATTCATAAATTTGAATCCTCACCAGAAGACGACGCACGCCGGGCCGGCTAGGGGTAGAGGGCAGAAACACAAATTCCTATTAAGCCGCAAACCCCCGTAGTGCGGTGGGATTCCTCCCTGGAAATACACAAACCAAAATAATACAGGGGATGTTTTGAAATTAGAGGATTGCCCTGTTTATTTGAAACACCCTGCGTACAACGACGGTTTAATTATAAGGCATACATATTGCTTGCCATCAGTGAAATAGAATGTATACTTAATAACTGTATTATTTAGGAGACAAAAATGCAATTTCACTTGAAAATAGGTAGATATGCTAGTTCATCAATCAATCAAGCGATAGTTCACCCTAATTAACGAGACTTAAAGGCATATGCACAATGCACATGCATGTCCCTCGTTGTACTCGATTTTGCGTCGTCCTATCACTCCACGTTCAAATCTCTCAGTTCTGTAGGGGTAAGTATTCATGGAAAAGTTTCTTTTACTTAAAGAGTCATTAAAACGCTAAAAAGAAATGTATTTTAGCTAAATGAGACAAATTCCAATTACTTATACTTAAGATCTTCATATTTTTCTGCATCTTACGTTTCTATAAATATATATATTTTTTTTGAGTTAAGGATAGATAAACGAGACGCCCCAGAAATTTTTTTTGTCAAAAAGCATCACTAAACCAGCTAAACTATTTAATTAATGTTTTTTTTTTTTTTTGAAATTAAACTTTTATTAAATAAATAAATATACACAAGCAAACAGAAAGATACAATAAGAAACTTATTTACACAATATTTTACACAGAAACAGTGCAACAAATGACCGGAACCCGTTAAGTCATTTAAATGACTTGTCAACAGGGGATAAAACGTAAATTTCAGTTTCGTGTGTTAAGGACTTGTGGAATCGATGAAATAATAATGCAAAGAACGGGTGTTTACTGTTTACGTGCAAAGCACCCTTAAGTCTCGAATATTTAGACGTTTTCGTGAATAAAGCTGCTGTTTCGAAGAAATGGGACGTATTGTAATACTGGATGCACTCCTGCCTTTTACATATTTTTCAAGATAATAATATCATAATATAATAATACAATTACAAGATTTCAATTCTTCTCTTCTTGATGGTTTGAATCATTCAAAATCTTGGGTGGCGGCATTTTAACATAATATATACCTAACTATTCTATAACCAAAATGTTGGGTAAACTGGTTGCTGGTGTTTATTAAAAACAAATATTTCGATTTAGGGACTGTATATTAAGATTAAATAATGCTTTACAAATGAATTGTTACATGGCGTAAAATGGTTCACACCTTGCTGAGACGGTATTCTATGTCCCTCATTTAGGATATGGGAATTATGTCCATATTTTTGTAATTAATGTAACATAATATGTCAAATTATATTATATAGAAATAAAAATAAAATAAATAAAAAAATAAATAATATCTTCAAATCTAAAGATATATATATATGTAAAAGGATGTCGAGTTAGTGCGAACACTTATAACTCGAGATCGACTGAACAGTTTTTTAGCGTGCTTGGTTTATTGGATTCTTCTCCGCTCCGGATAACATAATAACTATTAAACCGTTGAAAATGCATAAGAAATAATAAATATAAAATAGGATATTAAAATTAGTATGAAACTTAACAATAGAGCGGCTATATGTGAAAAAATCCATAATACAATTTTTATTTACCTGACAACGATTGAGTTTCAAAACATGATACGCAGATTATTGATTGAATTTCTTTCAAGCTTCCATAAGTAAATAAAATAAATAAATAAAACTTTATTATATCAAAATGAAGTGTGGAGACAGTAAATAGGACAGTCGAAAGGGCGGACTTATCCCGAAGGATCTCTGCCAGCCAACCCAGAATGAATAAGTAATGTTTTAATACTCAAACATACACATTTTATTTAATTATAAGTTAAAACGCAAAATTTGAATAAAAATGAGGTGAGTTATGTTTAATAAATTGTTGCGAGGTTATGCCGTTTGTCATCGGAAATTTTATTTTTTTTGTTTGTTTGATTAGCGAATCTTTATTTACTCACCATGAAATTCGAACAATGTTGTCATATTTACATAGGACCACAGGACAACGTATTTATTGTATTTATTTGTATTTATATTCCAAACCGCTTTATCGAAGAACGGAAAGAACTATGCTTGGATAGAAAAAAATGGAGGTCATTTCTCCCTGAGTACTTACCCCTTACGGGACAGGGCATGAAGGGTAAAAAAATGAAAATTCTACCCACAAGATCAAGGATGTTTGAAGGCAATGAAATAGTTTAGCTGGCTCAGGAAACTTTTTGATACTTTTTTGCTGGAACGTCTCTTTTTTTAATTATTTCCTCGATCCATAACTTTAAAAAAAATATTTAAAGAAACGTCAAATGCGGAAAATGTGAAGATTAATAAGAATTGGAGTTTGTCTTACCTAAAAAATCAAAGCTATAATTACTCTAAAGCAGCGATGCACATACCGCGGCCCGCGGGCCGCATGCGGCCCGCAGCCAGTTTTTCTGCGGCCCGCCGACGAATTCAAATATTGAAAAATCAAAAGAATATTTAAAATATACCTATTCAAATAATTTTGTACGTTTACCTCACTGCCGTGCCGGGGAGACGCCAGGATTGCGAACTTACGATCGGAACTATTCGGGTAGAACGCAGGCGCAGGTCCTGCATGGTCACAGGTGACTTAGAAACTATTTCTAGTCAAATCAAAAAGAAACATGTCTAAGTCACATGTAACCATACAGGACCTGTGCCTGCAAAACTAGTCGGGTTATTAAATGTGTGAAAAAATACAAATAAATTGTTTTATTTAAATTAACACCAAGAACGCATGTTCAATTCGTTAATTTTAATAATAATCACAATTTGTTTGTGTTTGCATTAGGGAGAAAATGTGGCGAGAGTGTGCATTGTTAATAACCTTTGTAGCTTTTGAAAGAATTATAAAAAAAAAAAAATATTGTTTACTTTTTTGGTTTCTTGCATGAAATGTCGACTGCGTTACAACGTACCTATTCTACTCGTCGTACCAAGCACATAAATTTCGATATGGATAAGCCAGGAACTCGTAAAAACGTAGAGGGCACTTTCTTGGGTCCAACTCTGTGGAATGTCTTATATGACGATATAATGGATATTAAGGTATGCGAGGGTGTTGGTTTGATCGGCTATGTCGACGATCAGTGTCTGTAACTGCTCATTCGAAATCTAATGCAGCTCTTCACGCCATAGATCTGTGGATGAAAATAAATCACTTGTAAGTTGCCCTTGAGAAGGCCGAACCAGTTGTATTGATCAGTAGAAATATGGAAGGCATCCAGTTTTATATTGATGAAACTACTGTAAAACCGACGAACAACGTGACATACCTCGGAGTCATTATATACAGAATACTCACAGAGAGGTCATATAGGCAGAGTGTGTGAAAAAGCTAAAAAAACCAACAGAGCAATACTACCAAGAGTACGAAGAGGTCTAAGCTCATGCAAAAGGAGGATACAGGCAATGGCCATGAACAACGCACCAATTTGGTCTCACGCCATGGAAACTGCGAAATACAGACAAGATTGTTCGTAGCACATAGAGAACTATGGCGTTGCGAGTGTGTAGCGCTTAAAGGACAGTGTCAGCAGAAGCGGCGCTGGTGATTGCCGGTCTGGTGCCCATCGACCTGGTGGCGATAGAGTGAAAAATTCTGTACAACCAAAGAGGAGCCACAGAAGATACGGAGACCTAAGGGAGAGATAAAACGCTCACCAGATGGCAAGAGCACTGGAAGGAATCAGCGAAGGGAAGATGGACCTACAGGCTGATACATCAAATTAAGCCCTGGCATGAGAGACAACACGAACTTGTGACCTTCCGCATCACTCAGTGCTTGAACGGACACGGCGTTTTCTACAAACAGCATCAATGTCAGAGTCTGCAGGCTGCTTATACTGCAATGACCCTTCGGGTACTGCTGAGCATACCGTGTTCTCCTGCCCGAGGTGGGAGAAGAAACGGAGAGATGTGGAACGAAGCCTGGAGATCCTGAGGCTGACTCCGGGAAATATGGTTTCGAAAATGCTGAAACATCAGAGGAAGTGGTCAGTTATTGCCATTGGTGACTTCTTGGAAGGTATCATAAGGACCAAAGAGATTGACAAAATTAATTAATAAGATTACCCCCCCCCCCCCCCCAAGTAAAAAAAACTTAAGGTTAGTTTAGTATTATTTTCCTTGTAGCGGCCCGTCCTTGGCTCATAATCTTCACAAGTGGCCCCTGCTCCCTATAAGTCTGTGCACCCCTGCTCTAAAGTAATTAAAATAATATGTTTAGTTTGAACAATTCTTTTTTGTGAATAGGTACCCATACTATTTTTAAGAACTATGTTTGTAGAGTAGGTAACTACTCAGAAGTCGCATTTCCACCTTATTGTATTTTTTATTCATCTAGAGCAGGGGTGCTCAAACGGTCGATCGAGTGCTTTTTGAGTCGATCTCTAGAGAGAAAAATATCTATAAAATATAATAAAACTATTCACAGATTTTGTTTTAAAAGGTAGGTAATTAAAACAAAATATAATTAATAAACAATTAAAATAATGTATTCGATCTACAATTAGGTCAGAATAACTCCTTCATCACTTGAAATTTTGAATAATTATAAGAGTTTTCATTGACATTTTAGAGCAGACCTTCACCTTGACTAAAAAATGCATATTATGCGGAAGACTAATATGCCACGATATACCCTACCTAGACGACAATCCTGATGCATTTGGAGCCTCTCATAGTCGATCGATCGTTGTCTAACAATATTGAGGTAGATCGCCAGCAGTTCAAGTCTGAGCACCCCTGATCTAGAGTAAGTTCGGGTATTATGGCACAGTCTGCCAATATGGCACACCACTTTTATTTCCAAATGGATCAACCTAGCGAAGTTTCAAAACAATGCGCAGGATAACCTCACTACCTCAGTAGAATTCTGTAGTCCTGCGAATGTTGATGTGTCTATAAGGACAGCTCAGATGAAAGTCCCGATAGACAAGATCGAGAAAATGCAAGATGTTTGTTTGTACTGCGAAACATTATGCTTTCACAGGACCATAATGGGGAATCATGGGCTAAGCGTAGTGTTTGTAAGGTATGGGCTCAGTGTAGTGTTTGTAAGGTATGGGCTCAGTGTAGTGTTTGTAAGGTATGGGCTCATGAAGAATGTTGTGGGATAGACACGGACTTTTTAGTTTGTGAATTTTGTAATAAAAATTAAAACAATAGAAAGTATTTTATGACGGGGTGGTAATATTATGGACCACACGAATCTCGGGAAATATGGACCAGGTCCACATTGCCACCCATGTTTTGATTACAAAGGTTAATTAGAAGTTTTAGAAATTCTTTTTTTTGTCACATTATGAAACCGTAAATGTTATTTAATAAAAATAAAGTACCGTTTTCTTTTTACTTTTCGCCTTTTTATTTAAAAAAAAAGTCTATATGGTGTGCCATATTACCCGAACTTACTCTTCTTTTTTCTTTAATTCTCTCACGGTTTTCCTTCATGTCAGAATCGATTCCTTCCACCCACCCCATTGTTTGTCGACCACGCCTCCCTTACACTTTTCTTCTTACAAACTTATCTTTTGTTTTGTTTATTTAAACCAAATCAAGTTCTTATCTTTTATATTTGCTGCCACGCTGATTTTTGGAAGCACATTATTTCCTATTAGGTATTATCATTCTTTATATCATACTAGCTTTCCCGACAGACGTTGATTAGTCCTTACTAATATTGATTTCAAATTTGTCATTTAAGTAGGTATACTAAAATATGTTTGATTTGAATGTTAAAATATTATTTCAGAAAGCTCGAAAAAAATTCCATCAAAGATCTGCGTAAGTACCAATATTTTTAATGTCAATAATGGTTGTAATCAAGTAAACAATAATTTCGTTGATATAGAATTTTTCAAAGTTGGCGTTGCAGGAATTCCGTTCTATACAAATTTTAATATTATTTCTTATCCATTTTAAACTTTTTATTATAGTTAGTCTGTTATCCGGAACGGAGAAGAATCCAATAAATCAAACATTGGAAGAATCTGTTCAGCCGATCTCGAGTTATAAGTGTTCGCACTAACCAGACTTTCATTAACATTATAAGATTTCAATAACTCTACAAAGCAAAATGTTATTTATATAATTGCCTAAGTTTGAGTCGCCGGTAATCTAGAAAAAAAAAATTGGCTAAGTCTTACTTAATTTTGCATTCAACTGTTTCTATGGGAAGAAACGACAAAAAGTGGTAAAGAAAAATTGGGAAATTTTGAGGACAATCAAACAGCTGATGACGCTTTTCTATGCCTGATCTCGTCCGACAATTTTAGCTGCTTGATACAATGTGCTCGGAGTCAGTCCAGTATCTACCTTCTTCGAAAATGTTAGTCGTTCAATCGTTTTGCTAACTGAGATGATTAGTTGCTATACCCTTTTCGAAACTCAGAAAACATCAGGCGATGAAGTCCGTCACTTGGTGACAGATGAGCCTATATTTTTCCTACTATCCCAAGTCTGGTCGTCTCCAGGATGGTGCGGGTGTTCTTATTCATTGGATGCGAGGTTCCCTCTCATTAGCAGCAATATGTATGTGCGCCGGGTAGCGGGTCCCCCTCATGTTTGGTTTTTAATATTTAAAGGATTACGCACCCCATCGCACCCTGTACTGTAATAATAATATTATAATAATATACAGGGTGCCACACAATAAATGTCGGATTAGCCTCTCCCTACCTGTACATTGATTTATTGCCCCGCTACAGCCTGTTTACAAGTTTGTTTACCATTATTATATCCCAAATTTCGGGACTTTTACCCAAATGACATACTTCAATATGTAGGTATGTGCATAACCTTTTCTGGCAAATCACCTTACATCATTGGCTGCTGATGGCTAACCTATACAAGGTATCCCTACTGATATTGGTAAATAATTCTTAAGTACAATAATACATTCCTATCGTCATTCTGATGAAGGAGTTTTTTCTGTTCATTCTCCCATCAGGGTCTTGAAGACGAGGAATGGCCTCTCACACCGTGTTCCGCCCCTTCGAATCAGAGCTGAGGGATTTGGACATGGTGTGGGACGAGGTCATTGAAGCCGCGCACGACCAGGTGCGGTGGAGGGCTTTTCTTGCCTCCCTATGCCCCTGATTGGGGTTAGGCAGATTGATCTTCTTTCTGCGGAACTTTTTGCTTGAGGCAATTTTCTTCGAACGAGGCAACTTCGCCATTCTTTCTAATCCATCAACTGTATTCTCTAGTTTGTCACACCAACAACTCCAAGATCTCTTTATACACCATCGATCAATTGAAGCTTGGCCACCCACCTCGATCATCTCATCTGGGGCCTTACTCTGCATTTCACCGCGATTCCGATCCCATTGCAATTTCAATAACATTGACATTATGACACTTAGATTTTGGAGCAGAGCAGTCGCAGTCTTTATATTTGGTTGCTCTCTTATTGTCAATAATTTCCAACTCTTATCTCTATATTTCATTAATTATTAAATATCTACATGTTTCATACATGGGATCTTTCGAAATGTTGAACATGTCGAGAATTCTCACGATAAGGAGTTTCGGAGATTTAAACATGGCGACAAACAAACCTAATGGCGAACGTTGTTAACGTAAAGTGTTCACACTAAGCCAGCCTTCGAAATAGCAGTAGAAGTCGTTCGTAATCCCGTAGTGGTTTGTTCCATTTGAAAATCGAACGTCAGTAATGAATGGTTAGTCATAAGTAAAGTTGTTACATATATATTTGTTATGAGATTGTTTTGATATGCGAGTATCATAGGTTTGCGCTCACCCTGTAGTGCCGGCATATCACAGTGAATTATCCGGATTACGGATGTTCGCATTAGTGTTATTTTATTGCAAATTACAATATGAAATGTGACGTTTTCAGTGTGTGGATGTGTGTGCTCGTGTACACCCACACCTTGGTTTTGATTTTGTACATATATTTATATATGGGTACATTGTAAGGTGTATTTTTATTAAAATAATAATAGCCATGACATATAGGTACCTAGCTGTCCCTATCATATCTTATAATATAAAAGAATACCGCTTTAGTGCGAACACTTACAACTCGAGATCGGCTGAACAGATTTTTATCATTGAATAACTGTAATGGGTATTTTATGTATTGTATAAAATGTTTGAATAAAAATATGCATATATACCTACCTATATTATAAATACAAATCTACTTTATTTCTGGAGAGAATTACCAAAACACTACTAACGTAAGGGCAAAGAGAGGCAACAAGAAACCTTCACTGCACTTAATTTTCCTTATGACCTTAGAAAAACTCTGACCCGACTGTGTTTACTCAAAGTGAACACAAATACCTACACTCTTTCACATATTGTCAATATTTTTATCCTATTAACAAAAAACATCGTCATAATTATTTTGAAAGACAGTCTTCCTAGGAACCCGCGCTGGATCGCCGACATTTAACGTCGCACGTGATGTGGTGGTAGCATCTTCTTCCCACATTTGTGCCGAGGTGCTTTATTTCAAAAGCAAATTTTTTGTTGGGCTTTGATCAGATACAAGACCAACTGTAGACGCAAATCCCTCCTTTTCTAAGTTCCTACCTATTTCCTAGTTCCTACCTCTGTCCTACTGTGTGTGACCTACATAATATTTATTTGGAATTATTGTCTTCTTCTTCTTCGAGTCCGGACTAGACTTTGCCACTCCAATATTCCGCGACCGATATCGCGTTGTCGTTTGCGGATTGTAGGTCTTCCTCGTTGCAGGTAATTGTCATCAGCGGGCATTGCAGTAAGTGAGGGTCGTCCTGCACCTCCCCGCAGTCGCAATCCACACTATCGCCCTCCAGAAAACCCCACCTATGCTGGTTGTATTTGCATCTGGATACTCCCACTCTTAACCTGTTCAGTGTTTTCCAGGTTGGGTATTCCAGGTTATGTGCGCTATCTGTGCTCTCGGATGGCGCCATCCAGAGTCCGTCACCAAGTTTTTGTCTCCATAGCTCCTCTCTGGTCTTTACCTCTGATGTTGATAGGTCTAGTGTACACTGGAGAAAACTGCTTCTTGACTTCAGTCTTGGAGGCACAATCCGGTGGTCATATAGTGGATGTCTAGGGTCGTGAATTTGTCGGTGTCTCTCTAAGTTCGCCGCCACTCCTCTTCGCACATCGGGCGGAGCAATTCCAATTATGGGGAACAATTTATCTATGGGAGTCGGTTTAAGACAGCCGGACACCAGTCGCGCCATTTCATTTACCGCCACATCCACCTGTTTGGTGTGTGCAGACCTCTGCCAGACAGGGCAAGCATATTGTCTATACTAATATATAAAGAGGAAAGATTTGATTTTATGTTTGTTTGTTTGCATCGAATAGGCTCCAAAACTACTGAACCGATTTGAAAAATTCTTTCACTTTTGGGAAGCTACAATATCGGCGGTGAACATAGGCTATATTTAATTTCCAAAAAAAATTGGGTAACCTACGAAAACTTCAATAATGTAACCCAAGGTGTAAAAAATTTACCTAAAATATTCTTTTTATCGCGAACGCTGTGAAAACTAATGATGATTGAATAAAACAATGTACTACAATTTTGTAGAAGACATCATTATTTACAAAAAGTATCGCGATAGCATATGTCTAACTATTATAATTATGCCACAATAAGTGTTTTTTTATTTTAAAAAAATCGATAAAAACCCACCTCTAGAAAAGGCTCTTTATTGGTATCTTGGTATTACTCCTTATTAAAATAAATTAGTTCATATTCAAGTCTGCTTCAATATGTTTGTATAACTTTTTGAATTATTCAATTCGGACATTCCATTCGAAAGTTATCACGAGTTTAAAAATGTGAGTATTGGGAAAAAAGCATACCCTCTTATCATCTCAACTTATCCGATGCAGAGTGCGTACGGGAGAGGGGAGAGGACTGAGGGGAGTCATGTCAAGTTTAGTAGAAATACCGCGCAAAGTAGTCACGGTGGTAAAGTGACGTGACACGATACATTGCAATGCAATTATTCCAGATTAACATATGCTATAAAATATTTTGAAAAAGTTAGGGATCTGTATGAAAACTAAATTATTTTTAAGTATCTATCTACCCGTGCGAAGCTGGGGCGGACCTCTAGTCTATTATAAAATTATTACATGGATTTTTGAAAATGGAACGTTTGTTGTTTTCATTGTGAAAATTGAGTTGTCATGTTGTTGTTGGAAAAAGAGTACTGTTGAGTACTATGTGTTACGTGTTGTGAACAAAATTGTGTTGTTCGGTGAAAAACTATTAATAGAGATTGCAGAAGAAAAATTACAGAACCGGCCGGTCTGAAGACATCCGTTTACCAGCATCCCAGGTAGGTCACACTCATATCCCTCTTCGAAATACAGTTCACACCCAACACCTTTTCTGCGTTTACACCAACGTTCATACATCAAAATGCTATGTTATTGTAGATTGTAGGTACCTACTTAGGACACGCGTAAGTATCACGTATCAAAGAATATGCATATCTACTTATGTACTTAATTTAAATCACAGATTTTATTTTTTTAACAGTTTTCCGCACACGTTTAATTTAATACTCGTCCATTATTCAGTTCAACCGAAAGGTGGGGTGAAGCCGGTGAAGGGGTTTCTAAAAAATATTGAAACATCTTAGAGGGCATGGGTTGTAGTTATCAATATAAGATTTATTTATTTTTACGTTGTATAGTAACTATTTGATGCATGTGTGTTGCCTATTGCATGCATCTGGAGAATTTTGGGTGTAAGATGGTACCACCGCATCACGAATGACTCTATACGCCGGAGCACCCAGCGTGAGACCATCACTTCTACCATTATGGGGAGAAGATGAACTTGGCTGGGACATGTGTTAAGTTGGCCGAGGAGACCGCTAAGAAAGTACCTCAGGAGAATCTTGGGTATAGGATGATACCACCACATAATGAATGACACTATTAACTGACACACCCAACTCAACTATAGCGGAGAAGAGCGCTGTTCTTCCTCCCATCAGGGTCCTGAAGACGAGGAAGACCCTCTCACACTGTGTTTCACTCCATCGAAACAGAGCTGAGGAATATGGACATGGTGTGGGAAGAGGTCATAAACATTGCGCAAGATCGAGCGCGATGGACAGCTCTTGTTGCCTCCCTATGCCCCTAAGTGGGCCTTCACGAGAGTTTGGATTTGGATAGTAATCAGCGTATGTTAGGCCCAAGAGAAGGTCGTCATCCTGGAGTTAGTCTTTCCACGAACAATTTCTAATCCTTTTATTCAGTGCGCACATAGCTTTGATTTTGGATAAGCACACCTTGGATAGCAAAAGATAGTCGTGATTTTGGGTGGAAAGGGTTTGTCTGGAACATAAACATCAATAGCTTGGTTAGGGATGGGGGAGGAGGAGTTCATATTATGTCATACGAAATTTACGTTTTTTTTTCAATTCCGAAGGTTCCAGATATAAATTATTCATTTCTTCTTTCACAAATTACGAATAAGTACTCTGCTGTGATTCAATATAAAAATATAAATAGGTATATACCTACTAAAAACGTGAAAAATAATGCTGATATACTTTCTGCCTATACCCCGCAAGATACATGTTACGTACTGTGATTAAAGAAGGCATCGATTCGATCGACACAATCCAATTGTCAACATTCGAAGGTAGGTACGAGGTACCTTCCTCCTGCATGCACTCAATTTGTTATAATGGGGTTCCTTTGACATCCTTTAAGCAAACAATTGGGGGCACGCTTCAAGACATTGTTGACTTTGGCGATTGGTGTGAACATTACCCGCGCGTGCCTCTATTGTTCCATTATCCGTTTAACGCATTATTAGATTTTAATGAAGAAGGGTGAATTGAAAACAGGAGAATGCTTGTACTTCCATACAATCATCTTTATATTAATACGTGAAGCTTTATACACCTTTTTACGAAAATTGCGCGGACGGAGGAGTATGAAATTTCGCACACTTATATAGTTTATATTTTTTACAGTTTAGTTTACATTTGAAGTGATTGGTAGACTAGCGGTTACAACGCCGGCTTTCGTATTGTTTCGTATCGGAGGTCGTGGGCTCGATCCAAGATGCCGACCATCTTCCTCTTTCACGACACAAGCTTTAAGTAGCTTACTGATGTGAAAGAGTCAGAGTGCATTTGTGTTCACTTTGAGTGAGCACAGATTCATTTTTATAAAAAAAATATATAGGAGTGGCGAATGATATTTTTTTTTAAATTATGCATAAAAATATATTAAATCAATAAAAAAAAACATTAAAAACACTACAGATATGTTATTTATTTTATAATCCGTCACACTTCGATGTATTTGACATTGACACAAACGTATATATACTTTTGATTATCTGTGGTCAAATCGAGAATAGATTAATATTGTTTGTCTTTAATAATCATACAAAAAACTTTGTAGGTAGGTACATATCTTTGAGAAGAATTTGCACTCAGTGGTACATATTAACATTTCAAATTAAACGTATCCATGTCATTGTTTTTTTTTAAGAAAATTCTGAAACAGCCCTCGCTCAATATATCTTATATAAAATCTCTATATCACTTAGTTATGGTCGAATTTCGACCTCTGGGCGACCGCTAGTAATAAACGTTAAAATTAGTTTATGAATAATTAACATCGCGTATATGACAATATAACGATGTCTATATGTCTATATATTTGTATATTTTTTTTTCCAAATTTAACTAAATCAATAAATCAGTAATACGTTTAGCGGTTTAGCAGCCTGAGTACCATCAGTCTAAACGGCACTACATACAAAGCGAGATTCTTAAAAGAACGGAAGCTATCAAAAAATAGTTTCATCGAAATAATCTCAAAGTAAGCGAGTTGAAAAAAATAACTTATAGGTAAGCAATTTGATAAGCATGCTTGAGGTCTATGGGAGGAATTAGCCACTGAAAGAGGGCCTTCCATTTCAAACGAACCTTCTTGCCAAAATTCAGGAAAAATTAAACTTCGAAGGTGCGAGACTGGCCCTGATTCGATGCGACTTCACGACTCGAGCAGGTACCAATAAAGGGGCCGAAATTCGGCTATCAGGACAGGATTTTACTACGCGAAAATTATGCCATGGCCAGGTGCCTGTCGATCCTGCCTATTTACTATTTTACTGTCTACCTCGCGTGTATTTAATGATTATCTATTTCAATATCAAAATAAACGTTCAATTACTTTATAGACGAACAAATCAACCTTATAGTCAAATTATGTACGGGCTGTCATTGATCCGCAAGTCCTTCCTCATTGGAATTCCAAATCGCTCAACTGCTTCCGTCTTGGCCCGCGACCTTTTCGCCAGTGAACCTCATGAACTGACCTGAAAAGCGTCCAAACCAGCAACAGCCCATTCTCTTGGACAGTCATGTGGGGACGGTCTTCAGCTTGCGCCAACAGCCCTCCTACACATACCGGTTTGATAATAACTTTACATTTACTCACGGTGGCGAAAACATAATCTAGCTTATGCGCGGGCAATAGCAAGCTCAGAATATCATATCCCGACCGGATATTCATAACAAAATTACTCTCTCGGGGCACTGACCGATGTACCTCTACAAATGAAAATGCTACAGTAAGCTTGCTAGAAGGTTCTAAATATGAAATTCCTAACCACGTTCAAAAATAAACATTAAAGATACGTCACATCACTGGTATCGGAAAATGGGGTAACCCGCGAATGACAGATAACAATTCGCGACGTGTGATTGACAGGTGACGTGCGAAAACAATACAGGTAGGTACATGCTGCAATACAATAAATCCACTGACACACAGAGATCATAAATATTCATAAATATGCCGTAGCGCGTCGGCCATATATCTCTCCTCTAAAACCACATCGAGCAACTTACTCACAAGCATGCTTGGCAGGGCAACAATATCTCTGTGCCCGACCATCGTAAACAAAATACACTCTAATAAAAATATGGACACTCACCCGAGATTCAACATACCTTAAAAAAAAAACAAAAAAACTAAAGCACGTCACATCCATAGTTGGAAGTAAAATTATCACGGGGCTGTCCAATCAAACGTCCACCTCGCACGCCACCCCAATGGTCAGCCCAGTTAAACAATAAATAATATATTATAATAATTAAACAGAAGGCTTAATCCAAAACCGAAGATTATTAGTTTTAGCATACGCGAATTTATCAAATGTGATATTTTAACTTCCATTCACACCATTCTTGTCGCATGCAAATCCCGTGTTAATAACAAAACGCTCGGACGCGGAAAGGTACATACAATTGCAATATGCGACGGATATTAAAAATTATTCAAACACTTCAAAACAAAATTTAAGAACGTCTCCCATCGGAGCGTAGAT
Organism: Mystacides longicornis; assembly: GCA_963576905.1. Classification (NCBI taxonomy): domain Eukaryota; kingdom Metazoa; phylum Arthropoda; class Insecta; order Trichoptera; family Leptoceridae; genus Mystacides; species Mystacides longicornis. Next base: position 5,240,412 of record OY756420.1, read on the forward strand.
TCAGACTAAACTCTTCAAAAATTATTTGTCCTCTCGAGGGCCAAATATGCTATTTCAAAACAAGGAAACCTTGCCTTCTCTACTAATCCCTTTAAACAACATTTTTTCTAATGGTTTCCCCGTACTTCCATTAAATGTGAAAAAATAACAAACTTTCGATTGTGCCATAAACAAACAAGCAACTCTTTCCAACCATCGCATTCTCAAACTTTCAAATATTAAATGATTTAACAATATTTTGAATAACACATCTAAACAAATACCTCACATCAAATTAAGTTCTTACAATGTTTTCATGAAAAAGTCTAATTCCGACTTTTCTTAATTATTTTCTTACCTAATTATAAAGCTCAAAAGAAATCATTTTCAAGTAAATGAGAAAAATTCTAATTACGCCCTTTTCTGTAACTCCACTCAACTAGTATTGTGTAAGTGGATTACAAAAGACTAGATGGTTCTTAAACTAAAAAAATATAAAGAAGTTGCCTTCCTCGCTAAACTATTTGATTAAAGTTTACTCCACTCTACAATAAAACATGAAACGTAAATAAATTCAGTTTCGTCGAATTTCAAAAACGGATGTTTTCGTGGAAAGCCCCCTCATATCTCAAATATTTCACTTGTTCTTAAACTTTAACTTTTTCGTATATAAAGCAGCACGATTGTGAAATTTTCAAGACTTTATTATAATTCTAATACATGCCTACATATACGTACATTCTTCCTTTGAAACCACATAGGGACATATGCGGGCAACAAGAGCTCTTCATTGCGCTCGATCTTGCGCAATGTTTATGATCTCCTCTCACACCATGTCCAAATTCCTCATCTCTGATTCGAAGGAGCGGGACAAGGTCTTCCTCGTCTTCTGAACCCTGATTCATGGGAGGAAGAATAGCACTCTACTCGGCCAACTTAGCATATGTCCCAGCCAAGTCCATCAGTCATGACAGTACTAGAGATCTATTGAAAAGCCGATCTCAAATAGTGTTTTATACTCAATTTAATAGTAGGCGCCTATATAAAATTATATACATAGTTAATGTTATAGTTATAGATAGTATCACTGAATATCATCCTGTAGGGTAGACGAGGAGACAATGTATCGAAACAACAGATTTCAATAAACATCGCCCTAACACCTCATTATTGTTCACCCTTCGGCTACAGCTATAACGGGTGTTACGCTTCATATAGATACCCACAAATTGATTGCCGTTTCGATTTAAAAAAAATCCAAAATATGTATTTGTTTATTTATTTAAGATTTTTTTTTTAATTTTTCCGAAACATGGTACCATCGCATCACGAACGACGCTTACGCCGGCGCACCCAGTGTGAGCCCATCACTTCTACCATTATGGGGAGGAGATAGACTTGGCTGGGACATGTGTTAAGGATACCGAATGACAGTTGGCCGAGGAGAGCGCCGTTCCTCCTCCCATCAGGGTCCCGAAGACTAGGAAGACCCTCTCATACTGCGTTCTGCTCCTCCTCCTTTCTTGGACATGGTGTGGGAGGAGGTCATAAACATTGGCCAAGATCGAGCGCAATGGAGAGCTCTTTACCTCCCTATTCCCCTAAGTGGGGCGTAAAGGGAGTTTGGATTTGGATTTGCTTCCGTACTAATAGAACTTCATTTTTCGAGTACACACAGAATACGCAAAAATCCTTCTAATAAAAGAAGTATTAAGCTATAACAAGAATAATTTCCAACTTTATTCCTGGCTGCCCCCAGGTATAAATAAGTAATAGCGATATTTAATTAGACAGACTACGACTGTACTATTCATATTTTGAGATTTAACATACGAAAACTTGCAACAAGTCCGAACTGTCAATGAATCGAATCGACCTTTGGAAATATTCGTACATACTCGCGATACTCCGTACCTACACAAAAATTCCCGAGGGTCCAATCAGGTTCGTACGGAAGGCTTAAAAACTAACCCCGTAGTATGGAAGAAACGCAAATTTCATTGATAAATACGAGGTTGCCAATGTATTCTGCTGTATACTTATGACGCGGTATAGGATTGATTATTAGTTGCGCGTGGTATAAGCGATTTATGCCGAAATAACTATTCCCGTCATAATTTATTTATTTATTTGTAACGCATGAACAGACAACAGTTATGATAAAGTACAATATATGAACGAAAACAATATTCAGTCAACTGTCACCCAATTACTCATGCATCCTTGGAAGTCTTTGCTTTTCGGCATTTACTAATATCTTTAGTCATTCGTCCTCAATCACCATTCACCATATTATATATACGAGAGAAAAAAAAGTAGGTATATACATACAAAACAAAAGAAAAAAAAAAGAAACAAGTAGAAATGAAAAGAATGTTAAATAAAATTATAAGTCACCATTCATATACACATCCACTCAGAAAACACACACATCAGACAAACAACAAAAAATACATAGAAATATAAAATGTATAAAAGAGGAGTAGGGAGTGGCGGGAAAGGAAAGGATGGGAGAAGGGACTGTCACATTATGTCGGAGTATGTATCGTCTTGAGTATCTGTAATGTAGTGGTCTTGAAAGCGGGGAGCGTAAGTCCAAAGATATCTACGTCGATCAGGAGTTTGTTGTATGAGGTCATGAGTCTGTTTATGGGGTTCCTTTGTCCAGCATTAGTGTTGCTTGTCTTAACATAAAATGGTCTATGTATTCGTATGCTGGTAGGTACTTTGAAGTTTATTTTAGGCAGGAGAGTAGGGACGTCAAGTAAGGAGTGGCAGATTTTGTAGAGGGTCGTTGCGTCAATGGCACTGCGTCTCAGTTCCAATGTAATGTTGTTTGGGGGCAGATTGTTAAATTTCCGTCTCGTCTGTCTAGTGTACCTCCTCTGTATTGTCTCGACTTGTTTGGTATATTTGTCGTAAAAAGGATTCCATATTGCAGAGCAGTACTCGGCCTTGGATCGTATTAGCGAGTTATATAGTACGTGAAGTGAGTTGTGGTTTTTGAATTGTTTAGTATTTCGTAGGATGTAGCCCAACATTTTGTTACAGTGTTGTGTCAGTTCGTCAATGTGTTTGTCAAAGTGTAGTTTTGAGTCCATTATTATACCCAAATCGCGTATGCTATCGACAGAATGTCTATGGGAAGCTATAGTGTAGTCATATAGTATTTTGTTGCGATTCTTTGTGAAGGAGATAGTGTAGCATTTTTTAAAGTTCAGGACAAGGCGGTTTTTCGTATAATATCTGTTGAGTCTCTCAAGGTCCTCGTCCAACTTCGTGCAGTCAGCTTCAGAGCTTATAGAACGATATATCTTCATGTCGTCCGCTAATAAAAAAAATTCACTACGTTTAAAACAGGCGCCCACGTCGTTTATGAAAACTGTAAATAGTAATGGACCCAGCACCGATCCCTGGGGAACACCTGAAGTAACAGCATGAGACTCTGATCTATAACCGTTCAGCACTACGGTCATTAGTCTGTTTGAGAGGTAAGATTCCAGCCAGCGCAGAAGTTGCCATGTATACCGTAAGATGAAAGTTTTTGAATCAGAAGGATATGGTCGACCTTGTCAAAAGCTTTTTGGAAATCTGTGTAAATTGCATCTACTTGTATACGTTGATCCATAGCACTGAAAAGGAAGTCACTGAAAACCATAAGATTGGATTGGTCACAGTAGACCGATTTTTAATGAAACCGTGCTGTTGGGGAAGTAAGAATGGGTATATGAAGTAGTATATACGGTCTTTGACAATAGATTCAAATATTTTGGAAATGGCTGATAGGATAGATATCGGACGATAGTTTTGAACATCGGACTTAGGACCAGATTTATGAATAGGTGTGATTTGGGCAACTTTCCACCTGTCCGGAAAGTGTCCGGTGGCGAGGCATTGATTGAATATATACTTGAGAGGCTTTGTGATATGAGGAGCACATCTTTTCAGTACGATTGGGGAGATAGAATCTGGTCCAACACCCTTTGATACATCTAGTTGTATTAGTTTTTGGTAGATTTCAGAACTCGTGATAGTTATGTCGCTTAATAAATTACCATAAAAAGGAGACGCACCATCCGCCAGCTGTGAATCCAGACCAGTAGTCTGTGGAGTATTATTGAAAACCGATTGGAAGAATGAACAGAACATCGATGCTATAGTTTGCGGATCAGATGAATTTTGATCATTATAGGTGAAGGTTTTGGGGTAGCTGTGACTATAGTTTTAAATGTATTGATATAACCAAAGAAGGATTTGACATTGGTTTTTAGATTGTGCCTAATGTTCTCAATATATCTCTTATGATCAGCAATTTGAGCTTTTTTGAATTGGGTTCTGAGTGTAGAGAAGAGTTTATAATCTAGAGGGTTGTTGTGAGCCTTCCAGCTAGACCAAGCCTTAGTTTTCCTTCTATGAAGGGCAATTGTAGGTAGAGAGTACCAAACGGGATATGACGTTGGTGTACGTTTGAGTGGGGTATGATCGTGCACTACACCAAGTAATTTGGTTTAAAAAGATTCTATTGCAGAATCGAGTGGTTTATCATGTAAAAGTGGTCCCCAGTCGGTTGATTGAAGGATAAGGTTAATGCTGTTGAAGTTAGATTTATAGTAGTTATGTATATTTTTTCGTCGTTTTTGTCGTGAGGGTATCTTCGTAATCAATAGAAAGGGATATGAGATAATGGTGTTATAACGCAGTTTCTATTAGTACCTACGACTGTTTATGATTTAAACTGATATCAACACAAACACATAAATAGAAATATGCTGAACTAACTGACCCGACCGTCGAACTTCGACATAATCCAGTATTAAAAACCAATTTTGACTTATTGCTTAAATTAAATACAGTTTTTTTTACCCATCACGCCGTTTCCCGAAGGGGTAGGCAGAGAGTACGGATTTCCATTCTTTCCTATCCAAAAAAACCTTTTTCGCTTCTTCCAAACGCATAACATTCCGCATACATGCTCTTCTATTCTTTTGCTCCTGACTTGGCACTCCTCTAAGACTGAACCGATATGGTCGGACCATGTCATTCGAGGTCGGCCTCGTCTGCATAAAAACTGAATTAAATTTAGATAATAATTAATTTCATTATGTATTTATTGATTATTCCTGATTCGGATGCGGGGTAAAGTCGACGGGTCATAGGTTTGTAATAAAAACAACAAATTCCTCTACAGATATGTAGCTTTTAAAAAAATCCAAGAGATGGGGGTGATGTAGTTAATAAATCACATGTGATTTACGTTACGATATTTGATATGTTGTTGAAAGAATAGACGTCCATCAAAACCAAATTTTACCGAATTATTATGGTGAGATGGGGGTGGTAAATAAACATAGGTAAGTAAGTACAATTAAAATAAATAAATTTTAGTTTTTTGGCCTAACTTCATATTATAACAAATAACCAAAGTAAACCATCCATTTTTTGAAATTCAGGCAAATACTTTTTTTTTAATAAAATGAATCTGTGCTCACTCAAAGTGAACACAAATACACTTTTGACATCTTTCACACTAAGCAAAGACAGGTAACGAACTTTATTCATAATAAACAATTATTACCTGATAATGGAAAAATAATACCTACTTTTTTTGCATTTTAAACTGTCCTATTTTGTCAGTCAAATTGGTTTAATTTTTTTTCCAAAATGAATCTGTGCTCACATATTTTTATGAGTAAATGGGAGGTTTTCTGGGGAGCTTCCGACAATACACACTAGGTGGCAGCGCTTCTAATCCGGTCTATTGTCAAATTATGACAGCTGTCAAACATACCATCTAGCATTGACTGATGAATATTATGCTAATATATGTATCTCCTCTCTTTTTTGTTTTCTCAATTAAACAATTAAACATTTAAATTTTTGATGATTGCAAAAGTGGCTTTTTCTAGGAGGTAAACCATATGTATATATGTATATAAAAAATAAAATAAGATAAACAATTTAATTTGTAATAGTATGTAAAAAAATAATGTACCTACAATGATTATTCTAAACATATTGTAAGTTATCTTATAATAATATATAGGTTGTTTAATTTGAAAATGATAAATTGTTTTTTTTTTTCATTTTTTCTGTAACACAAAATATAAACAAAAAGTTTAAAGTATTTATTTACGAAAGACAAAACCGACCATAACACAGTGACACACACGGACATTCATATGGTTGAGATTATAAACGTTAATTTGACCAGTGTTGCCAACGTCGTTTTTCAAACGCAAAGTAGCCCAACTGAAAATTTGGTAGGTATTTTAGTATCCGAAGAGAGGTGGGAGTTCACTAAAAAAAGGTCATTTAGTATCCGAAAGGTGAAAATTCGCTAAAAGGGAAGTAACCCAAGTGGCTACTTGTCGCCTTTTAGATTTTTTCGCCGCATATTCTCGTTCCAAATGGCCGAAATGGCAGTAAATCGCCCCCTTTGGCAACACTGAATTTGACAATAGACCGGATTAGCTAGGGCGCCTCTAGCGGCACAAAATGGAAAAAAACCATCAGATTGTTATAAAAATTAAAAACCAAGGGTTCAGTTTACGTGTCAATGCACTCCCTGTATAGTAAAACGTCGAACAGACATCAGCCCCGTCACTGCCTACAACATGCATGCAGGACTCCCCTTAGAGTTGCAACTATCACCTCTCCCGCTGCTGCTGTCTGTCTTCCAGTCATCCTTCACCTCGCGGGACCGGGGGCTCTTAGAGCTGTGGCTCCCTGGGGGATGGACACATTAGCTCCTGACCACGAGAGTCAATCTGCCGAATGGATACCATCATTTATAACAATCAACTCGATAAATCTTCTCAGAAATTATTTTTGTTTACTTACTTTGGATATAGGTGTACAATTTGAGCGTACTTACCTATTTACGACACTTTTTTAAACGATTTTTGCGAATATCAGAATAAAAATAAAATATCAGTAGGAGCTGGTGTCTGCGAAAATAGTCAGGTTATTAAAATTTTTAAACAAATTTTGTGGAATAGTAAATCAATTGTTTTATTTAAATTACTGAAAATAATATGTCGATGAAAATTATTGACAACAACGAAAAGATATTCCCTATTTTTAGATGAATCATGAAATTTTATTACACACAAAGATACCCAGATTTAATGTCACAGTCCGATATTATTACCTACTTGATAAATAACAACTTTATTTCACAAATTTCTAAGAAAATGAAAGGTAGTTTTTTACACAACGTTCTAAGTTTGTCAAGATTCTTGTGTTCATTTTTTCAGGACTATATTGATGACTGACTGACAGTTCGATTTTTAAATGGTATGAACAAACTACTAAGGGCTTACGACAATCTTCTACTGTTATTTCGAAGGCTGGCTTAGAAGCGGTTGGTAGACTAGCAGTTCGTTCGTTCGGAGGTCGTGGGTTCGATCCCAGGTGTCGACCATCTTCCTCTTTCACGACACAAGCTTTAAGAAGCTTACTGTGAAAGAGTCAAAGAGTGTATTTGTGTTCACTTTGAGTGAGCACAGATTCAATTAAAAAAAAAAGTATTGGAAGGGTCCAGTTCAGAGAGCGAGAAACACATGAACCATTGATCAAGACCTTCAGTTATGGGGAACGAAGAAGGAGAGGGTGCGTAAATTTCTGAAAAAAAAATGATACCTAGACCTAAATAATATCTACCTATCTTAAAATGACAATTAGCTAATATTCCTTATTTTTTGACGAAGGCTCATCACTGGTGAAAGTCAGACTCAAACCTTTATAAGATGACTCTCCATCATTAGATTGACTTACCCCGAACGCCATCACTCACCCCGACACACCCTCGAGGTACCTAAAACGTATCAAAGATCGCTAACTTCCCCTTCAGCCCCACGTCACACATACAAACAACATGTTTTCCTACTTACCACCCATTTCACGCTTTTTATGACGGTTTTTTAACATGGACAGGGCTGCCACAGAAATAACGTATCAAATGATAATATTCAATTGTGGTGGGTTTAGTCTGTGTATATTTTCAATTCGTTTAAATTGTGTAATAAGATTTTATCTAAATAAAATATTAAACAGCAATAAAAGAGTGATCATTGCTGCAAAAATGCTGATTTTCTGTCAAGACATTTATTTTATTTTATTTATCTACCTACTTCAATATAAATATTTTTAACGAAGCAACGTGATCTTGAAATGTATAATAAATATTAACAACAACATATATGTATGTATAATCTATATAATATTTTAGTCCGTTTATTTATATTTTTGTAAGAGCATCAATCATAGAAAACATACATTAAGGTCAGATATTAATATGCCCAGAGCCGTACAAAATGCTGGAGAAGGTTCTTAAATACAATTTGCTGCATTAACTTTAATATATTTAGAGCTATTTAAAAAAATCTATTTTTTTAGGATCTTCATACAAAGTTCTCAAAAAGACAGTAAGTCATCTTTTGGAAACAAAATTACTCATGAAAACGTTGAATGGAATCTTGGTATTACGGTATGAAAATGTAATAAAATAATTTTAGATTGATTTGTTATACAATCAATCAATCAATTCTCCCTTTTACACCCCACTCAGGGGCATAGGGAGGCAACAAGAGCTCTCCATTGCGCTCGATCTTGCGCAATGTTTATGACCTCCTCCCACACCATGTCCATGTCCCTCAGCTCTGCTTCGAAGGAGCGGAACACAGTGTGAGAGGGTCTTCCTCGTCTTCGGGACCCTGATGGGAGGAAGAACAGCGCTCTCCTCGGCCAACTGTCATTCGGCATCCTTAACACATGTCCCAGCCAAGTCCATCTCCTCCCCACAATGGTAGAGGTGATGGGCTCACGCTGGGTGCGCCGGCGTATAGCGTCGTTCGTGATGCGGTGGTACCATCTTACACCCAGAATTCTCCTTAGGCACTTCATTTCAAAAGCTGAGACTTTTTGTGCCTGGGCTTTGGTCAGGTGCCAGGACTCACACCCATAGAGGAGAATGGGCAACACACACGCATCAAACAGTTTACATTTCGTCTCGACACTAAACGCCGACGCTTTCCAAATCTTGGTTAAAGGCGCCACTTGCCATACCGATACGTATCGGGAGCTCAGCCCCGAGGTCACCAGAGGTGGTAATGGTTGCTCCCAGGTATTTAAATTTATCCACCCGGGAGACCTGGTGACCGTCGATGGTTATCGGTAGCTGTTTATCGGGGCAGGCATTACTCGCCATGAGCTCCGTCTTACTGGCATTGACTCGAAGGCCAAGGCGTACCGTTTTGTCGCAGAGTCTTGAAACACTGCGCTGTAATTCCTCCACTGTCGTACTGAACAACGCTAGGTCGTCCGCGTACTCCAGATCGCACAGTTCGCCCATTAGACCATCTCTCTGTGTTATCGGTATACCTCTTGCTCCTTGCATGGACTTTCTCAAGAGGAAGTCCATGACAATAATAAATATAAATGGAGCCAGTACGCAGCCCTGTCTGACTCCCGTAGTGATCCTGAAAGCTTCAGTAGGACCACCTGGCGTTTTGACGCTACACTCGGAGTCTTCATACAGGGACTGCACCATTTTTACTATCTTCGGAGGTATACCGTACAGAGCTAAAATTTTCCATATCGATGGTCTATGTGGGCTGTCGAAGGCCTTTTCAAAATCTATGAAGCAACAAGCGACTGGAGAGTTAAACTCTTTGCACTGCTGAAAGATGCACCTGGCACAGAAAATTGGGTCCGTGCAGGACTTGCCAGGTACAAAGCCGCATTGTTGCTCTCTCAGGACAGCCATGATAGGCCCCCGAATGCGGTGTAGTAATATCTGAGATAATACCTTACCGGGAACACTCAGTAGAGTAATTCCACGGTAGTTTCCGCATTCAAGGGGGTCCCCCTTTTTAAATATTGCGACGATGGATCCATTCCGCCAATCTTTTGGGCACCTCTCCTCTTCCCACGCCATTTTAAATATATCAAGAAGTGGTTGGCCAAGGGTGTCTATGCCTTGTTTGAGGAGCTCTGCGTGGATTCCATCGTCTCCTGGCGCTTTGTTGTTTTTCAATCTCATCACGGCCAGCACCATCTCGCTGTGGGTCGGCGGATCTTCACATATCCCAGTCGCCTGAGGTATATTCAGACCCGCCAACTCCTCCTCAAAGTTGTAAGGTGAGGAGGGTTCGGGGCGGTTCAATATTGACTCAAAGTACTCCCTCCATCTCCCTTTAATCAGTTCGGGGGCAGTGACAGTGGCTCCACGAGAGTCTCGTATTGCCGTCACGGGTCTTTTTTGACCCCTGCCCCCGACCTCCCGGGTGATTTCGAAGAGTGTCCTCGAGTCATTACCGAGTGCAGCAGACTGTGCTCGCCGTATCTGAGAGTCCAGGTGTCTTCTTTTATCTGTTCGTACAGAGTGCTTCACCTTGCGGCTCAGCTCCCTGTACTCAGACACCAAAGCGGCCAGTTTTTGAGGGTCTTTTTCGCTGTCTCTGAGGGTCTTAGCCTTCTGGCGATCTTCGATGAGACTCCAGGACCCATCGGACATCCATATTGGCCTCTTTTTATTCTTGTAGCCAACAGAAGAACGTGCGGATTCCATAACCGCGTCACGAAAGCTAGTCCAGGCTGACTCAATTGGGGCAGCTCCGGGTGAATCCTGCAAGGGGGCAAACCTTGTGCGTAACTCAGTCTCGTACGTGTGGCGACACTGAGCACTCTCTAACCTGCGTATGTCCAGCGGGCGAGGAGCAGACGATCTTGGCTGGAAATGGTGAAATTTGAATCTGAACGAACCCACAAGGAGTTCGTGATCCGTGTCCATGTCTGCTCCCCGGCAGGTGCGGACATCCCGCAGGTCAGTTCGGCTGCTAGCCCTTACCAGGAGATGGTCTATCTGGTTTTTCGTTCTTCTGTCGGGCGAGGTCCAGGTGTATTTATGGATATCCTTGTGGGGGAAGAGAGTTCCCCCTATTAAGAGTCCATGGAGCGTGGCGAAACCAATGAGACGGCTTCCGTTATCATTCATCACTCCTAAGCCATGCTTACCCATGACGCCTGGTCCATTCTGGGGGTCGTTGCCAACCTTGGCATTAAAGTCCCCCAGAACTATTAGGCGATGGCGCCTCGGAACATGGGACACAACTGCATCCAGACTGTCATAGAAACAGTCCTTAGCAGCCGCGTCCCCATCCTCAGTGGGAGCATAGCACAGAAGGACCGTCAGTGTTTCGCCACTCATCTTAAAGGACGCACTCATCAGGCGGTCAGAAACAGGTTCCCAACCAAGAAGGCGAGAGAAGGAATATTTACTTAAAAGTAGAGCGACGCCACGCATCCGTGCAGTCCGGTGGCCAGAGTGAAGCATGACATAATTGCCAGCGTCACTCTGCCCCGAGCCTGGGATGCGTGCCTCACTCAGCCCCAGGATATCTAGTCCATAATCTCCCGCCAACTTGGCAGCAACAAGCTCCCCGCCCGCCCTCAGAGTGCGGACATTCAGAGTCCCGATTTTTAAGCTCTTGTTCCTTAATCGAGCCGTGGTCAATACAGGGGGGACACCAGCTGCCTGAACCCCCCCCCTGATGGGGTCCAGGCGTCCGAGGCTTAATTCTGTTACCTTTTCTGACCGATTGTTTTAAGAACGTGAGGTGGTCAACCCCACGGTCCCGATCTGATTTTTCGATTTCCTGCCTCTTACAGGATGCTCGAAAAACCAGCAAAAAGAGCAGAGGTGCTATTCTAAGCCGGCAACCCCACGGCATATTTGTTATACATATAAATGTTATTCAAATCTTATTATTCTCAATAAATAAAGATTTAATGAAAAAATTTGCAGTTTGATTTTGAAGTTTGACAGGTACAAATCACCCTCTATGGGTGGAATGCCCAATTAATTATCAAAGTAGGGAATGTAGCTAAGATTCAAACCACAGAGCTCCCTATGAAAACTTGCAAATTATGTCGGTAGGTTCGTATAATATTACGAGGTCGGTAAAACAAAAATTATTGTAAAAGTGTAATTCTTAATTCTTCTTTTTCTGTGCTTATGTCAGTTACAGAGGTCTGTTAAGCAATGGGAAGCTAGACTAGAACCTGTTTAATTACCTACCGATCATGCCTGACAATCGGAATCAAAAACGTAAAGCAAGACGGGTATAAGCTAGTACAAAATAATTATTATCTTTCTTAAACGATTCTAAAAATATAATTGACTATGAATCAACATGTGATTTTTTTTTATTTAAAATTTGATCATTTGTCAGGAAGGTATCCAATTCAACTTTTATGCAACAATGCTCTAAATGCGTTCAGAAAAGAGGACTGTCGGAATAGCGTAATAATGGATACGACGCTGCGACTATCATTTCAAAATAACAATCTTCATCTTCTTATATATAAAAATGGAGAGCTATTTCCCGATGTCATCGCATCACGCCTAAACGGCTGGACCGATTTCGCTAATTCTTTTTTGTCGTGTAGGCTTTTATCAGGAGAATGTCCTTTTACAAGAAAAAAATTAAGAAAAATGCATGGAATATTAGAAAATTAAAGAAAACTCTACGTAGACAGCCTTATTAGTATACTTTTTACCTTTGAATTTTTATTCAAATTGGCAATTGGTACGATTGACAGAATGCGGATGGAATATAGTTTAAAAGAGACGCATCGGTCGGAATTACATTGATCAAACGATAATTCATTCATCACCATACACATTTGAATCCAATATTCATAGCATATAGGAACACAGGACAACGTCTGTCGGGAAAGCTAGTATTATTATATAACTAGAAATTACATATGCTGTCAAATTTTTGTCCCACTTCTGTTAAGTTTTTTTTTATATTCATGTTAGGTCCCCTTACGTCGACTATCACTCCAGAATATCTTTCCCTGTCTTGGAAAGCTGCAAAAAAACGCTGTTCTAAGCTCTAGTCCAATCCTTGATATATCAGTGCCAGGAAATATTTCTTTGGTCCACGCCTTTTCTACCCTCTATTTTTGCCCTTCATTTCTCTTGCCTGAGGATAGGACATCTTCCGGACATCAGTCGGAAGCTGCCTTTCAAAACTAGCACCCTAGAACACATGAGCTTTGCTGATGACCATGTCAAGGGATGCGAAGCATTCACATGAAGTTATTGACATTTCGAATTTCTTTAGCCAGTAAACTACACGCTATATTGTGTCGTTTTTAATTTAAGTCCTTCAGTTGTCTCCGATTACTTCAAATTGAATAGTTTATGTTACCTACCTATTATTAAACAAAAAGTTATAAACGTAATATTACGCACACTAAATTTATTTCATCTTGTTCTATTTCTTCATTTCTACCATCCCTGTTCGTGTTTTAATAGATGCATTATAAATTTATCAGGGGGTGCGTTTGTTTTGATTTTAATGGACTATATAATTTATATTATATGAAATGGTGGTTACTTATACCAACAACATTATGCGTATAAATATCGCGTCTACCCTAAGCTTTTGGGATGACGTCTAGCAAGTTGGTCTCCCTTACAAAGGGGGACAGAGTTTGTACCTAGCAAATGTATCACAATGTTGTATTGGTATAGTTTTAAAATATTCATATTTATAGCCTATATTTTTGCTTCCCGCTTTCGATTAGATTTTTTTTTTTTTGAATAATAATTTCCAAGATTTTTATCAATATATTTTAAATCTCTATGTTGCTTTAGAATTGTATTATTAATGAATACATATATCAATATTTGTTAATATCTTATCTTTATTGCCTATTGGCTTTGTTGGTGCAAAACGTTCTAATTATGTCTAAATTTTTGTGACCATTTTACAGGACCAGCAGCCCTATTCACGAAAAAGTTTGAATCGAACTTCGAAATAAACTTAGACTTAAACTTTTCTGAAAACTTTTCTAAATATCTAGTCATATAAGTAGTCTGTGATCTGTCAGATTTACTCCGATTTTTCCAACTTATTGAGCTGTCAAAAATTCAGCCTTTATAATTGATTTATTCCGTATTTACAAGCCGTGTTTATTTGTAATAATATCATTTTAATATGAATAAAGTCGGAGTAAATCTGACAGGTAGTAAATCTGACAGATCACAGACTACTTATATGACTAGATAGGTATTTAGAAAAATTTTCAGAAAAGTTTAAGTCTAAGTTTAGTTCGAAGTACGATTCAAACTTTTTCGTGAACAGGGCTGCAGATCTTAATGAATATATAACAACACTAAGGACTCTAACAAATCATTACTGATGTTCGATTTTTGAATGAAACAAACCACTACATAATTCATATTCTGGCAAATACACGACAGCAGTCGCAGTCTTTAAATTTGGTTGTTAAAGTAGAGAGATCACACCAAGCCAGCCTTCAAAATGACAGTATAGAAGACGGTCGTAAGTTCGTAGTGGTTTGTTCCATTTAAAATCGAACATCAGTTAGGTATTGTCATTAGTTTTTACATATTCGTTAAGATCTAGTAGGTACTGAAAAATTCTACTTGTTTCATACATGAGATTTTTCGACATGTTGAACATGTTGAGAATTCTCATGATTAAGAGTTTCGGAGACAAACATTACCACCTAATGGCGAACATTGTTAACGTAAAGTGATCACACTAAGCCAGCCTTCGAAATAACAGTAGAAGACGGTCGTAAGCCCGTAGTGGTTTGTTCCATTTAAAAATCGAACATTAGTCATGAATTATTAGAGTCATTAGTTGTTATTTTTTCTGTACTGAAAAATTGTCCCAAGAATCTAGTTTATTTTTACGCTAGGTAACGGTTGAAGAAAATTTCAAAAACCTATTTACGAAATTTTCTTCAAATTTTCTTGATCTTAAGAATTTGATACCAATACAATAGTGTTAATTTTAGTTAAATATTGTACCCAATACAACACCTTAGTTAAAATGTTCTTAAACAAACCATCCTAAGCTAAGACACCTTAATCTTAACATTTAATTTGCCCCGCGCGCCCCACCTAATAACACCTAAAAGCTCTAATCCTCTACGCCTTATCTGGAATTTGAAACAATCCTTTGGAATTTCATTAAATTGGATTAAGCAAGAAAGTTTTCGGGATTCAAGAACCTACGTAATTGAATTATAAGCGCCATTTTGTTGTTTGTGAATAAATATGATTTAATTTCATTGTTAAATTAGGCTTTGCAATGTTCTATATGTATAAAAATGGATCCCTATTCGCCTTGATTACGGCATTACGCGTTAACGACTACTGGACCAATTTCGCTAATAATAATTTTGTTGTACCTATTTGCTGTTATCAGGAGAACGTGTTTATGAAAGAAAAAAATAAGAAAGTTGCGCGGAATATTAGAAAATTAAAGAAAACCTTTTTAAAATTTTATGTAACCCTTTTAGTGCATTTGATATTATAAAGTATTTATTTTAATTGGTATCTACCCTAAATCACTCAATAATGAGGGGAAGGCTAATAACTAAATAAATTGGTAGATACCTATTTGACAAACTGTCAGTTGATTGATAGTTGGTGCGATTGTCAGAATGTGCACTGTAAACATAGTTTAAAACGGACGCATCGGTCAGAGCTTTATTGGTTAAATAGATAATGTAAGTATTAATTGCTACAGTAATACAGTACAGTAATACAGTAGAAAGGCAGGAGAACGTCTGTCGGTAAAGGTTTGGTTTAAAGAAGTGGTTGGTGGTCTAGCGGTTACGACGCCGGCTTTCGTACTGTTTCGCACTGGAGTTCCTGGATTCGATCCCTGGTGCCGACCATCTTCTTTTTCACGACACAAGCTTTAAATAGCTTACTGTGAAAGAGTCAATGAGTGTATTTGTGTTCACTTTGAGCGAGCACAGGTTCATTTTTATAAAAAAAGCTATTATTATATAAAATAGATCCCTCTATTTCCCTTATGGCATCACGCGTGAATTACTGGACCAATTTCGCTAATCATTATTTTGTTGTATTTGCTGTAATAAGGAGAAGATACTTATGAAAGAAAAAATTAAGGAAATTTGCGCGGAACATGAGAGAATTTAAGAAAACGCAACGACTATAAAAACTTTTCTATTCTAGATCTTATCTTAGTGCATTTGACAATAATAACATTGTTTTAATTACTTTTTTTCGTTTTACATAACTGCCCAAGTTGGCACGATTGACAGAATGTGCCTATATGTAGGTATTTATTTATTTATTAACGTTTAAAAATATCACCATCCAGTCTTACCTTTGCGCTGAACAATGAGACTGTTTTTAAACTTAATATGTGTGCTTTTCAGTGAGAATTTCAGTAACCATATCAGCGCCATTATAATGTTTCATTGACCCACTGTGTAAACTTCACAAATTATCACCTGTCTCGTTCGCGTTAATGTTTTACACTCATTAACAAATTCGTGTTGTCTCGTTCCAACACGGCGCACAGCGGGGCAATTAATTAACATCATGTACCGAAACACAAAATGGTCGGAATTAATTTTGAATTATTTAATTAGTATTTTGGAGCTCACAACTATCCAAGGAACGTTTAAAATCTTAAATATTATTCATAAAATCGTCGGGTTTATAAACTCTGACTAGCATTCCTTTCATTATTATTAATTTAGGAACAATTTCGTACTAAAACTCCAGCTGTTTCTTTTTGAATATTAAATAATATGATATTTAGATATAAAAAAATGTTTTCGTCTTCTTCTTCGTCGGTCTCTATGAGTTCGCTGCAGGACTTTCTGTCTCCTGTTCTTGCAATCCTCGCAGATGCAAGGATATTAAATTTTTCTGGCAAAATCTCTTTTGTGAATAATCTGCGCTTTTCCCCAATCCAAGGTATGGATGAAAACACAAATAACGCTGGTTCTGACCGGCGCCGATCGACGCAAATAATGTTTCTATGCATTTGAATGGGCATAACCCGCTTTCCAGCATACTCATTCAAATGGATTGAAACCATAGAAACATAAGGAATTATCTAACAACTAATGACTCTAAAAATTCATTACTGATGTTCGATTTTTGAATGGAACAAACCACCACGGGCTTACGACCGTCTTCTACTGTTGTTTCATTTCATTACTGTTACATAGAAACAGTCATCGAGTAGTGAAAATATTCGTCGAAAGGGATAGGTACCTATTTGGATAAAATTTGCACGTATTGTTATTTTTTTTTTTATTTGTGATGTAAATAGAATAAATGACAGCCAATATCATGTAGGTATGGCCGCAAACAAAATGGCCCCTATCAATTGTCAAAGTACAGACGTCCCTATTGTAAAACCCTTGTGGATACGCAAAAAGTCGTTCCGTGGAATACCTCACTTGCTTTACTTATACTAAAATCAACTACATATTTACTTATACTAAAATCAACTACATATTTACTTATACTAAAATCAACTACATATTTACTTATACTAAAATCAACTACATATTTACTTATACTAAAATCAACTACATATTTACTTATACTAAAATCAACTACATATTTGCTGCAATACTTACCTTAAGCGTTATTTTTATTTTAAAGTTGACAAATTAACTACCTACCTAGATTATGAACGCTGTATCACTATGCCCAAAAAATATTTATCCATCCTTAACCTAGACTATTTTTTATAAAACTCAAATACGAAATATTTAAGGGGTAGGGGGAGTGCGGACTGCGTAACTTTTAAAACATGTATGTGGCCCGACGAAAAAAAAAGGTTGAGTACCTACTATTGGGCTAGTACATAACTAGCGGAGGCTCCCTGATACCAGGCAACCTCAATGTGCCAATTCCACGATTGGTCTATTTTGAATAAAAAAATGCGGTTTAAATATGGATTTATAAAAATACTTTCCTGAAGTAATAAGTAGTATGTTTTATACTTATTCATATATTTTTCGTTAAAACTAAAAAATGCACTCAAAATGGAAAACATTTTATTAATTTTAAAAATATTGTCGTGTTGTAATGTTACGGACAGCAATTCAGATATTTTGGGATTTTTTCTATAAACGGTAACATTTACAAAATGAAAAAGTTTACAAGTACCCGTATTCTAAGTTTTATCGGTAGGTAGTCACGGAAGTAAAGTGACTAACACGATACATTTTGTATGGAAAACATTTATTCGTATCGAATGCGTTTCTAGAAATATCCCTGTGGCGGCGCTATTCACGTTTCCCATACAAAATGTATCGTGTAATACTTACTTTACTTCCGTGACTGTCTTCCGATAAAATTTAGAATACGGGTAGGTACAGTTCGCGATTGAGTATTCTGACAGCTCAACAATAATTTCTAAGGCACTGTACTCACTTACGCCGCGAACGTGTGACATTGCGTCAATTTAATCAAAAGGATGCTTGTGTTCCGCTCGCGTTTGCTTTTCGAATCACGTATATACACTTAACCTTTCGATTAAATTGATGCAATGTCACACGTTCGCGGCGCAAGTGAGTACGTACCTTAACACGATAGGTCGACATTGACTTTTGATAGCAGCCCTCGTATAGGGGCGGACTCTTCCGTATATACCTAGCTGTTAGTGAAACAAGATGGAAAATTTCTAATTAAACATACATTTGATGAAGAAAAGTTAGTTTTGGATAATTCACCTGGCACCTATGTAGAGAATAATATGGAATTATATAGGGGACTATACTTTTGATCTGAAGGAAATATCCAGTACACCTACCTTCACACGATTGTTCAAAGGGGACATAAGGTCACATGACTAAAAGAATCGTAGAAGAGAATCTATATCTTTTGTGAGGAACAAAAAGACGACGATAGAGACTTCTCGCGGATGGCTAAATTTGGGAAGAGGTCCTGGCATACTCGATAGAGACGCAAAATTAGGAAATTGAAGAATTTTGCAGTGACAGAAGGGACTTAATATTTTGTAATGCATTGACCTTAAAAAACCTACGCTTTTCTTTCGACTCCGTTTTAGGAACCTGTTCCATTTGCCGTCAACAAATTAAACAACCATCAGAGACAACAATACATTTCTAGACGGGCAATGGTCTAGTAATTGAAAACCAAAGACAAAAATACATTTCTAGACGGACAATGGTCTAGTAATTGAAAACCAAAGACAACAATATATTTCTAGACGGACAAAATGGTCTAGTAATTGAAAACCAAAGACAACAATATTATTTCTGGTCGGCCACGGTGTTGTCCAACAATAAACGGTCTAAAACGAAAGAATGAAAACTTAAAAATCAAATTCCTAATAATATTTCAGTTTTTTTTCTGCTCGGTACATTAAATTCACAATAAATCAGAAATTGATTTAATTTTTAATAACTTCTACACAGGAAGAAACTAATTTATTAGATACTTTTATTATAACTAGTGGTCGGCCAGTGCTCGAAATTCGACCATAACTAATTTAGATTATAAATTTGAACATTATTAAGAACGCTTTGTCAAAGACTGAGCGAGCGCTATTTCACAATTTTCTTTCAACAAAAATGACATGGATAGGTACGTCAAATTTGAAATGTTGATGTGTTCAAAGTTTTTCTATGGTTATTTAATACAAAAAATATTAATCTATTCTCAATTTGACCACAGATAAACAAAAGATCTGTGTCAAATACATCGAAGTGTGTGCGAGTATGAAATACATAACATTACAGCAGTATGCGTAGTGTTTTTTTATTGATTTAATCTATTTTTATGCATAATAAAAAAAAAATATTAGCATTCACCACTCCTTTTCTATATAAACTATAAGTGTGCGAAATTTCATAAGTACTCCTTCGTCCGGGCAATTTTCGTAAAATCGATCACAAAGTTTTTCCTTCACGTATTAATATATAAATTTGAAAAAAAGTAAAAATCTAATAATTCATAATTCGAAGGTATAATATATGGATCCTCCGCAGGAAAAATATAATATTATTATTATCTAAACGAAAAACGCGAGTAAACCAAATTTAAATTTAAACAAAGAATATTATATTATAGAAGGTGGAAAAAATGAATCAGAATAAAAAAAATAAAGTAGGTGAATTCGTAATAAATTTCCCAAGAACAAAGGAAAATCGTAGGAAATCTTCTAAACGATACGCCGAGTAGGTGCCTACCGGTAGTAATAAGACAAAAGCTGTCGCTTTGGAGAAAACGAGACAGATAAATCGAGTAAATTGGAGTTTCGGATTAGTGGTTTAATGTGTTAGAAAGAGACAGATAGAGTTAGGTAGGTGTAGCTGGAATTGGGGGAGAAGTTGTTTCCAGGAAGTAGGAAAAAAGGAGGGCGTGTTCCGTAGAGTCTGGAAGGGTGGGAGGGATGAAGAGAGGAATGTGTAGAAGGCAGTAGAAGTTGTACTTCCGACAAACCCTCGTAGAGCGTAGGTAGATATACCTACCTACATAATATTATATTATTTAATGGCAATGTCGGCTGTAATTTTGTTACCTAAGTGGTGACTGTTGCCGACGGAACAGCGGCATTGCCATCGCGGAACCGACGGAACATTACTAGGTATGCGCTTAAATAGGTAGATACAATATCTATTACCACGTTGGAAAATAATATGATTTTTAATGAAAGTTCAGACATAATAAGTAAATCTATGCTGAAACCCTTATTTAAATAATATCGTAGCCGAATAGAGTTTAACGAAAAAACTGAGTGAAGTTATTTCGACATTTGATCAAATGAATTGAAACAACAGAGCCAACAGAGAATAGCGAATGTTTCCTTGGAATAGAAATCGCTTTTAACCTGGCCTAGGTGGTTGTAAGCACACAGCTCTGTTGTCCAAGATCTGATAGACTCATTATCTGTTTAGATTGTTTCCCGATACATCGCGCGGTTTGATCACCTGTGTAGGTAACTAGGGAAAATACAGTCTTCAATCCGCGAGGATATAAACAAGATAGGTATTATATTATTTAAAGTTGATTTTCTCCTGTTGCAGGTTTGGTTCCAGAATCGCCGTGCGAAGTGGAAGAAACGGAAGAAGTCCACCAACGTGTTCCGCGCTCCCGGCTCCCTCCTGCCCTCTCATGGTCTGCCGCCCTTCGGCTCCGGCGCTGATGGACTGTGCTCGCCCGCTTGGGGTGTGGCTTCTATGGGCTCAGGTAATTTTAACTCAACATCTCTTAATTTCAATTAAATCCATGGGTTGCATATCAGTAGGTATGCATTTTCTATTTTGTCTTGGCTTATTTGAAAGAAATCAGTTGAATTGACACGAAAGCCTCAGGCAAAGGTATTTTTTATTTCATACCATGGCTAGATTTGAATCCGCTTGTAATAGATGCCCAGAACGGGGACTTCCTTTTTCCTTCTTCAATTGAATACTCATCTAACATTTCAGAAGCTTATTATCAAAATAAGTCAAGTCCATTTTTGCCAAAAATGAAATGATAGTGTCATATTGTTTATTAAAGTAGATATTAAGAATCTACATAATATTTTAGTCCGTTTATATTTTTGAAGGCGCATCAATCGTAGAAAACAGACGATAAGGTCAGATATTAATATGCCCAGAGCCGTACATAATGCTGGAGAAGGTTCTTAAATACAATTTGCTGCATAAACTTTAATATATTTAGAGCTATTTAAAAAACTCTATTTTTTTAGGAACTTCATACAAATTTCTCAAAAAAGACAGTAAGCCATCTTTTGGAAACAAAATTACTCATGTAAAAGTTGAATGGAATCTTGGTACTACGGTGTGAAAATGTAATAAAATAATTGTAGATTGATTTGTTATACATATAAATGTTATTCAAATCTTATTATTCTCCATAAATAAAGATTTAATGAATAAATTTGCAAAATGATTCCTCCATTTGACAGATAGCGCAAATCACCCTCTATGGGTGGAGAGCCTAATTAATTATCAAACATTAGAGAACGTAGCTAAGATTCAAACCACAGAGTTATCTCTTTTCTCTATGAAAACTTGCAAATTATGTCGGTAGGTTCGTATAATATTATAAGGTCGGTAAAAAAGTCATTCTCCTTTTCCTGTGCTTATGTCAGTTATAGAGGTCTGTTAAGCAATAGGAAGCTAGACTAGAACCTGTTTAATTACTTACCGATCAAGCGTGACATTCGGAATCAAAAACGTAAAGCAAGACGGGTATTAGCTAGTAGTAAATAACTTTCAAAATCATCAGTCAAATAGTTATATTATTCATACTATTTTGCCGTAAAAGTGTGCCCAAGTTTTAAAATCTGGCAAGTCCTAGTAGCCTTCTTTTCTAAATAAGGCATGTCAAATCTCATGCCCAATAGGAGGGCGCACTCAGAAGGTACCTACCTCCATTTAAATTAATTCAGTGCATTTTGTAACTGTCAATGTAGGTATAGTGCGAAAAAATCAACTGTCCACTGGAACATATAAACAATTATTTAAACCAAACAAAGACACTTGTATAAAAATATAAAAGTGGACAGTTAATTTTCTTCCTACTCTACATTATCGAAGAATTCATTTTTGTAGTCGATCGCCAAATGCAATAATTTGTCTAGCTAGGCCTACTGGAAGAGTAAAATACAACGAATTAAAAAAAATATATTCGGAAAATAATGGAAACTATATTTATCTAACAATAATAATTATAAACAATGACTTTTGCATGTAACGGAAATACTTACCTAGTTCTTAATTTTTTTGCCATATAAAAACTTAGCACAGCAAGCATTATTCGACTATTTTCAATTTATCTAAACTTATTTCACTTAGGTAGGTAATATAAATTGTTAGTTCAAATGGAAGCCCCAACCGACTAGGTATATAGGTACCTACAGCTACTGTTCATCTGAATTCTCGATGACAACGTCATTAATAATATTTGAATATTTCAGGGTTAGGTCAACTAAGTCAAAGCAGTATGGGTGGCTTCGGACAAATGAGCCAAATGGGGCAAAGCTCTCCCTTGACCCCGACACTACCCATTAGCTCTGCGATGGCTGGCAACGGCGGTGGAGTCTATCAGGCTCATTATGGCCTCAGTTCCTTAGGTGAGTTTTGTAAGTACCTACATTTGGATGTTGTACACATACATAGAAAAAAATAAGGCATTCTACTTATCATTAAAATCATCCCCATAAAATCAATTTACCCTTGAATTCTTACTTCCTATGTATCAAGATGGAATTAAGCTTTGGGTGAGATGGGAACATGAAACGAAGTAGGTAGTAGGTAGATGAGTGATGAATCACTTCAAGTAGTACCACCTACCTATAAGTGTTCAAAATAAGAACAGCCAAGAAAAATTCCGTTTCCTTCTGCACTTGTTTTTATTGGTTACATACCGACAGATTTCTTTTACTTAAAGATTTTTTTTCCAAAATAATATGTTAAGGTTAACTTTCTGTTGGTACAGTACAACGTCGACTATTGCAAGAAAAATAATTCTTTTCATTCCAAGCACTGCGCTGGTAAGATCAGAGGTCTCCCATTTTATTATTGAATGATTCAATGTGCCTACCCAATATCCTTGGGGAATTTCAATGTTTGTGGCCGAAACAATGGCAATTCATTGATGAAACATTGATTTGAGTAAACCTATCGTGCTGAGAAAAACCTTGAACCGTGGTTTTTATTTGATCGGCCGAATTTAAACTACAGCCAGGATAATAATATATTGTTTATGAAAGAGCGGCTTTACTTGAAAACCGTCTCCAAATGTATGAGTGAAGGCATCATGTACCAACGGCATATTTGGCCAGTATACTAAACGTTAATTGAACTTGTCAATACTGATTTAAAATCGAATTTCACAAATATCTTGAACAAACAAGAATCTGGTATATTTGACCAATTTTTAAAAGCTTCAATTAGTGTGTCTTTAGTAAGTGTTATCGTCACTTTAAATATATACGTGATGGCCCGCTATGGAATGGATGGTCCAAAAAACTTAGTCGGATTTGTAATCTAGAAGCCACTGGCTACTAGACAGGATTTGGAGTCAATAAACCTTGATTAAATATTAAGAGATACGTTGTCTCTCACTCTCTCTAATCACAATAAAAAAATAGTTTGCAGAAATTATGTTTATCCTTCGTATTTGGGTAGATCCAAAGCAGTATTTTTGATCGACCACGCGAGTTTGCTCCCTCGAACATCTCCTCAACGATGATTTGTAGGATACCTTCATTGCATATCACATTTTCTATCCATCTTACATGCAAGCGCCTTTCTCCTTCCGTTGCTTGCAGAACATCTTCATTCGTTATTGTAGTGGCTCGTAGAAGTCTTCTGTAGGACCACAGTCTCCTTTTATCTCTTTCGGATAAGCAACATAGCCCTTCATCAAGATACCTAGATTCGATACCTACAAAGATCTTTGAAATTTTTAGGCTAATGATTTTTTTTAATGATTCCAGGTGATACAATGATGTCCTATTGTAATAACATGACTTCTGGAGGAGGGAATTCCGATGTTCCTGGATCACCTAACAGAGATGGTGGATCACCAGGTGAAGGAGACCTTTGGAGAGGACACAGTATAGCCGCATTAAGAAGAAGAGCCTCCGAACTTTCTGCTCAAGCCCCACCTTATCTCCAGCTGCCGTGCGACTCTCATAACAGTTCTGTGTACTGACCATCGTGACACTGGATTGATCATCATGATTTATGTGACAATATTAAACAACAAACATTTCAAAACACACGAAGTGAATCAGGCGCTGTTGAAGATAGTGACTGAAAATAATATGTGTGCATTCGTCATGGTTCTCTCACTATAATTAACTTATTTTGACAAAATATCAGGATATCTTAAAATCATTTAATGATTTGATCAAAACTTTTGTCTAGTTGCAATAACTACCTGCTGTGTGTCTACTAAGCATTTCTCAACGACTTTGCGCCCCTTAAAGTTCTTTGTTGTTTTGAATATTCGCATTTTTAGCTCTTTCTAACACCATTTTGATATCCAAATACTTTTCTGAGCATTATGTATCTACAGCTCACAGCAAGCCATTACTTCTTTACCTAATGCCAGATTTAACTTCGTGTAGACCGTTGTGTGTAAAATTATGTGATTTATGTAAAGTTAAATGAAAACGCAATAATACAATATTGTTATTAAATTTTGTGATTAGAATTATTCGGAGTTCCTCAAGGTACTGTTTTAGGTCCTCATTTTTTAACAATTGTCCTAATCTTATAATAATAAGTGTCTACTTTTAAATAGGTATACCTATATTTCGTTTAGACAATCTCCTTCGCAAACATTGAACGATTGGTCGTTGTGCAAATTATTGGTGGTAAAGCATTTTTTACCTGCATGATTGGCTAGTCATTTAGCAAAAAAAATTTAATCAACTACCCATCAATAATTTATATATCTATAGATATAAAACGATAAACATGGTTGTAAACATATACCTACCTACTTATTATAATTTAATAAAGAAATCTAATTTTTAAATAAGTACCTATAGGTATTATTCTATTGTATTGATAAATAATAGTACCTAGGTATTTAACTTTAAGCAATAGATAAGTGATAGTTTTTAATGTACCTATTTATCGTGTTACAAACTTATATAGACATTCATAATACCTACCTGTATCTTGTAAAAATTAGTACCTAAGTATATAACTATGTTTGTAGACATTTTTGAAATAAGGTCTTCGGAGGTCTGTTACAGTTGAGTATTGGCAGCATTCAAATTCTGTTGGGATAAACGTTCAGGGTTCAAACTTGAGCGTTCCTAATCGAGTCACCGGTATGATAAAAACCTGGATGAATATTTCAGAGTAATAAATTTTATTTTTTTGGATCAAGCTATAAGTTGCCACTTAGGTTTCATTTGGGAGAAAGTGTCTAGAGACACAAGAAACCTCTTATTGAACTTGTGAATCTTTACGAATATACAACAACCAATGATTCTTACAATTCACAAATATTAATCATTAAAATTAAATAAAGATAATAAATCCCAAAATAAATAAATATATATAGATTGTAAGTACTTGTACTTATTATTGTACTCATGTTATTGGTATGGGAAATAAAATAAATAAATAAATAAAATAGTTTGAATGAACCATTACTCTCTCTAGGTCTATCGACCGTCTTCTGCTTTATGAATTTTCGTTTATTTTTGTTTTTATTGATTCGAGCATTAAATTTGATAAAAAAAAAGTTAAATTACAAAAGTAGAGTTCCTCAAGGTCCTCTATTGGGTCTTTATTTTACAAGCAACTTGGCATGAATTTGGGATCTTAAAATCACACAATTTTCTTTACAAAAGTGTCAGTAGTTAATATTGGCAGAACACACCTACTGCTCGAAGCATTTTTTTCTAGTCAACCGGTCAACTCTCTAAGAATGGTTAACCCCGGGAAGAAATTTCAAGTGGAACACATTGAGAAATTCTGGCCCGAGCAGGAATCGAATCACCGGTTTTGTGAATACCTCATCCTGTAACAGATCTTTCAACTCTATGTATACGTTCCAACAATAATGATAAATTAATGAAAAATACTTGAATTAAGATGAAATGTGTAAATAAATAGGTTATTTATTCTATCGTTTTGTTCCAATCAAAGAAAAGTCATAATATTGTACTATCTCCAATTGAATTATATTCTTTATGTACCTATACCAACTTGAATCAAATTGTGGATATTGCGTGATTGAAAAACATATTATTTTGAATTCCATGTCTTCTGAACTTTCCTACAACTAGGTAACTAGTATCATATTTGAATTGCAAAACGCCAGATAAGAAATAATATAAATTAATAAAAACGCGTCAATACAATATTACTTTTAATAAAAATTGCATTATAAGCCTTATTGAGGGAAATGTATATTATGCCTAGGTATAATTGTACCTAGAGATTTTCACATGGCAATTATTTTTATCACCAAACCATATACAAGAATCATTCTTATGCCATTGTTTCAATAATTAGTTACATACTGATTAAAATATTCGTTTTTATAAGCAACCACTAATGTCTTGTTGAGATTGAAGCTGAAGAAATAAAAATATTATTGTCTCACTGTATGATTCCGAAAAAAATAACGCTTACTTAAATAAAAATTAAAAGACTTGATGTCATTCAGTTATACGATGAAGTATACGATTTTAAAAATAGAATCATTCCTATTTTGTAAATTTGAAAAATGTCGTTTTTATTCCCATTTTATACAAAGTGAATTCTTTTTGAAAAAATGTGTAAAAATATTTAATAAGAGATAGGTACCTACCATTAAAATATTCATACTGTGTAATAATGATTAAATAGGGGGTATTAAAATGGCATACTCAAAACCAGTTTTACGGACTAAGGATAATAACGAGTATGTATTATTTTAAATAAATCATAGACAAAGGTAGTAAGACAAATGTTGGGTACCTACTAATTAAAATACATCCTTAAAAAATGTATGGTAAAATGTGCAAGTGCTACTTTTAAAGACAGTACATTAGATAGGCACCTTATTATTGACTTACCCTTTGAATATTTTATGGTAACAATACTTTAACTATACGAAGCAATGTCTGTGTATGTACTAATAAAGGCGAAAATACAATGTTAAACAATATTTTAATTAATTGCACCCACCTTTATATCATTAGGTATGCCTACCTAGGTTTGATGTTTATAGAAAAATACCATGCACTCCATATCGCTGTACCAGAGCAATACCATAACATCTCAAAATCACATGGTTCTGAGAAAATCAATGTTGAAGTTTTAGGTCAACTTGTAAACTGCGATAACTATATTATACCTTCATACAATAGAAAGACTTCAATTACTTCAGTTAAAAGATAAATTATTAAGCTATTAAAAAACTCTGTGTTTTTAAGTATTAACATATATTTTTTAATTAAAATATCTTAATAATCAGACTGATTCGGACATGTTACGGTATTGCATGGAATGTCGGCACCAAATGTCAAACAGTTTGATGGACTTGTTACTGTTTTTTTTGACATGTTTCGCTATTGCATTACAGAATTCCTCTATTTAGCACTACTTTTTCACCATTCTACAGATTGTAATGAAACTATTTTTTTATGAATAAACTTCAAATCTGCTCTACCACTTGTTTTATAGTCAGTAGATATTATTTTCATGACTAATTTTCCATGTGGATTTCTACAAAGCAGCTCATTATCATAGAATTTTTCACTTATCAAACAAGGTTATTTATAAATAAATCAATTCTTCTTGTGCCCTATGAATTGTGGTTTTCCTACCTCTTTCAACCCAGAAAAGTTCTTGCACTCATTCTATTCAGGTCCAATCATGTACATTCCATAAGAAATTTGCCTTCTACCAGGCCCAGTCTCCCTAATTAATTTGGATGTTTTTACTTTACCAAGGTAGTCTCTTGTGTGAGTACCAACCAATGATGCATAATAGATACAAAAACCTGGGCTATTTCCTTATGAGCCCAGAAAATAAAAGAGCTAAGCGCCAACAAAATCCTCCAATTCTTTCAGGAGGCCGGATCGCCATGCTTGCATAGAGGTTAACTTGCTGGCATTATTAAACAATAGATTTCTTTAAGGCAGGTTTGTTGTCAGAAATAAAAACTGGATTTGTAAAATATTCCTATTTTTAATCAACAATAAGGTATCAAGAAATGAACAAAGAGTTCCATAAATAGAGCGGCTTACTTGCCTTGTATTTTATCTGTCCTCAAATTGAGGCAGTTAACCGCTGCGATTTTTTATGAATTCAGTCTGTCACAGACGTTGCTAGGTGCCGCATCGTGTTGCTTACATAATAATTGCTCAAAATGCCCTCATGTGTAATGAGATACTGCACCAATTATGCAATAAAAGTTAATAAAGGTGACAATATTATATCTTTTCATCGGTAAGTACAATTTATTACATGTTTTTTTTTCATTTCATTATGAATAATATATTATTTTAAATTTGTCTACATATGTCAATATTATTTGACACATCGATATCTTAATATGTAAATTGGGTAACTCCGAAATAGTCACTTTTCGGGATGGAATGAATTAAATACCTATATTTTTAATTAAACTGAATATGTGCACACTCAAAGAGAACACAAATATACTCTTTGACTCTTTCACAGTAAGCTTAAGTTTTAAGATATGGAATAACTCCTTTTTTTTCGAAATTACCGGCAATCGTATCGCACAAGAAATGTTTTTTGCCTGAGTTTAAAATCCAGAGAAAATCATAAAACAATAGTACTGATCAAATAATAATAATGAAGAAGAAAGAATAAAGTCAAATAAGGATCAAATTATTTTCAACAAAAGATAATAATAATTGTCTATTTATTTCAAGAGGATTGAGACTTATTAATTAAATGAAGAATATTAACCAACATGGAACAACTTTTCAAAGAATATTTACTGATATTTTTGTTCACTCACTCCTTTTTTCCATATTTTTCCTCCATATTTTTTTTATCATTTTAAGTTTTTTGTACTCAGTGCTCCACAGTTTTCTTTTTTTTTACCAAACTTAAGTATTTCTTTCTCTCCATTTTATGGTTTAAATAAGTAGCCTGTGAAGTTTATTCTACCAAAGTGCTCCCGCTATCTCTTATCATATTATAATATCAAAAAAATCATTACTCTCTCCCAGTAGTAATACCAATATACGTTGATTCGATTTGTCTTAATCATTATCATGAGTATACAATTCTCATTCTTACTCAATTCTGCATAGAGAATAGTATTTTGAACGTTGCTAATACTATCATGGACAAACCCATCTTTCTTTATAATTTATTAAGGCATTTTTTCATTTTATATATTCTGAAAGACGTGGAAGACCCTCTAATACCGTGTTCCGTTCCTTCGAGGCAGAGCTGAGGGAAATGGACTTGGTGTGGAAGGAAGTCATAAGCATTGTGCAAGACCGAGCGCAATGGAGAGCTCTTGTTGCCTCCCTATGCTCCTAAGTGGAGTTCAAAGGGAGTTTTGATTGATTTGATTCAGTAATGTTAAAAGATGTACTGAAATGTAAGTGTACAACGTGATATTATCATTTGGTTTTCTTTCATAGGTTCCCGAGAATAGGGAATGAAAAAAGAGAAGAGTGGATCAAAGTGGTTCAAAAAGATCGCAGTGAAGAAACTTGGCTACCATCTAAATTTTCAACAATTCGTTCAGTACATTTTAAGAAAGATAATATAATTGGTACATCACCCGCACACCTCTCACCAAAGAATACCGAATTTTTATACCATCATTAGGTAAATCGTTTTGTCAAAAATGCAGTTATCCATGTTGCATATCAATGTATCGACACTATAGCAACATAATAATAACATTGTTGCTAGTAAACAGTTTGTTACTATAGTAAACAAACATCTACTGAAATATAAACAATGCACTAAGTAAAAAGGTTGAATTCCATTACATTCGCAGTATAAGTCATTTATATCGAAAATTAAAATTTTCTAAGTCATCGTTATGAATGTTTTTGGCGCATTATTTAAACACAATTGGAACATCACCCGCACACCTCCCGTCCCTCCCACCAAACTGGACACAAATTTAAAGTGAATTTTCTTCCTATAAGCCACTCTATTTATGGAACTCTTTGGAAATGAAAATAAATAAATCATGAATCATTATTTGTTGGCAAATTTTCAAAAAAATAGTGGAATGCAGGAGGAATGGCTTTTGTTAAGCACACAGAAAGCAAATCATTTTTTTGCTTAAATTTATCCCAGGTGGATGTTGATATGCGTGGCATAAGCTCATCGGTATACGACTTCTTGATGAACGTCTCATGAAATTAAATTCCTTCATTTCGTCCACAGTATACGTATACTTGTAAAAAAGTACATCTGAATTTTCTCCACTGATGTAAAAAGTTTTGATGTCAGCCCACTTAATTTTATCCTGAGTGGATCCGTTTAGGTTGCCGTAGTACTTGGCAACAACACTCCAATCATAAACATCATCCGTTAACATGTTGTGAACCTTGTATGGCTTTGAGCATGCCAGTTGCACCACCGTGCTTGCTTGCTCAGGTGTGAATATAGGACCACTTTTAATTGCTTTTTGAAGTTTTCTTTCAATGCAAGAATGCATCGCGTCTGCTGCGTTTTGCGTATGTGCCTATTATTAAATAGTTATGTCTTATTGACTTAACTCCTAAGCACTTGATTGCATAAATGTACATGCTAATTAAGAATTTATTTTTATTTTGTGCTGCGCAGTTGTCAGAGTAAAAAATGACATCCTTTCCAACACACTCTTCTTTCAAAAATTTGAAAATGAAAGAAGCCATCTCGTTGGCCCCTCGCTTGGCTATTGCTTCATGCCACAAAAAGCAATGGCCTTCATTTCTTGTGAGATTGGCAATTGTAAAATTAAAAAAATTCAATTTTCTCTTATAAAAAAATACAGCCTCTCTCCCCTTCGGCAGCTGCATTACTGCCTGTAAATCAAAAGCAGCAACAACTTTTTCATTGCTGCCATCTTTTTTATCTTTGTCCATTTCTGCTCTAGCTAACTTTTTTTCATCTTCATGAAGCGTCATTTGAGGAGCCATCTCAATTATTTGGTCATCTTCGTTTGCATTTTCAAATTTATGGCAAAATAAGCACTTGACTTTGATAGGAGTATGAAATCCAATATTAAAGTGGGAGTTGAACACTTCAATATACTTGTGTTTCTTTGCGGAGGGTTTGTTCTTGTCAATGCAGTCTTTATTGTATAATCTGAACATTGTACTCTGGTCCAGATCACCACTTATAAACTCTCGTTTATTATCAGCCCTGCAGTAATGAGACTCGATGCGCGGAAAGGAGTTTATGTGGTCTTTTATACCCTCAATAATACTGTCACTTATTTTAGGCTGATTTTGATGTTTCCCTCTTTTTTCTTCTTCGACCACACCAATCGATGAAGTTTTTCTTTTGACTGCAGCAATAAACGTCTTCCCAATGCAAAATGTGTCGAGGAACATCGTCTGGCATACTCTAACTTTTTGAGAGTTTATAATAAAATAGTAGGCATAGTTTGATGCCCTGTTCGATAGATGTTTCTTATAAACATACCTAGGAGCTACTTCTGTAATTAATTGTCGAATGAAATCTCGTTTCCTTACGATATCTGGTAATGCATAGAAACCATTAAACAACTCTTGCCTGTCCATCTGGCTTACGTTACAATGAAGTTTGCAGCTTCCACCACACCCTGATTTTATAATCTTCTTCGGGACAACGCGCCCTGCGCCCTGTGATGGTGATGTAGTCTTCACCACTGTTTACTTTACATTTCTTTAAGTTTCTTGCCCAATTGTGAGGATTGCGGCTCCGTTTTCTGCTTCCACTTGATGGAGATTGAGTGGAATCATTCACGATTTCCTAAAACAAGGACACACACATTGTAACAAATTTGTATAGGACATCTAGTATAAATTATTAAATAAAGGTTACACTTGTTACCTGAATAATCTCAAATCCATTGCAAACATCTGATTGCGATTGACTGGAATCATTCACGATTTCCTAAAACAAGGACACACACTGAAGAATGGCGCAACAGAAAAGGAACATATTCCTACAACGTACAAGCAGTCTGCAACTCGAATTTACATTTTATGAATGTTATTGCCCGCTGGCCTGGCTCCACTGACGATGCAACAATGTTTAATTTCTCAGACTTAAAAAGTAAGGTCTATTTTTAGAGTTAATATAATTGTTTCATATTATTTTATGTTAAGAATTAAACTAAAGTCAGCGTCCTACGATAAGTCAAAGATGGTCATAAAAGTAACAATAGGCTGAGTATAATACTAATTTCTGTGTATCTTTTGATGACCGATTCTTGGTTATTGAACTGAGCTTAACTTTTAAGCCTAGTTCACATTGGTCAAGTATTTTAGTTGAATGGCAAGTAATTTAGTACTGAAACGTGTCTGATGAACACCTTAAATTTTCCAATCCATTTTGTTCTATTGACTTGGTCATTCACTTGGTCCCCACTACGCGTCGAAGCGCCGAATGTGTGTGTGAAGGTCTATGCATGTGTGAACCTATCACTGAGTACAAATATAATAATTAGAGAACTTTTTTGTATGCGCAGAACCGAAAATTGGTTCCTTCATTCAATAGTCAAGTGACTGAACATAAATTATCAATAATCATTAATTTTACTTTCTTCCACAAGCGCTAAACAGCACAACAAAACCCATAGGCGATTCCCTTAACTAATTTTATGATTAAAACATAAAATTCCTCTGTTTTAACGCAAAAATTTTGAAAATAAAAAATCTTAATGTCACACACCCCTACCGACAAACTTCACAGTTTGTATGAGTTTAACTGCAGTCACGTGGTACTTGTTGGGACCATGCGCAGAAGCACATTATTTCTCTAGTATTATTTTTCTTCTCAAAGGAACCTATATTCATTAGCTGCTTAAACCATAGATAATAGTAATTATTCTTTGGATAATATCATAATACGTAGGTAATTATTTCTACAAAAATGATGTTTCCTACTAATCAACTCTACTCTGGTCGAGTAACGTGTAATGTTGCTACTAAATTACTCGCTACTTGACCCAGTCTGAACTAGGCTTTATTTAATGTAACATCCTATCTTTTGTCATTGAAGATCAATGAATAATTAAGTACATTGAAATTCATAGGTATGTAGGTATCTATCAGTTATATATTTAGCAATGTGTGCAGACTTGCAATTGTGTTTTTTTGCTGTCGTTCTTGATAATAATCAGAAATGGAGAACTTATTTTGTAATACAAATATCACAAAGAAGAATTTTAAAGGGGGTTTTTGGTTGAACATTTATTTTCTTTGTTTTTAAATTAAACCGTGTTTCACAGAAGCCATAATGACTTGGAAATAGAGTTGTGATGAGTGGAAGAGGTTGCCTGCCCAGCTAGTTGTTGTGGAGAACACCAATATATTTGAGAACGGACTTGACAGTTTGTAGTGTGACGCAAGTGTGGGATATCAAGCACATCAGCTCCAAGCTGCCTGCTTGATGGCATTTATTAATAATAAATTAATGTAAATGTGATCCCGAATTAACTTCTATATAGAACTACCATTGATGAGCAAACGCCGATATCACCTGGGGAAGTTTATACTATACCAAGAGGATATCCCAAACATCGCCGCAAAAACCATTGTCAACTTCTGGGTGGACATTGGGCTCGACGGCATTCTGTGATCAAAGTGGCAAACACAATAGACCCAACGAGGGTCGCGGTGTTATTGGGGGCAATTGATTCCCGGCCAATTGATCAAAAAATAAAAATATAGAACTAGCTTTCCCAGCAGACTTTGTACTGTGGTTTTAACTATGAATATTGAAACTGAATTCTATAATGATAAATTAATTACCTTTTAACCAATGGGTCTGTTTTAAAACATATATTTTCCATCCGCATTCTGTCAATTGCACCATCTATCAAACAGCTGACAGTTTCTGTCAATCGCCGATTTAATTTCAAAATTAGAATTAAATTATACTGTATAAAAAGCACTAAGGTCAACTACTAAGTTTTTCTTAAATTTTCTATGTTTCATACAACTTTTAAAATAAGAACCTTCCTTTCAATAGTAAACACGACAAAAACAGAAGTAGCGTAATCGATAATCGTAATCTTCACGCATTATGCGATGACCATGGAAAATTACTCAATTTTTATATCTACAGATGCAAAAATTTTCTCATACACACACTGATTTAGTGCTGTCTTTGATTTTTGGTAGTATTAACTAGTCAAGTTTGAATTTTTTAGTGCAATGTGAAGACGGTGTTTTTGGAAGCAGGTGTTTACTAGGTGACAGTGCTTAACCCTGCACCCAGTATTTACTGACCCCACTTTTCGAGCCAGTGTCTATAGCAGAGCAAAAGGGCACACAATACCACATGGAACACAATTCAAAGGTTTGTATTTTACCGTATTTACATGACACTTCTTGATGACCGTGGCAATATACTAATAATTATACTAATATACAAAAGTCTGGAAGTATCTATCGGGTTTGAAAAAATATTTTTGCATATGATACCCAATTCTTGAGGAAGGCTTTAGGCTATTTCACATCAATATCTTATATTGGCTAATTCATAACGAAAAGAAATCTGTATGTACATATTATAAACTAAAATTGCAATACAAAGTATACTTTAAAAAAAAAATCTGGAGCTGTAAAATCTTGTTTAAAGACATTTATTCTTCTTCGCAGGATATGTGGAGAATCACTTGAGACCCCAATGCCCAAAGGCATTTACTAAATCATAGTAAAGACTTGTCAAATTTATATTATTAGAAAGTTGATTAACATGCTATATGAAATATCCTTTTTATCTTGAGGTTACTTTTTAAAACTATTCCTCATATTTTATCAAATTGACTTTTTTTATTTCAGATGTTTTAATTTGTGGAAGAGGCGATTTCCCGTACTTTCTTTAAAAATACGACTAAGAAAAACTACGACACAGAATGTCATAATAGCAACATCTGTCCTACACAAGATTTCTAAGAGAAACGGTATTGAAGAAGTGGACCCTGAAGTTGAGATCCCCTCTGCAGATGACGAGACTCGTGAAACTGAACACGGTGCTCAGTTGGATCATAGAATAAGACAAAACCTCATCAATGATTACTTCAACTGGTAGTTATTAATTAATTTACTTCATTGTAAATTTTGGCCTGCTTCGCCTTCTTGTTCCTTCCGAACTATAGGAAAGGCTTGCGTATTTAAGAC
The DNA here is from genome assembly GCA_963576905.1 of Mystacides longicornis. Taxonomy (NCBI): domain Eukaryota; kingdom Metazoa; phylum Arthropoda; class Insecta; order Trichoptera; family Leptoceridae; genus Mystacides; species Mystacides longicornis. The sequence continues at coordinate 5,276,039 of OY756420.1, forward strand.
TCTTGGGAGACATGTGGAGAACATGGGTAAGCCAGCTCAAGCTGGATTACTGAAGCGATTGGCTGTTGTGCTGATCTGGCACGTACGGTCTCATTTGAGACATAGTGGTACCACCTCATCCCCAAAAATCTGTTCTCAACACTAAGGATCTTCTTCTGTTGAGCCATTGTCTTTCCTATTTCCAAAAATCTTCCATAAAATAAATTACCAATATCTACGTCAAAATAAGTCAATTTGGAATACATATAGAACCAAATATTTGATGCCAAACAACAAATCAATTACGGTTTGATTTTAATTTAAACCACTACAAGATTATAACCATTTTATACTGAAAGCCAATTTAGTTTTATGGCGATCTAAACCCTTCTTCCCTTGATAGGTGAAACTCTTTGATGGAGATGCAGGGGCAGGAGGGAGTGGAGTTTCCTTCTCAGTTTTCGCTTGCACTTGCTAAACTGAGTATTGTAAAATATCTAAGTTGGTTTGCTCGTGAGAACTCCCTCAATAAGAACAAAATGATCCTTTCCAGTCCACTGTTTTTCTAACAGCAAATTTAGTGATAACAAAATTTTTGACATGTAAAAACTGAAATAAAATTCTTTACAAGACTGTTTCATTAGTTTTTATTTTTTTGTAAAAATGGAGTTAGAATGTTACTTCCTTGAGGTCTCCAATTGAAATAAGCCTCTGCTTAGTTTTCTTGTGCCACATTTCTTTATTTATGTAATTAAAAAAATATTTTGGTTTGTTCCATTTAAAAATCGAACATTAGTAATGAATTGTTAGAGTCATTAGTTGGTATTTTTTCTTTAACATCTAGTCCTGAAAAAAGGTCACAAGAATCTAGACATAATTAGAACGTTGTGCACCAACAAAGCCAATTGGCAATAAATATGAGACAATAACAAAATTGGATATAGTCATATCCTGGCGCCAAATACATGACAGCAGTTGCAGTCTTTAAATTTGGTTGCTCTCTTGTTCTCAATAATTTCCAACTTTTATCTCTATATTTCATCTATTATTAAATTTCTACTTGTTGCGTACATGAGAGTTTTCGACATGTTGAGAATTCTCATGATTAGGAGTTTCGGAGACAAACATTACCACCTAATGGCGAACGTTGTTAACGTAAAGTGATCACACTAAGCCAGCCTTCGAAATAACAGTGGAAGACGGTCGTAAGCCCGTAGTGGTTTGTTCCATTTAAAAATCGAACATTAGTAATGAATTGTTAGAGTCATTAGTTGTTATTTTTTCTTAAAATTTCTTTGTTTCAGAGTTATACCTTGAACTGTCGAGCCAAGTGTGTAGCCAGCAGATGAGACAGCATAAATGGTACGCAACTATAATTATTGGAAGAAGTGATTGATTATAAATAATTCTAAGTCAATTCTGTAGGGACATATGTTTATTAAAAAAAATTATACAATATGAAATATTGTTTATTATCACAGACATTACCTAAACTTTACATTATAAAACATTTTTACATTACACAACATTGACAATTAATTAATATGAATTGAATTCTAAATTAAATACTGCCATCTACATTACATATACATTGTAAAACAAAGTAAAAAAAAACATGTTATGCCATGAAAGTACTTGGTAATGTTAGAACAAATGGAAACTTATACAAAAAAAGAAGCAATTAAATAGGTATGTGTGTTTGTGGTACCTACAACTGTTAAATATTGACTCTGATTTTTTAACCCTCTCATATATTAAACCTTCATGACGACTAGAGGTGGGAATAACGGCTTAAATTAAAAAACGTTGTAGCAGTTTCGTTAATTTTAAATAACGTTATTTTTAAAAGCTTAAAACCTAAAAGGCTTATTTATTTCGTAGCGAAATATACCTATATAGTTGTAAAAAATTAACAACTTACCCCCCGAAGATAAACAATCACACGATCTATTAATTAAGACTCAATTTTAGGTCAAATAATTATAAAGCATTTTTAATAGAAAAAAAACGAATTTTGTATGCGAGAATAAAATAATCAGAGAAAAGCAACGACGAACAACGAACCAAACCTATACGCGCTACAAACGATACTAAAAAAATAAACAAAAGTTCTCAAAAATAAGTTAATAATAATAACAATAATTTCATAATGTTCATTCATAGGGACATTCACGCGCCTTTCGTCTCTAACAAGGTCAACCTATTTTGTAAACCTCGCACATCCCGATTTTGTCGAAAACGGGTTTTTGGTGCAGTTTTAACGTACCTCGTATCCCTCACCACTAGGTGAAACTCTCAAATCAATATCACTTTTTCTTAATTTTTTCATATTCTTAAATAATTATCTAACAACTAATATGACTCTAAAAATTCATTACTGATTCTCGATTTTTGAATGGAACAAACCACCACGGGCTTACGACCGTCTTCTACTGTTGTTTCGAAGGCTGGCTTAGTGTGATCACTTTACATTAACAACGTTCGCCATTGGGTGGTAATGTTTGAGTCTCCAAAACTCCTAACAATGAAAAACTCGCTAAAATATTCATATTCACCAAAATGAAAAACTCGCTAAAATAAATAGGTATATGTGCGTCATTTATGAAAAATTATCCCGGCCCAGAGAAAAAAGTAATCGATTCATCCATAAATTACAATCTACTGTTAAAGATATTTGGAAAATCAAATTTTCTCAATCCTTTAGAAGCACTTTATCACTGCGAACAATCCGTATTTTAATTTTAAGGAGAAATTACCAAGATTTGCAGGAGGTGAAAAAGACCACACCGAATCCTAGCCTATGATACTTTTTATTTTATTTTATCAAAATAATAATCCGGCACAAAGTGCCTTTGACAACAGTTCAAAAGAACAATAAAAGCAGCAAACAAGTATTAAAGAATAATAACAATAATTTATATATGTAATAGGAACAATATTTACATAAAATTATCAACCGTACAATTTTTCCATTTTAATTTTTTATTACTTTTTAATATTATTGTTGTATAGAGAAAGTTCATAAATCCTGGTTCAGTACTGCACAACTAATAGTGAAAAACTCAATATGATGAATAATAAAATAAAATAAATATGTTCATATGTTGGTTTAGTCGTCAAAATAGTTATACTTGATATTGAAAATAAACAAACGTTTTAACCTCATGCAAAAAAATGGACTTAGGAGAGTTACAATTAATTGCTACAAGAATATACAACACTCTATAATAGTCTACATATAGTACATCAAGGCATACATACACACACACATAGGTACCTACCTACCTACCCATACACTTTCTTTTGTACCCGGGAAGTTGCAAGGGCACGGCAGAGTGGCAGTGATATGTATACGCCTATTACAGCCACGTTAGAGAAATAACGTTAAGGCGCAAAATAATAGTTTGAATATTTTAGACGGCCACGTTAGAAATCAGACGAATAACGTAAAGGCGGAAAATAATAGTGGATTATTTTTAATAGGCGGATATCTAGAGGTGCAAAATAATAGTTTGAATATTTTAGACGGCCACGTTAGAAATCAGACGAATAACGTAAAGGCGGAAAATAATAGTGGATTATTTTTAATAGGCGGATATCTAGAGGTGCAAAATAATAGTGGATTATTTTTAATCTTAAAATATAAACTTTTTTTTTGAGACATTATTTTTGTTAGGCTTATTTTCACAGCTTACGAATAACGAATAAGGTTTAATATGAATAACGTTAGAGAGGTTATTTTTTTTTATCAAATATTTTTATCAGCTTTCGTTATAATGCCCACCTCTAATGACGACGCCCCAATACTATACAGAGACAAATCGAAATAGTTCATTTTGAGTAAAACGCATTTGAAGATTTTGTACAATGTATTTCTTTAATATCTTTGAAGAAAATAAATAATTTTTTTTATATTATCTTGCCATGTTGCGAGAAAAACTGTTATTTTTATAAAAAACATAAATTTAGTTTATTAAAATGTTTTATAAATATTTAAAAATACAAAGGTATTTCGACTTAATTTTAACGAAAATCTCTCATCCGGAAATTTTTCTAATTCTATACGGAGACATTTGATTTGTCTCTATATAAAATTGAACTTTTTGTCTATGGCTCGCATTGAGTTTTGACTTATTAATGCGTCTGTGTTCGTGTTCATAATTATAAGGTGATTATTAGTACGTATTCAGTGTTCATAATAGTGCCTTGGATTTTTTTAACGGTCGAAAATTTAATTTAAGAAGTTTTATATTGCGGAGAAAGGTTAATATCTTAAAATGAATACGAGAACTCGCAAAATTAAGATGATGATGGAAAGTATTAAGAGGTCAAGAGTCCCAGAATCGCAGATTGGTAAGTTTTAAGCAATTCTTTGAAAAAATATAACCTAAAAATTGTTGACATTAAACATAAAAAAAAACATTTAATTAACATTTCGATAAAATTTATTTTCTTATAGTATCCAATACAATTTTCTCCGATAATCAATATCTTGTGCAAATTTTCAAATACCAATAGGTATAAGTTTTTCATGTACCTAATAAATATCAAAAAATATCTTAATCTTGCAGAGGAGTCAATCAGTCATAATTCGCATGGCATACTAGGAAAAGGTCAAGAAATTGTTATATCTGACATTTCAAGTAAGACATCATTATTTGACACTATGTTAGTGGATACATTTTATTATTATTTTCATATCTAAACATAATTGTTATGTACCTATATTTTTAGATTATACTGCAAGAATTAACAACAGTCTCTGAAGTATCTTTTAGATCTGGTAGGTCTCTACGAGGCGTAATTATTCCTCATAGAGACCTACATATAAAACAATTTTTACAATCTTATATATAAAAATGGAGAGCTATTTCGCGTTGTCATCGGATGGCGCCTAAACGGCTGGACCGATTTCGCTAATTCTTTTTTTGTCGTGTAGGCTTTTATCTGGAGAGTGTCCTTTTAGAACAAAAAATTTAAGAAAAATGCATGGAAAATTAGAAAATTTAAGAATATTAAAACAATGGTGAGGTATTTCCCGATGTCATCGCATCATGCCTAAACGGCTGGACCGATTTCGCTAATTCTTTTTTTGTCGTGTAGGCTCTTATCAGGAGAAGGTTGATTTAGAAGAGATAAATAAGAAAAATGCATGGAAAATTAGAAAATTAAAGAAAACACAGAAAGTAGGTACTTAATCTTTTTAGTACTTTTTACAATATAATTTTGTTCTACTTTTGAATTTTTATTAATTGACATTTGAAAGAACTGTCAGTGGATTGATTGTTGTTGCAATTGATAGAATGCCAATGTAAAATATATCGTATGAAATAGATTGATTGGATAAGTCATATAATATTCATTGCAGTTAATTTTTATAAGGAGTTTTGGTAAGTTTTAATACAAGGAATACAAATTATTGTAATGAAGTGTAGGGAGTTTTGAAAACTTCCTTTATTTACAGAGATTTTCAAAACCGCCAAAACCAAAACAGAATCGTATATATAACATTGCTATTAAGGAGTTATACATAATTGAAGTTCATTTTATAAGGAGTTTTGATAAGTTTTAACACAAGGATTATATTGAAGAACAAGTAGAATATTTTTGTTTGTTTGTTTGAAAATCAATTCTTCGTTTATGGGCTGATTTTTAGAGAGGATGAGTACATACATATAACGTAAATATAATCTGTATCGTTAATGTGTAAAAAAAGCTGGATATAATTTGCTAATGACCTAAAGCATTTGTTTCTATATTGAAAATAAAAATTGATACACTTCTACCATGTTGTAATAGAAGTTCACTCACAGATACTGCATTAAATGAGCTTTTTAATTATTTCCACTGTTTTGAAAGAGAAGATTTTTGAACGCAATGTTGTGTGAAAGTGAGTCGAGAATTTTGAAGTATGTATATTTAGGTAATTTATTTAGAAGAGATGCAAGGTGTGAAAAAGAGATTGAAAGAAGGAAATTGGCTGGGAGAAGGGTTGGCGGTGCACTTAGACCTCTAAGAAGATATCTCTGAAATCGACAGTTGATGCACAATGCAATCCTGATACCATCCATGATTTATGGGAGTGAAACTTGGACATGGACGAAAAATTTGGAAGTTGGAATAAATGCTGTGGAAATGAGATCACTGCGTAGGATATGCGGAAAGAGACTTATTGATAAGGTGAGGAATGATATAATATAAGAAAGGAATGTGGAGTGGATGTAAGTGTAGTGACTAGAATGAAAGTGAATAAAGAAAGAAGGTTTGGGCATGTAAAGAAAATGAACGAAGAGAGAATGACTAAAAGGATATATAAATCTGAAAGAATAGGTGCAAGCAGACGAGGGCGACCTGGAATGACATAGACCGACCATATCGGTGCCGTCTTACGGGAGGGCCAAGTCAGGAGCAAAAGGAATATAAGAGCACGTATGCGGAATGTTATGCGTTTGGAGGAAGCGAATGAGTTTGGATTGGAAAGAATGGAAGTCCATACTCTCTGCCTACCCCCTTCGGGAATCAGCGTGATGGGCAAAAAAGTATTGACACCTCAATGCGTATTTTGAATCGGTACGGAGATGTTACTTATCGTACTTTGATTAATCAATCAATATTATTTTAACTGAGCAAAATAACTATTAAAATATCGAATATAATGACATACATAAATTCTTTTTTTACATAGGTATTAACATCAAATCAATCAAAATTAAAACTCTCTTTGAACTCCACTCAGGAGCAAAGTGAGGCAATAAGAGCTCTCCATTGCACTCGATCTTGCGCAATGATGACCTCTTCCAACATAATATTAACATATGTAGGTTATAAGTTTTTGATGTAAAAATAAACTCAGACCCAATGAATGCAGCGTGGTATGCAGGTTTTGCTAATGCCAGTAAATAGTCATTCGTGTTAAATAACTAAAAAAACGAATTTGAGCTCTGTTGCATAAAATCTAGAGTACCCATATTATTTATTTCGATACGAAGTTCGACGGGTCAGCTAGTAGTATTATATTATCAAATAAATTGCTAAAAAAAAACTTTTACAACAGGGATACTTCGATCAAACAGAAAAGGAAATCCTGAAATGGTTATACATGCTAAATTGAAAAAGGGTGATTATATTTGGAGACGTCAAGGAAATGTGTACGTTTCAAAGTGGCGTGACAATAGGGACGTGCTATGTATTCCCACTGGCCGTAAGCCTCAAATGGTCGAAGTGACCAATCGTTTTCAAAAAACGAAAGCAAAGCCCAATGAGATTGCAAGTTACAACGAAAACATGTCTGGTGTTGATCGATGCGATCAGATGGTTTCCTATTACTCCTGCCCACGAAAAACTGTACGGTGGTATAAAAAAGTCATTTTCCACATACGTCATTGTCACCGTGCACAATGCCTACATAATATACAAAAAGCTACATCAATCATCCAAGTCTTGATTTTAGAGGACTAATAATCAAGAAATTGATTGGTGTTTCTGAAACGGATATGGATGGAAGAAAATTCGTCTCGTCCAAACCAGGTAAGGGAGGCCATTCAAATATAAACACGGCACCTAGTAGCAGTGCTATAAATGAGTCCACTCACGGTCATTTTATAGAGAAAATCCCGATTCCTGAGGGATTCAAGCGTAAGACGTATTTCAGAAGATGCGTCATATGCAGTAAAAATAACAAAAGGAAAGAAACATCATATAGATGTAAAAGTTGTGATGGAAATCCAGCATTGTGTGTAGGTGAATGCTTCGAAAAATGGCACAAATAACAAAATTGACAATTTTCCTTATAAATATATTCATGTTAATTATTTACATATTTGATTTTATTTTTGATCATTTTATACATATTTGTGACGATATGCTGATTGACCTTTTACAACAATCAGTATTGAGTTTATGTAAATCATTTGTTGTTATTCAATTGACGACTGCATATGGCTCCATATTATTTCATTATTATTATTTTGTTCTTGTTCTTTTTTTAGTTGTTCTGATAACCTTTTTGTCTCAATTATCAAATATGTATATACTTATTGTAATTTTTATTTTGACCCCGCTTAGTGCCCGTAAGGGCCCATAGATTGGGATAAATAAACTAAACTTTCCTAATGACTTTTTTTTTTTCTGGATGTGAATGATACGGACGGATATGGGCAAAACGGCTATTGCTGCATGCATTTTTTTATCGATAATATAAGATTTTTTTTTACAAAAAATTACTACATGTTATGTTATGAAACGAATCGCATAATAAAATTAAGCGTGTTTTTTTGAGCCGCCCCCATATTTCGTGCGCCCGCGAACGTGTTAATTAGTGGAAAGTTTGTCACTGTGGGTAACGTGGATGACTTAAAATTGCTGATGTTGCCTAAAAGGTATTCTGCTTGAATTGGGTAGCTTTTGGTATGACACCCATTTCTAATACACTACAACAAAATGAGAGGACCAACTGTACTGGAAATTCCACTCATTACATTAGAATGCTAATACTCGCCTATTTATTTATTCATTTGTTATAGTGTGTATAAAAATTATGATGCTTATTTCTTTTGTAAAATTGTAAAACCATGACGACTCCAAGTGCCTGAAAAGGCCTACGGACGAGAATGAATAAATAAATAAATGAAAAAGAATAAGAAATGCTAGTATGGTCATTCTATATAGTAGAAATATAGTTACAAAAATTAGACTATAGTTGTTTGCCTACACTTTTTTACCAAGCCGAGGACCTGGCGTGGAAAATAGGGCACACAGGAAGATGCCAAGGCACCAGCGCTAGAAAATATTTGACAGACTCACGCTTCTAGTTTAAGTGTATGTTTTAGTGATTTCCGAACTTAGATAGGTAGCTCACCGGGGGAAACATATCACAGTACTCAAAAAATTCTCTTCATGGAACGAACGCAGAGAAGCGGAAGCAATGGTAAAATAAGTATGGGGAGCATTCATAGATCTCCTTGGAAACTCGCGGCTTTCCATTGGGGAGCCAAAAACCCGCACTGGCATTTCGTTTACATGTCTTCGAGTAACCAGTGGGGACATAATTCACAGTTTGGAGCCGATATTCGACAGAGAGATTACCAATGTAAATCGATTGCATGTGCTCCTTGTGTTCGTGAATATATTTATATAAAATAATAATATACCATAATATTTTTTGTAACACGTGTTTTAGCAATGGCAACAAACCACAAAGAACCAGCAGGGTGAATAACCGCCAAATGGAGATGTTGGTTAATTATATGTGCGAGCATTCCGAGTTTGCTGCTGGGAGACTACTAGGGATGAGGGGTAACGCAAATGTGTCTGCTCAGTGGACAAAACTCTCAACCCTTTTAAATAACGCAGGCCCTTCAAAATCTGAGAGTCAGTGGCAAAAGGTATATAAATATTATTTGACTTGCTTCAGATACGTTACATAAACAATATATCTACCTATAAATAAATGTATATTTGCTTGTATTATTTATATATTAGGTGTGGATAAGTCTGAAATATAAAGTGCGCACCAGAAATGCAGAAATACGCAGGGGGCGTTTACAAACTGGCAATGTGACAAAATATGCAGAACTAACCAGTTTGGAAGAAAAAGTGTTCTATTTAATGGGAGCAAATTCCTCAGACGGATATGGCGAAATAGAAAATATTCCTCCTAGTGGTTCTAGGCATCCATAAATGCAGCAATAGAGGAAACTCAGAACGAGAATGTCCCATTTGAGTTTAATGTGACACGCTGTATCACCCCAGATATTGTGTGCTCGCCACAACTCACGACTGACACGCCACAGCTTGTCACTGACACACCGCAGCTTGTGTTATTATAAAAAAAGGCTCTTAAGCCGTACATTGAATGAATAAATAAATAAATATTATCTTAACAACCTCCCTCATATGACTGTAAAAGAAAATAGAGCACAAAAACATGGATATCAATGTATGTACATGAGAGTACCCTGCCCTGAAATAGAAAATATATATCTCATGCTCTACCGAGAATCACAATGTAATAAAGGAAAAATCACCACACGATTTACTCTGAACAAACACTGCAGTTGTAGCAAGAATTCTTATCAATGCATTTGGTTATTCTGGATTTGATCCAGTAAGAATGAGGAAACACATCATGAATGCATTGAAAGGGTGCAAGGCTGACATTCCTCTTCTCGTGACTGTCTCGATATTGAGAGGAGCGAATACAATTCGCATGATGAAGACCATGAAAGACAGCGACCTTAAGAAGAAGCTTCAGAGCTTATTTAAAATTTTGAATGTTAAGCCAAAGGTGGAATCAGATTCCACTGTAGTGGCATTGCCTCGAATTGCTGCATGCTATCCAGAGTTAGTTTGCACGCTCTTACACAAAACTGATCTCGCTGGAGCCGTTACCATTGATAACGTGAAGACTGTTACATCCTCCAGTTATTTCCCAAGGGCAGCGATGCACCATTGCGTTGCATCTCTGTTTCCCTTGGAGATCAAAGAAAAGCACTACAAGATCATGGTGGCTGTGGTAATGGTGCCATATTTAATGCTTAGTGAATTGAAAAATTCTAAAAATACAGAATGGAAGAGAAGAACTCCTCTTGATAAATTCAAGACAACTCTTGGCTATCTCATGTCAAGTTATCACTCTGCATTGCTAGAGGAAAGGCTCAGAAAAGCTGCTTGTGAAAAGCTATCCATCTTTCTGGATAATAAGATGTCGGTAGATTGGGAGGCTGCCTATCCCAATTGCCTTAAGTATCTCAAGGCCAAATATGATTATGATGTTGAGGCAGAATTATCTCTGTAATCATGCTAATTAAGAATGATTGTATTCTATTCTTTTATATTTTAGTCTTTTACTTTTATATTTTTGACATTCTTATATCTAATAATAATAAGCAGTGTAATATGATTCTCAGAACGCCAATAATTAACATTATTCTTGGGCAGTTGACACTTGCGGTGGAACAAAATGAGAGGACCGACTATACTGGAAATTCCACTCATTACATTAGAATGAAAAAGAAGAAGAAATGCTAGTATGGTCATTCTATATAGTAGAAATATAGTTACAAAAAATCAGACTATAGTTGTTTGCCTACACTTTTTTACCCAGCCGAGGACCTGGCGTGGAAAATAGGACACAGGAAGATGCCAAGGCACCAGCGCTAAAAATTTTTTTGACAGACTCACGCTTCTAGTTTAAGTGTATGTTTTAGTGATTTCCGAACTTAGGTAGGTAGCTCACCGGGGGAAACATATCACAGTACTCAAAAAATTCTCTTCATGGAACGAATGCAGAGAAGCAGAAGCAATGGTAAAATAAGTATGGGGAGCATTCATAGATCTCCTTGGAAACTCGCGGCTTTCCATTGGGGAGCAAAAAACCCGCACTGGCATTTCGTTTACATGTATTCGAGTAACCAGTGGGGACATAATTCACAGTTAGGAGCCGATATTCGACAGAGAGATTACCGATGTAAATCGATTGCATGTGTTCCTTGTGTTCGTGAATATATTTATATAAAATAATAATATACCATAATATTTTTTGTAACACGTGTTTTAGCAACGGCAACAAACCACAAAGAACCAGCAGGGTGAATAACCGCCAAATGGAGATGTTGGTTAATTATATGTGCGAGCATTCCGAGTTTGCTGCTGGGAGACTACTAGGGATGAGGGGTAACGCAAATGTGTCTGCTCAGTGGACAAAACTCTCAACCCTTTTAAATAACGCAGGCCCTTCAAAATCTGAGAGTCAGTGGCAAAAGGTATATAAATATTATTTGACTTGCTTCAGATACGTTACATAAACAATATATCTACCTATAAATAAATGTATATTTGCTTGTATTATTTATATATTAGGTGTGGATAAGTCTGAAATATAAAGTGCGCACCAGAAATGCAGAAATACGCAGGGGGCGTTTACAAACTGGCAATGTGACAAAATATGCAGAACTAACCAGTTTGGAAGAAAAAGTGTTCTATTTAATGGGAGCAAATTCCTCAGACGGATATGGCGAAATAGAAAATATTCCTCCTAGTGGTTCTAGGCATCCATAAATGCAGCAATAGAGGAAACTCAGAACGAGAATGTCCCATTTGAGTTTAATGTGACACGCTGTATCACCCCAGATATTGTGTGCTCGCCACAACTCACGACTGACACGCCACAGCTTGTCACTGACACACCGCAGCTTGTGTTATTATAAAAAAGGCTCTTAAGCCGTACATTGAATGAATAAATAAATAAATATTATCTTAACAACCTCCCTCATATGACTGTAAAAGAAAATAGAGCACAAAAACATGGATATCAATGTATGTACATGAGAGTACCCTGCCCTGAAATAGAAAATATATATCTCATGCTCTACCGAGAATCACAATGTAATAAAGGAAAAATCACCACACGGAATACCCTGAACAAACAAACACTGCAGTTGTTCAAAAACAACCTACCGCTAATGACAAACGTCTAAGAACGAGTGCAAGAAATAAAAGCAACAACAGAGATATTATTTTACATTATTGGAAGAACGAGCTTTCAACGATGCCATGGCATTTAAAGTATTATCAAAGCATGCTGAAGGGATCGATTACTTATTCCAACGAAGAGGAACAGAACGAATTAGAACTGCCACCACTGTTGCCAGAATTTTGGTATTTCAAGAAACAACAGAACAACGGATGGAAAGGGCGAAGAAATGAGTTATCAATAAGGAGTATTACGCAAGACATTATCAATAAAGAAATAATTGACATGTTGATAGGACTACTAGAAAAAAACAACATCGACGTTGAAAATTTTAGATCAAAAAGAAGGGCATTAACTGGCAAAAAAAATTTTTTATTCTTTATCGGACCACCGTCGACAGGAAAACGATGATAATGGAGTCACTGGTTCAAACTCATTTTAATTACACGGTTTAATGTCTGGGTCTTCGTTCAATTTTGGTAGTTTAACATACAGTAACGCGTGTTTTATGGATGAATGTAAGCAAACGGATAACCAGTTTGAACAGTGGAAGTTATTAGTATCAAGAGCACCGATGTCCACAGATGTCAAGTACAAAGAAAGAACAGATATCAAAAATTGTATATTTGTTCCAATTATCCGATAGAACTATATACAACAATACCAGATGCCAATGATGCTATTGAAACACGAACAATAACATATAGATTTCATAGCTAGTTGATAAAAAGTGTACAGTATCCGTGCATTACTGGGAACAATTTTGGAATCAAACACAATTCTTTTCATCTGTTAAAAAAAAACAACTTTTATTACAAACTTGGCATTCGAATGGCTTTGAGCATGTGGGTGTTTAATTCTTTGATTGATTAAACTTTTTATTGCAAATATTACATTCGTATGGCTTTTCTCCGCTATGAAGTCGCACGTGTGCGATTAGGTTTCCTAATTTGGTAAACATTTTAATGCGAACTTTGCTTTCGTATGGCTGGATTCGCATTCGAGTCTTTAAAGGACACGGTTGATTGAACTATTTGTGCAAACTTAAAAAACAGCTTAAACTTTTTATTACAAACTTAGCACTACAATGGCTTTTGAAAGTCGATTGTTTCGATCAACTCCACGCTTGCTATGATATAGCATGGAAATCAAGGAGGTCGGGATGAAAATATTTTACTACTGTAGCATACCATAACCTTTTCCCCTACCCCATGTGTCATCTAGGCCGGTAAAACAGTCACCTGCCACAAGCTTGCAAAAACTATCAACAGAGGTCTCACCCCACAGGATACACCAGGACCTGTTAGAAGAGTGGGGAGGCCCCACCACAACAGTATATAAGGAGCTACACAACCACTGAACCAGCAGTGTTCATTTGGCTCTCACAGTCCGAGCACTCGCAAGTGTTAACCAGAGAGTTTTTGGTCGGATTCCCACCTAAGTTTTCTGCCTAACACTTCTTGCTTGCGAGAACCGTTGCCAAGAGCGTTACATTGGACATCCATGGACGTTTCTTTTACGGTCACCGCCTGTTGAAGCCAGAACAATCGCCATGCATTTTATTATTTGTAAATATTGTACTTGCTTGTTATACAGACCAAAATATACTTTTCTTGTTTACCAGAAAGACATTTTTTTTATCTCATAAAGGAGAAAGTGTTACACTACCTAATTGTGCAATTGTCAACAGTTTTGTTTTATACAAGCAGACACTGAAGCAAGTAGATCCCAAGAAAAAGAATATAACACACTTGCAATTTCGATCGTCGTTAGCCAATGAATTGATTGAAAAAAAAGAGGTCCACTGATCCAAAAAGGGCAAGGAAGAAAGCGTGGACATCCTGATGGGAGACAGACTGTGGCCAATACCAGCAGATTGGTGAATGTTGGCAGTCATTTGCCACAAATAGGCCCTACATACCTACAGAAGATGTGCCTATTGTAGCACTTAAAAAAAAAACAAAAAAGAACGATTTGTACAGAGTGCAAGGTTGCAATCTTTATAGAGTGTTTTGTGCCCTTCCATCAATCAACTCCATATCGTACATGTCACTAAAGGTTTTATCTTCCTGAACATACATATGAAAAAAAAGTGGTAGGTATGCTTACCAGTAAACATTTCATGATTTACTAACATTGTAATGCACACTGGTAAAACGGTTTACCACCCATTTTTTAAATAAATATAATACTTATTAATGTGTTGTTAACTTCTTTTAACCTCATTTTAACATTGAAAAGAATTAAAAAAATTTCTGACCATGCATACTGCCCTATAAAGGGTTAAGGAAGAACCAGATAATTTAGAATTCATTTGTGAAAGATCGCAAGTTCGTATCAATCTGCATATGGGAATAAGAGTAGATGTTTGTGAATAGTGTGGTGGAGAGCCAAGTTACGATTACTGTAATCCTATAAGTGTTGAAGCTACTAATTAGGGCATCCTATAATATATTGTAAATTTTGCAAAATCGAATTGGTTAAAGTTGAAGAAGAATGTTGGATATGTGAACAAATATTAAAGATTACCATGAAAGATACAAAGATTACCACATACCAGGCTTTGTGGTGCACAAAAGTAGCGGAACGTCGGCCTGATGGAATTTTGGATTGACATTTTCTTCCCTTTGTTTTCGTTCAGGTCACAGCACAACAGCTATGGTAAAAATCACTGATGACATTCGAAACGAAATGGAGGACAGAAAAATCACTCTCCTCGAATTATTAGACTTCAGTAGGGCCTTCAATAATGTAGATTTTGATATGTTGATAGCAAAGCTTAAATATCTTAATCTGTCCAGTACTGCTGTTAAATGGTTCGAATCATATCTCAGAGATCGAACACAGTGTGTTAAAATGAGTCAGTTAACTGGCGTTACAATACTAATAGACACATCAAACAATGAAAGTGGACGATTATTACAGATTTTAAAAAGTGAAAATCATCTAAACATACGTCAAAGAAACATCAATCCCAGCCTGTTATAACCATCTCATAGACAAAATAAAACCTCCCCCAAAACAGATAGTAAACCGGTAATACTTATAATGGAAATACAACTCATAAGTTTTCCAAAAATGCTGAAAAGTCAACAGAACAACCTGAGTCGGGGGCTCGAAACAAACACAATAGGAAATTCAGGGATCTCTTTACAAGAAAATTTTAAAGAATTTATTCAAATCGAGATTGATAAGTATTTGATTGGATTCACATAATATAGCGGGTGTATAAACTATGAATAATGCCAATTGATCGGATTTTGGATCACCTATCTCTGAATAAACATATAGTTGAGTACAGGACAGTGCTGCCATTGCCATCTGTTGAGGAAACAAATAAGCGTCTTATGAATTGATCGGTCTTGTGGATTAATGTTTATTATTGGCAGTTGCGCTGAGTCAGCTATCAAGCATATTAATGACAAGCCATTGGAGGCCTGACGATTCTATGTTTTTTCAGTCGTGATTTGTTTCGTATGTGTTGTCTCTAATAAACAAATCTTACTTGATATTTTTTTTTGTAGGTTTCACAGACATTGAGATGTGAGCTGGATAGGGAGTCACTCCCAAAAGACCGAATCCACTTTTGTCTGAAGATAATGGGGAATCATAGTCATGAACCTGCAAGTAATGAAAAATGAACGAGAGGATACACTCCTAATGTTTGTTGGAGAAATATCACAATTAGTCAACAATGGCGTTACATCCACAAGGGATATTGAAATATATCTGAGAAGTTTCATTGATAAATTTTCTGAGAACAAACCCAAGTTTTATAACAAAGCATTTTTTATCCTTCCAAGGATATAATTTATTTCCCCGTAAACAAGGAACTTTGTAAAATAAGGAAGTCCAAATGTGACCAGGATGCTTTTTGCCAAGCTATCGAAAAGCGGAAGACAGAATCCGTTGAGGACAGTTTTTTCTTTAGGCCACATACTTAAGAAACTAATTTGTTGTTTTGCCGCACAACGAGCTGGCAAAAGCACATGCTGCAAAGATATGGCACTATTTGTTCGCTGGTTTGTCTATTATAAAGAGTTGACATCCTGACAGGACACCCTGATTCTTTATGACAGAGAATTGGAAATTGGTGCCCTAGTGCATGCGTTTCAAGGTAGCACAGTTTATCTTTTTGTGCATTCCGTAGAGAACAGTCATGGCAAAGATGGCCGAAAAAAACTGAGAACATAGAAATCTGGAGTGGATTATACGCAAAAATAGGAACGGAATGCCAGATTTCAAAAAAACAAAGAAAGGAGACCGAGAGTCACGAAGTTATGGGCCATTATTAGCCATAAAATGGAGGGAGGTACATATGCTGACAACTCTGCACGATGACCAGATGGCTGAAACCGGAAAAGTTAACAGGTTAACAAAAGAACCAATTACCAAACCCAAGTGCATTATAGAGTACAACAAAAATATGGGCGCAGTTGATAAGACTGACATGATGCTAAGTAGTCTGTCTTGTCTACGGAAGAGTTTGAAACGGTATAAGAAACTCGCTTTTCATATAATTGACCTGTATCTTCTAAATGCATATTTTTTATATAAACATGTTACCAATAAGCAAATTTCGTTGGCCGATTTTCACCTCAAAGTAATACAACAACTTTTAGAGAAAAACAGAGTTGAAGTTGAAAACAGAAATTCTCTCTCTAACGCTCGGAATCCTCTAAGAATTGGCGAAATATCATCTCTAATATCCAATCATATGCCCGAACCAGTGCTTCCTTCCTCAAGCATTGAACATCCTTACCAACGATGTCATGCTTGTGCACTTAAAAAAAACCGTAAAAATACTCGATACATGTGATACCACAAATCTCGAAAGCAACTCGTTGAAAATGTCTGATTTTAGTATAAATGAGGAATTAGATCCAAAGAAAACAACGAATCTTGCTTGTCAGAAAAGTTGCAAATTTAAATGCTTTGATAAATTAACTGAAGCGGTGCGTAGAGAAATACATAATTCCTTTAATGAAACTCAAAAGCGGGTCACTTGGATTACATATTGAAGTACACTGACAAAACCCAAAATCTAAAAATAGCACAAGATGTAATTCACGAAGATAATTTACAAGAAAATATTTTCTTCCCTGGCCTACCGGAAATCCGAACGAGCGGATTCAAGTGTGTAATATATCTGATGGAGTGCGAATGTTGTTCTACCTCCGCGTGGTGGACTCTGGGCGGCATCCGGTGCTACGTCGCTTATGGAAGGATCGACGTGAAATTGTGATGATATCTTCAGAATTCGATGGCCAATTGACCAAAACTACTAATCGTCGAGGAAAGGAAGTTTTCAAGCCGAACACGGTAATAGAATACAACAAACACATGAGCAGCGTAGATTTCCATGACCAGATGGTTACATACTACCCGTGTCGTCGGAAAACTTTGAGGTGGTATAAGAAACTGGTAATTCACATTTTCCAATCAATCCTAATAAATGCCTACTATTTGTACAATGCACAGAGTGAGCGGAAAAAAAGTCTATACGATTTTAGACTGGAAGTAATTGATAATTTTCTTGGACCTCCTCATTCTGCCGTTCCTCGTCCATCAGTGTCAAATGTAAGACATTTGCCAGCCCCATGCGAAAGAAACGACAAAGGAAAAGTCAAAAAAAGGCAATGCAAATATTGCTGGGAAAAAAATAAAAAACGGACCGATTTCAATTATTGCTGCAAGGAATGTCCACAGGTACCTGGATTTTGTATCGAGCCCTGCTTTAGGAACTCATCATCATCATCATTGGCACTACAGCCCATCGTGAGCCTCGGCCTCCTCCAGAATTCCCTGCCATTCCCCCCTGTCCATCGCCCGCCTCCTCCAGTTAGTCACCCCCATTGCCCTGAGGTCCTCCTCCACGCCATCCATCCACCTCAGCCTTGGCCTTCCCACACTACGTCTCCCCTCTGGTTTTGTACTAAGAAATCTTCCTTGGAGGTCTGTCATCCTCCATTCGCTGGACATGCACCAGTCCTAAACTTTTTAGTCTACTTCACGAAAATAAGACTAATG
The DNA here is from genome assembly GCA_963576905.1 of Mystacides longicornis. NCBI lineage: Eukaryota > Metazoa > Arthropoda > Insecta > Trichoptera > Leptoceridae > Mystacides > Mystacides longicornis. The sequence goes on from OY756420.1 coordinate 5,294,520, forward strand.
CGTGTGGTACAGTGAAGTCAAATAGAAAGGGGATGCCAAAATTTCCCAACATAGCAAAAGGTGAAGCTGTTAGTATGCACAATGGTAACCTTTTGGCCATGAAATGGAAGGATAAAAGGGACGTCCATATGCTTTCAACCATGCACACTGGCTCCATGGCAGATCGGGAAAATTTAATTTCAAAACTGGGCAACCCATTATAAAGCCAAAATGCGTTTTGGACTATAATGTCAACATGGGGGCGGTTAATAAAACTGATATGTTGATTGGCTCAGTTGAGTGCACTGGCAAACTGGCCTTTCATATAATAGACATGATGCTGCTAAATTCTTATACCACTTTCCTCACGACCACTAGAAAGCGACCAACATTTCCCCAATTTCACAACATCATTATAACAAAATTGTTGGAAAAATACCGGGAACCTACTAACAGCCGGGTAGGAAGACCACCAACTATTCCTGGGACTTCGGCTTCCAAAAAGCCATATTATAAAAATTGTCATGTGTGCTCCCAAACTTCAAGGCGACCAAGAAAAAGAAAAGCTACGAGATTTTGGTGCGAAGAATGCAGAATACCTCTTTGCTGCTCACCCTGCTTTCAACAATATCATACAATTACAAATTATTTCTGATTTCTTATCACGTTTTTTAAATTCTTTATCAAAAATTTGCTAAACGTTAAATTGTGAACATGTACCTAATGAGTGACATTTCTCTTCACGGACTTGGTGAATGGAGTATACGAACATGTACGCTTGTATGAAAACTTTGTTGAGGTATGGTATGTTATATATTTTTTTTATTTGTGTCATGTTTATCGAATATTGATGCAGTTTATATTGTTTAAAATAATAAATGAATATTTCTACGTGATTTTATCTCTGAAACAAATTGTATTTTTTGTAATAAAACAATAAACAATGAAATTTTGTTTCCTGGAAATTTATTCAGCACTGGTGTGTCAGTCCATTGTGACTTATTGAGATGTTAAGTAACCACTAGCAAGTGTTATACCTTTTTGAATAGCTAAAGACACGTAGATGTTTTTGAAATTATTTGCAGAACAAGTTCCATAAATTAAAAAAAAAAAAAGTGCTTCAAAGTTAAAAACACTTAGTGAAAACTAGCTGTCTTTTTAAGCTGTTAGTAGTAGGTTCAGTTTTTGTAAATCATTTTTATTAATTGACATGTCCTCTCACTAACGAATCAAATTCATCAGAAATGACCTAAATAATAACGTCCTTTAATATTCAGTATGACTTTTCCTGTAACCCTGTATATTGTGAAGTTATTGCAGTACATAGTATACACGAAATACGATCGCAATGTGAATACCGGCCGACAGAGCTGTCTGTATAGGTCAGTTTTTGGCACACGTTAGATTCTCGCTGGTTACCCCAAAATTGTACGTTTTCTTCAATTTATTTTCATAACATAAAAAATAATTATTTAGAGTTCAAATGATCCATACTATCTTGTCAGCCGCATTGCGTCACCCCTAGTGAGGATGACGCACTCTCGATGTGCGCGTTCGATAGGTAATTTTTCCGACTTATGAACCTAAAAGAAAAAAAACCTATTTCCTGAAATTACCCACGTTATTTAATTTTGAAAATTTCGAATTTCGTCAGCACCACTGGTTTTAACCATATAAAAGTTTAGCAGTGAAAGTGTTAACCTGTTCCTGAAACAGATATATTTGTGTTTCAGTTTAACATTTGAATCTTGAAAGCGTTAAATTAAAATCAAGATAATAATGTGGTTGTCGTAGAGTTAGAGTACTTCAGTTTTGAAATTATGTATATTTTTTAAACTATCTATTTCTATTTGCAGCTTTACAATTTCTAATCTAATTTTCTCTTTTTCTAGGATCACTTTTTCCTTTTCTTCTTTTACCTTCTCCTTCTCGTCCAACAAGACCTCCTGCTCTAAAGCTGTCTTCTCCGTCTTGGCTTTGAAGTATTTGGCCAAGGCTTCATCTTTTTCAGCTTTGATGCTATGCCCAAGTCGTCTTAGTTTCGATACTGTAATAAAATATTTTAGAAGTTATTCAATTATGATTGGTTACAGCCAAACCACTCAAAAACGAGTGTAGGGTTTTGAAAAAAAATATGAATGTTTGATGGAGGAATATATCTGTATGGTAAGTAGGTATGTTCATTTTGGAAATGCTTTATATTTTGACACATTACCAAAAAATTGTGTCAAAATTTGTATAAAAATAAATAAAAATGGAGACCTATTTCCCGATGTCATCGCATCACGCCTTGACCGATTTCGCAAATTTTTTTTTTGGCGTGTTTGCTTTTTTCAGGACGAAAGAAAAAATTAAGAAAGTTGAGTGGGTAATGAGAAATTCAAAGAAAACTCTAAGTAGGTGGTAACCTTCTTGGTATTTTAACAATATAGATGAACAGAACAGACGTTGTCTAGTGGGGCAGTAAACTCCAATAATTATATATGTAAACTGTTTGTTAAGTGTAATTGATAATGGAAATAAATTAAAAAAAAATAAAAATAAATATAATTTTTATTCCAAATTTGATAAATTGAAATTAAATTAATGTTTAACAGGATCTGTCAGTTGTTTGATAGTTGATGCGATAGACAGATTGTCGATGGAAAATATATGGTTTGAAACAGACGCATCGATCTAAGTTATATTGGTAATAAGCTTATCATTATACAAATTAGAATTCAATATTCACAGTTAGGAATAGGAATACAGGACAACGTCTGTCGGGAAAACTAGTATTGAAGATATTCACAGCATTTTTGTATTTTAACAATATAGATGAACAGAACAGACGTTGTATAAATAAGCTTATCATTATACAAATTAGAATTCAATATTCACAGTTAGGAATAGGAATACAGGACAACGTCTGTCGGGAAAACTAGTATTGAATATATTCACAGCATTTTTGACAAAGTGAGTGGTTGAGGAATGGAATTCACTGGCGCAGGAGGTTGTGGAATCAACATCTGAGAAAATGTTTAAGAACAGGCTGGACACTGGACAGATACCTTGTCTCAGCGCAAGCTAAGAAACTGGTGTGAACGCAATCCTGTTACCATCAATGATGTATGGCTGTGAAACGTGTCAATGGAGCGAGAATGACATGGATCCAAGATCCAACATATCGATTCTGTCCTCAAGGAAGGTCAGATAAGAAGTAAAAGAAATAGGAGAGGTTGTATGAGAAATGGTATGTCAGTAGAAGAAGCGAAAGAAGTGTGCTTGGATAGAAAGGAGTGGAGGGGTCCATTCTCTCTGCCTACCCCCTACGGGATATAATGTGATGGGTAAAAAAAATTAAAAAAACAAAAAAGATAGTATAACTGTCATCAAATTTCATTATTTTGCAAAATTTTTAAGTTTCCATACTGTAAAAATGTGTCTCATGACAGTATTGTTTACATCCTGTATAATACAGCTGTTTAAAAAGAGTGCATAAAGTGTAACGTCATTTGACTCAATCGTAGTTCAACCATCCGCAAATTTGTATAGAATCCATTTCATGAAAATTAACTTTGTATACAGGTGTGTAAAAAAAAGTAACTTACAGGGCACTCTTTGTGAGGGATGTGAAGGTATGGTTTGGTCTGGTGACATGGTTCGGGGCGTGGTAAGTGCCTCCTCCAATTCCATTTCACCACTATCCATGAACACTACTTCCCCATCTTCCACGGGCTCATCACAGGGAGCAGAATATTTGTTGCGTGTGGCACCCAGCATGGCTGCCACAGCGTCCAAGGCCTCGTCCGGTGGGATGTAGGACTTGCCCACGCCAGTCTGAAAACAAATAATGTACATTTTAGAAATAGCGGCGCCCATATATATATATTTTTTTAAATGAATCTGTGCTCATTCGAAGTGAACACAAAAACACTTTTGACATCTTTCACACTAACCAAAGGGTTGTGTCAAATATTGAAGATGAATTATAAAAATATTGCTCTGTTTTTGTTATCTTTTATTTACGTATTTTGGCTACTTTTTCCTCAAACTAAAAATCTGTTATTTGGTTAATGTTTTGCCTATTTTTATAGCAAGTGTTATACCTTTTTGAATAGCTAAAAAGACGTTTAAAAAAGTTTTTGAAATTATCTGCGGAATAAATTCCATACCTTTTTTTTCAAAAAAGCTCTTCAAAGTTGAAAACATTTTTTGAAAATGTGTAGTAGCCGTGGAAAGTGTGTTGATTTGCGCAGCACTTTTATGTTAGCGGGTTGGCAAGACATTGGTTTCTGCTATACGTTTTCTTGGCGGTTCCTCGTGTTTCGTTATAAAATCTTTATTTATACCTGTTTTATACTGTTTAATGGATGTATTTATAACATTGAGGGTTTGTCTAGTGTTTTGTGTTAATTATAATCCGGTTTTACTTTTTATTTTAAGTTTTGTGTAGTTTTATAACATTGTCTATACAGTTTCTATTTTTAATATTGTTATTTTTAAGTTAGTCACAGCTGTTTTGGTAATATTTTTATTGTTAACATTCGTGGTTTAACTATTATTTACATTATTATTATAGTTAAAAGACTTTCTAGAGGTATATTATGTACCTACCTCAAATACCTAGTATAGTGTATGTGATCAGAGTATCTTAAATGTATCTTAAAATTTTCGATAACTACTGACATATTTTGGTTTAGAGTACTTCTTGATCTGGATCAAGGGTGGATCCAGGGGGGTCAGGGAGGTCATGACCCCCCCTCCCTCTGAGCTAGGTCCAGGTCTTATATCTTTAAATACAGCAGTACTTAATTTAATAATAAAATACCTACTTTTGTATTATAATTATATTTTTTTAGGAGGAAAAGTGTTGTTTCAAGATACCAAATTTAGGAAATGACCTTTTTTTAGCAAAAGTTTAGTTTCTAGATAGGGGGCGTTCAAGTATTACGTAACGCAATTTGGGGGGGGGGGGATCTTGCAAAACGTTACTGTGCGTTACAAGGGCGGGAGGGGGGGTTCGAACAACGTGTCATGTAACGTTAAATAAAAAAAAATAGAGAAATAAATCTTCCAAGTTGGGCAACCCTTTTCGTTTATGTTTTACGGGGAATACCTCGATTGTACCGTACGTCATTTTTATTTTGTTCTCCAAAGTTGGACACCCTTTTGGTTTATGTTTTACGGGGAGTCCCTCGACTGCATTGTATGTCATTTTTATTTCGCTCTCCCAAGTTAGCAAACCTTTTCTTTTATTTTTTTACGGGGAATCCCTCGACTGTATTATACTTACGTCATTTTTATTTTATTTTCATTGTCAGTATTCGTTAGTGCTTAAAACACGCAGTACACATAAACACAAATTGCTTGTAGTGAGTGTCGTTAAAGTGAGTTTGGAGAATTATACTATAATGTCCTCAAAAGCGAGGAATTTACATCATCAACTGTTCTTGGCCTATAAAGGCTCTCATGCTGTCTTCCAACGCAGCTATGCCAAAAAAATACCAACGAAATTTGAAAAACAGCAAAAGAAAAAAAAAATTTATGGAACATATAAATAATATTATACGAGAGTTCAGTAAAAAATTAGTCTCTTGGGTGTTACGTAACATTTAGGGGGGGGGAGTACATAAAAACGTTACGGCGCGTTACATGGGAGGGTAAAAAATCTTCAAAAATTGCGTTACGTAATACTTGAACGCCCCCATACCAAATTTTGGAAATGACCTTATTTACTATGTGACCCCCCCCTCCTCTGGCGCCAAAGATGAATCCAAGGAAAGATCCAAGGGGGGGAGTCAGGGGGTCATGACCTGGGCTGGGTCCAGGCCTTATATATTTAAGTACAGTACTTACATTTATTAATAAAATACCTACTTTTCTATTATAATTTCTTGTGGGTCATGATCAAAAGTTTAAATTCCAGATAGATATCAAATTTAGGAAATTACCTTATTTTTTTTTTAAGAAAAAAATAGTTTCTAGATACCAAATTTTGGAAATGACCTTTTTTACTATGTAACCCCCCTCCCTGGTATTTTATAAGATATAAATTTAATTAATTCATAGCATTTAATGTTGTTTAACGGTTTCTTGGTGAATCACATCATAATATGAGTTTCTCTGAATAAAGATAATATTTACATATTAATATAACTCAACTATTAATTATGCACATTAATAAATATTAAACAAAGCAAATTATTACCTGAAAAATAGAAACATTCTATTCTGGAGGATTTACTTTATTAGTTTGAGTACCTACAAGAACCAAACCTATCAACAATATTGTAAGAACCACCTCATAAATATAGGAAAAATAAAAATTGTGCTAGTATTTTATATTACTAGACATTTCAGTTGCTTTCTTAATCGATTCATATTAATGTTTTCAATTTTTAAATCTTTTTTCGTTGAATAAATGCGAAAAATACACAGCATACTCCGCATTTCCCATACAAATAGCAATATTCTTGCCTACCAACTGTGCGAAAGAGACAATTCAAGATTGCCTCACTTCGCCGCTATGAAAAGATATCAAGGTACTCTGTCTAGGTATATGTATAAAAGTCTATGGGTCCAATGTGTTAGTTTGTTTTACTGCAACTGTCAAGTCAAAATAATGTTATTTTATTTCTGTTATTTAAATATTTTTAAGGGAAACCAAACAAATATATAAAATAATTAATAGATATTATTTTCTGTATTAAAAATAAATATTTCGAGGTTATTCCCATTGCTTTATAATAATATTATGTACTACGTGCGTCATCTTGTGATTTTGACATTTCACTTACGGCCGGTTTCATAAAAAATAAAGGAGACTTACTCCCCTTAAAAAATAACAGGTTTCATAACAACAAAACGACATTTAAAACCGATTTTTAGCTAAAGTACCGTTATTGATTATTATTTTTAGTTAAAGTCGACTTTAGGTAGTTCAAATTTTTACCACCGGAGTTCGTAGAAAATTTCGTGGCGCTTTCTCTGTCACAAAGATAAACATTTTGTATGCGGTGACACTGAACAAAAATGACTAAAATAGGGCGGTAAACATAGCAAAACGGGAAGAATATTATTGTTTACAGATTTCGTTTACTAATTCATAAACCATAATAATAAATTAACACAAAAAACGGCACTTAGATGCTCTATTGAGAAATGAAATTGACAGACCAACAGAAATTCCACAAAAATATTAGTAAAAAACCTATGTTTTCCATAGATTTCCCAACACCACCTATATAAGAAGGCCTTAGTGCAGGCGGCCATTTTTGGCCTCCCGCGTCACGGCTGCCGGTGTGTAGACAGATATCATAGTTCACAGGTAAGTACATACAGATACCTATTAGGTGAGTGAATGTTGGGCCTCACGATGTGACGCAGCACTAAGGCCTTCTTATATAGGTGGTGTTGTAGATTTCCATGGTAACACTACCAACTTTAAAATATTTTTTTTGACATTTCAAATTTTAGCTGGAATATTTTATATGAAACGCGTCAGCTTAAAGGAGTCTTTAAATTTTGAAAGGAACTTTAACTAAAGTGTTCTTTTGAAGCTTTTTATGAAACCGGCTGTTAGCATTACTACCAAAGTGAGATATTTTTATAAAATAGACGATATTTTGTTCCTATTTTGATGTTTTATAGAAAGCATTGTAATCCGATTTATAAATTGGTCGAAAAAAAAATCATCAACAATTCCGAAATACGGTATCAAACAGACAAAATTGACAAAATGCTTGTTCGAAAGATCCACCCTTAATCTAGTGTGATGGTTTCAAAGTTGTTTGTTTGTTTTTGGCTATATGTTTGATTCTTTTTTTCTTCACTGTTATGTATATCTGAAGAGAGATGTGCTAGAGCAGTGGTCGTCACACTTTTCTGTTCAAGGGCCACATTGGACAATGTGAGCTCTCACCGTGGGCCGCGTCATGGGCACCAGCACCCCCCCCCCCCTTCACTAGATTGATTGAAAATAAACAAATAATGTATATTTTACAGTAAAAATTTAAATAACTTTTTGGTTGCCATAAAGAAAGTGTGAAAAAATATTAGGCGTAAAAACAAGTGTCGGAAACAGCTACATTTTATAGATATTATTGAGCTTATTTATTACTAGTATTTAAGCCCCTTAATTTAGAAATTGAGCCAATTAGTCTATAGCTTATACAATTTTTAATGTTTGTTCGCCCTTCTGGCTTGACATATTTCAGTGTTACCGTGCCATTTTAACAGGAGGTCGTATATACTTTTTCTTATGATCTTCGTAACAATCACTCTCCAATTGAAAATAGTTGTAATTTTAAAATGATTTTTTTTACAAAATAGATTTTGATAATAAATTAAAATATAATGTTATGATTAATTATCAATAATTCCATAACCTATATATAAAAAATGATGGTCTAATGGGCGAACTGTGCGATCTGGAGTACGCGGACGACCTAGCGTTGTTCAGTACGACAGTGGAGGAATTACAGCGCAGTGTTTCAAGACTCTGCGACGAAACAGCACGCCTCGGCCTTCGGGTCAATGCCAGTAAAACGGAGCTCATGGCGAATAATGCCTGCCCCGTTAAACAGCTACCGATAACCATCGATGGTCACCAGGTCTCCCGGGTGGATAAATTTAAGTACCTGGGAGCAAACATTACCACCACTGGTGACCTCGGGGCTGAGCTCCCGATACGTATCGGTATGGCAAGTGCCGCCTTCAACAACATGAATGAATGACCAAGATATGGAAGGCGTCAGCGTTTAGTGTCGAGACGAAATGTTAACTGTTTGATGCGTGTGTGTTGCCTGTTCTCCTGTATGGGTGAGTCTGGCACCTGAATTTGGCCCAGGCACAAAAAGTATCTGCATTCGAAAAGAAGTGCCTCAGGAGAATTTGGGCAAAAGATGGTACCACCGCATCACGAACGACGCTATACGCCGGCGCACCCAGCGTGAGCCCATCACCTCTACTATTATGTGGAGGAGATGGACTTGGCTGGGACATGTGTTAAGGCTACGGCTACACTATGGCCCATGCTGGTCCAGGATGGCCAAATAGGGGCTCTGGCCAAGCATTGGCAAGTAGCAACATTTGGCAAATACACTTGTACACCTGGCTACACTATTGGCCCAACTTTGATAGCTGGTACGTGGTACGCACGCTAAATTATAGGTTATCGTGAACGCATCTTGAGCGTGTTTTTTGTATTAAAATTGACCAAAGTAAATATTTAATATATATTCTTTAGTTTAAAGTACAATAAAAGAAACAACTTTGTGATTTATTAAAAAATTATAATATGTTATTTTGTTCTTCTGTGACAAATCTTGTTTTATTTTGTTATTTTGTCAATATAAACCAATGGACGCACTATTTGGCAACACAATATTAAACCTACTGTCTTTTTACGTATACTGTTTTATTTATATTGTTGTCTATTGTATTGATATCGATTGTAATTACTAATTGTTTAAAAATAATGTACAAAACTCTGAAAATAACAACATGGAAGACATGACAGCTGTCAACATTGGCCCAATATTGGTGAATACTTGCGGACTCAATCGACAAGTATACAAGTAACGGCCAATGTCAAATATTGGGCGATATTGGTCATTGGTGAAGCGGCCACACTACTTGCCCATGATGGGCCAGCGCCTCTATTTGGCCAGCATGGCCCATAGTGTAGCCGTAGTTTAAGGATGCCGAATGACAGTTGGCCGAGGAGAGCGCTGTTCTTCCTCCAATCAGGGTCCCGGAGACGAGGAAGACCCTCTCATACTGTGTTCCGCTACTTCGAAGCAGAGCTGAGGAATCTGGACATAGTGTGGGAGGAGGTCATTAACATTGCGCAAGATCGAGCGCAATGGAGAGCTCTTGTTGCCAGGGGCAAAGAGAAGATAAAAAAGGCAAAAAAAAATCAAATAAATGGACACTTACATACCATTAAACTTCTTTGTCGGATTAAAGCTTGGCGCTTCCTGGCAGCTTTTTTCAAATTCTCCCATTTGAGTCGAAGTTGCACCGGGCGCCGTAGTTCGCCGCTATAGGCCGAGAGCTCCGCAGCAATAGCCCTCCACGCATCTTCCTTCAGTTTGTTATTGGTGGCGTTGGTTGATTTTGTTGAGATAACTTTGTGTTTCTTTATTAGATCTATCAACACCATGACTTGGTCCCTTCCCAAGGCTTTAGCTTTTATCTGCAACAAAACAAAACTTAGTTACATTTTTTTAATCAACTCTTGTCAAAAAAGGAAAAAATAAAGAAGGTTGCTAGCTCAACTGATCAATTAACGGCTTTCGTACGTAGAGTCAAGGGTTCCAATTCCAGTGGTGGCCATTTCCACTTTCACAACACATGTTAAATAATAAAATGAGAACAAATAATCGTGTCGGGTTATAAAATGTTTCAATACTTTTTTAAATTATGCAACAACACAACTTGAAAAGCTTATACAGTGGGTCGAAACCGTCATACAAAGCACTTTTTGTATGGATGGCGACAGGTTTTAGGTACCAACATTGAAAAACAAAAATAATATCATGAATTGCAAACTTGTTGTTGCGACACGACTGTTTATGTTTGAAAAACATCAAACTAAACTGAAATCTTAACGCCATTTTTAGCGGTCTGTTGTGTTATTGTATTATTTTCGAAGAGAATACAAAACCTATGGATTGAGTATTGAGGTCATTTTGTTGATATTCAAAGATAATTGGTTATATTTTTGTTTGTTTTAATGTGAAATTGTGATTTTTTTTATGTCATCTTATAATAACCATGGCGTATCAAAATGTATAATATATTTTTAATGTAAAAGCAACAATTGTTGCGTAGAGAGAAATAAAATAAAATAAAAATAAAAAAATAATCATAATGCGCAAAAGGTGTGTCATTTGTCATAAAAGTGATGAGAAAAATACTAGAGATGCAACGGATATCCGGCAACTATCCGGTATCCGGCCTATCCGGCGCCTAAATGCTATCCGGCCGAATACCGGATAACTAGCACCTATCCGGCCGGATACCGGATAGTAAAAAAAAGATATTTTTGGATAACAAATACACCTTGAAATCACAAGAAAAATGTCTCCAACTTAGAAAATTGATTAGCAAACATACTGCAATAAGGGTAAATTATGGAGAATGAATATATAGAGGTAGCAAGCGGCTTTGCTTTTCTCCGTAAATAAGGAAAGTTTAATGAAATAACGTTTCGTCATATATCATTCTGCTGAAATATGCAGATCCGCGATTTTTGGAACAATAACGTTCCGGCAACGGAGTCAGTCCAATTATTTGGTATAGGTATGCCGCCTACGTAAGCGTAATTCATGCGTTGTACCCACTGTAATGCCCGGGCTCTACTAAAGACTTCTTCAGTATTCAGCGAATTTAATTAATTTTGAAAAAAAAACACTCATATTTTAAGGGGAGCGCTGTTCTCCCTCCCATCAGGGTCCCGAAGACGAGAAAGACCCTCTCATACCGAGAGGGTCTTCCTCGTGTTCCGCTCCTTCGAAGCAGAGCTGATGAATCTGGACATGGTGTGTGAGGAGGTCATAAACAATGCGCGAGATTTAGCGCAAGGAGAGGTCTTTTGCCTCTCTGTGCTCCTAAGTAGAGCATAAAGGGAGTTTGGGTTGGATTGAATATTAAGGGAGCCGTAAATCTAAAAAGATTGGGAACCTCAGCACTAATGCTATCTTGGCTACAACCTTGGTTCCGAGGGTAAATGTTAAAAATCTAAAATATTATTACACCACACTAATCCAGACGAACTAATGCGGTTGATGGTTTTTTCGACAATGTTCCCAATAATCCCATATTGATGCACAAGCTAACCAGAAACATACGCCGTATATCCGGCGGCCGGATATCCATTATTCGGCAGCTAGTGAATATTCGGTATCCGGCTAAACTGCTATCCGTTTCATCTCTAAAAAATACCAATTGTGATGTTTATTTTTTTGACTTTTGTGATGATTTTTTTTATCACTTTTTTCAAAAATTTCAAATATTATGTATTAAAAATATGTGTACAACAAATATTATGTATTAAAACTTTTATCAAAAGTGTTATAAATATCTAGTAGGTGTATAGATACTCTTGTGTAAATTTTTGTAAAACTGCAATAAAGCTATCATTAAATTAAATACTTTTTTTTTAACCAATGACTTATGAGAAATTTAAAATTGCTTGGGTATGACCATGACTGCCCGCTGTCACCGAGCTGTCAAGTACCAGAAAGGCAACATCACCATAATAAAAATTTTGTTTCAATGTTGGCTAAACAAACCATTCAGTACATTTTTCATCTATGGAGTTGCGTCTCTTATCCGTAAGGTATTATATTCTCTTTGAGCTTATATACAACTATACTTCTAGAACAAAACAAAAAGACCTTACAATGAAAAACAAATTCAAATTTAGAACAATAACTAATAATAATTAAATACATGACATTTATCCATTGAGTAGGCACCCACCTACCTATGAATTGCTACCTATGAATTACAAGCTTTGCTTTTTGTGAAAGATTCCAAAAGTGTACCTATTTGTGTTCGCTTTCTTCAGTTTGTAGAAGAAAATGCAAATATTTTAAATCAATACATTTACATTTTCTTTTTTATTTATTTCACATTTAATATAATACATTTTTGTAGTTTGCTTTACAATAATAACTTATTCTATTGTAAAACCTATTTTATTCAATCTCAACTAGGATGTGAGTCATGCTTTGAGGAGGGTGGCATTATTCCTACGATCAAATTACGCATTTATATGATTCTTGTTGGTTGTTATTTCAGATAATGTCGCTTGATACGTTCCCGATGTTAATTGCATTTGAAATGTTATTTTGGTAGTTTGGTATATATTTCGAAGCCATCTGAGACTTCATCCTCAGCCTTTCGTCTTACGACATCGTGTGAAGTGTCCAGAACCAGAGAATTATTCACATTCAGCTATAAGGTTGGCAAAGCCATGTTTTGTCAAGCAATACAAGAAAATAACTACTAAAAAAAACAAAATAGGTACACCGGGGATATTATAATATAAAGAGTGTATCTGCATTACTTTTCATAGGATAAGTCTTGGTATTTTTGACAGATAGAATGACAAGCATTTCCAAGTTACCTTGATGGCTCATTTTAATTTTATGTGAATGTAGCCTATGATGAAAGATAGCCGGTTGATCTAGTGCATGTTGATTAATGTTCTTAAAATTCATGTTATTCCCGATACCACTTTTAAAACTTTTGTCACTGTCATTAATTTGAATAATAGTTTTTACCACAGATACCGTCATCAGTTAGATTTTGAAAATATCCTCGGTATAATAAAATAAATCGGTAACGATATTATTGAGCAACTGTGTTGCCAGTTTGAGCTTCATAATTTTATTTGGCTAGGAATAACCCTTCCTAAGGTTGCAATTTGTTGAAATTATGTAATAACTGACAACCAGTTTTGGTAATCAAATAATGTATTTTTCGATTCATACATATTTATAGGGATGGTGAAAGTAGGTAAATTGGTAAAAAAAACAACATCAGACAACTCACAACCTTCAGCTATGCTAAAATTAGCATCGAAACCATCAAAAGTTAGAAAGGATATAAAGAATTGGACCGATTCCACCCATGGCAAAGTTCTCTGGATACTGGACCAGGTCGAATATCCAGTATCCGGCTAAACTCTCTCAAATCGGGAGAAAACTATATATATTATGGCTTATTTTTTTGTTTGTTTGACAATTCTTCTAATATCTTCCTCACTTCCTGGTTCAATGACAAATTGGATGAGACGGTTTATCCAAAAGTTAAACCTAACCTTTAATGTTTGCACTAATGATTTTAGTGACACAATTTTTTTTCTCATTCTGTCGTTCTCGCTTTTAACACTAGATAGTTTCTTGATCAAGTCAGTTTGTGAGGCTGTCACATTACTCAATTGCTGTTTCAGATTTATTTCCCGTGGACAATCAAAAATAGAGTTCGATCCACTAATATCTGATAATGCTTCTTCCTCCTAGAACAAATTGCATAGAATGATTGTGGATTGTTAAAGAAAATAAATTAAATGTTATGGCAATACATACTTATAATAATGTACCTCATTATCACATGACTGAGCCGTAGATCCATAGATTAAAAGTGAATTGGAATCCAAAATGGTAACCTGTTAAAAGAAAAGGAAACATAATATTAACATAAGCAAATACAGTAGGCGCCGGTTATTGTGATCACTGGTTAATAGAATAAGCCGCTTTATAGAATCAAAAGTCCAAGTCCCGATTCAAAATGAAGAATTTCATACAATTTTTATCGATAATAGAATCACATTTTTGGTTAATAGAATCAATTGTTCAAAAGTTTAGAACACTTTCTTATATTTTAGCCACTGACGTGCATATTTTTTGTGTATTTTTTTTTCAATTGCGACTCAATAGACAAATTACGCATTAGAAAAGATTTATAGCTCAGTCGAGGTCAGTTGTGAACTGTTTCCAGCTGTGCGTGTGTTTGTTTATTATATGGTGATATAAAATTGGAACCCTAGAACAGGCAAAAAGATAAAAGACAAAATAACGGTGAGCACTTTTAACATGCGCCATGACTTGAGTGATGAAATTTTAGTTTTTGGAAATAGCAAATCTCCCAGATGTTTTAAAGGCGTGAAACACTTGCTAGTTAGGTATATTTTTTACACAAATGCTTGAATGAAGTCACAGATTTCTGAAAACAATCCAAAACATATGGACGGACTCTTTTGTCTCGATTTCTTTACAATTTTTTTGACATAAAAACCTTTTTTAGGTATATAACTTATAGGTTCCTATGTTTGCGAGATATATATGTAGGTATGTACTAAGTACGTATATTCTATATGGCCGCCGCTTATTAGAATTGCCGGTTAATAGAATCAAAACACACTGGGACAAACGTGATCACAATATCCGGCGCCTACTGTATATTATATAAATCAAGTAATACACTTGGCTTCATTTATTACCTCATTAACACATGATTGAGACCTAGATTCAGACCTCAAAAGTGAATTTGCCTCGGAAGTAGTAATCTGTTAGGAGGAAAAGAACATATTATTAACTCAAAATAGACGCCGATTTACTTAAGTTATCGCACCACGCGTGAATAGCTGGACTAACTTCCCTAATTTTTATTACTAGAAAATAAAGTAATTAAAAAATATTAAACTTTAACATAATCTTTTTGCCCTTACAATTTCAGGAATTGCAGTTTTAAACAGCAAGATTCTTCCTTTTGCAGATGTGTAGAAATCTTCAAGTCGGAAATGTTTTGAGCATATGCTTGAATAGTTCACTGGAGACCATAGACCATCACCACGGCTTTTTCGTACAAATTCGGTCCACTTTTCTCTCATGCGCACTTTGGTGGGAAATCTGAATTAAATTGAAAACAAGCTTTAATCATATCTTGTGATAACCTTGTACAGACTCTTTATTATTATGGCCATTTTTTCAACAAGAAGCTTATCACGAGATTTGAGAGAAAAAACTATAGTGTGACATTATAAACAGACGCCACATAATGGGACCTGAGATTTCATAACTAAGTAAACAAACATTGTACATATTTATATTATGAACAAGCTATTATAATAATATGCACTTACTTATGATATGTAATTCCATCTTTCTTTGACACACCGATTTTCCTATCACGAGTTGAATTGCGACAATTTTTCACCACACAAGTCACCATTTTCAAGACCACCTTGTCTTGTACTACCCTAAGTAGAACCGTCACGCACGTGCTGTTCTCAAAGATTGAAACACCCAAAGAGTTCTTATAAACACCACATACAAGTGGCGTATCCTAAGTATTGGCATCTTTGGGAATGAAAAAAAACATCTATTAAAATTAATAAATATTATTTTTTATTAGTGTATAAAATAACCTCAAAATCGTTAGAAGTGGTGAAACCGGAGCATTACCAAATATTATGTGAAAAGTGTAATAAAAAGCAATATAATGACTTACATAGAGTGGTGATTCCATTTTATGGTAGGTACGTATATTCATTAGAAAAACTATGAAAACAAATCGAAAACCGAACGCCAAAACATCTTTTACAATATATTATATTAACCACAGAACAATAATACCCTATTACATATTCCAACTGTCGATTTGTTGAAGAGAAATTATTATTTCTCGAGACAGATCGGCAGTATCAAGCCAAGATACGTGAGATTTGTATGGCCAGGTCTACATTTTAAACGGTTTTTCAAACTTTGACGACAAAAAACACCAACTTAGAGGCTTCGCAGCATATATGTTCCATATATGGATTTACTCAGAATTCGGAGGAGAACATTTAGTGTGTCTGCGTTTGTTTTCCTAATATTGTGAGGACCTGAACTTGACAAATATACTGGTTGTGGGGACGAAGCCGTTTACGGGGACGTCCCCGCAATATACAACCCATATCTTCAAAGGTACGTATCGAATCCTCGTGATCTGATTGGTCGGCTGGCAAAATCTCAGCGAATTTTGTTGAGGACCCCAAAATCAGTATTTTTGTCGAAAAAAACTTACACAAACCAAAAATGAAGTTCGGAGTGTATCCACCACGTGGCGCCACCAGCCCAATTAGTGTATAATTACGCACACTTACTCCAAAGTGGGGACTCTAAATCAAAGTCCCCACGTTATATGGAACTGGTACGATATCATTACACTATGTAATAAGATTTGGCAACGTCGCATATTTCAACTATTCTTTTTGTCATACTAAATAGAAAACAGAATTGATAACAAGAGGCTATACACCCTTGTTCCCAGCTAGAGTAAAGTGGGGACCTATATTATTCATCATCATCAATTAATAGTTACAATCAGTTCGATTGGTCTGCAATAAGCTTAGTCCCTTTTCTCCACTCTTCTCTATGTCTTTTTTATAAATAAAACTAAATAATAATATAGATTTTATTAAAATATAAAATTAAACAAAACTATTTTTCTAGTTTTCCTTTAATATATAATTAATGGAATATAAAACAATTTGTAAAAATAAAAAAAATACATCGTCATTGATTGATTGAGGCACATTAAAAATAGGCATGTTAAAATAAAACTAAATGGTAGGTAATATATGTATTATTTAATTTATGAAATACACAATGCCACTCCTAATGCCTTGCAATGGCTTAATAACTTGGATGTTGCTCTTTAGTGTGTTTCCTGGATGCAGCAGTGAAACCTTTTCTTTTCTTTTATCTCTTGTCTTCTGACGAAGCCACCTCTGGGTGGCTGATGCCATACGATAATAATAATAATATAACATTAAACAAAACTTTTTTCTAGTTTTCCCTTGATTAAATTAATGGAGTA
Source organism: Mystacides longicornis (assembly GCA_963576905.1). Taxonomy (NCBI): domain Eukaryota; kingdom Metazoa; phylum Arthropoda; class Insecta; order Trichoptera; family Leptoceridae; genus Mystacides; species Mystacides longicornis. The sequence continues at coordinate 5,311,860 of OY756420.1, forward strand.
TAACACAATTTGTAAACATGAAAAATCACATCGTCATTGATTAATTGAGGCACATTAAAAATAGGCATGTCAAAAATAAATGATAATATATTATGTATTATTTAAATATAAAATTAGTGAAAACTGTTTTTGTAGTTTTCCCTTGATTAAATTAATGGAGTATAACACAATTTGTAAACATAAAAAAATCACATCGTCATTGATTGATTGAGGCACATTAAAAATAGGCATGTTAAAATAAAACTAAATGATAACATAATAATATTATTTAAATATAAAATTAAACCATACCCTTTTTCTAGTTTTCCCTTGATAGAATATACCTAACACAATTTGTAAACATAAAACAATCAGATCGTCATTGAGACACATTAAAAATAGGCATGATAAAATAAAACTAAATAATAATATAGGTATTATTAAAATATAAAACTAGTTTTCTCTTATTATTAATTAAAAAATGTATAATAATTAAAAAATATATATTATTTTTTAGCATTTTTTTAAATTATGTTATAAACGTAATTTTTTTATATCAATCCAGCGTCTTCTACTTAAATCTTTTTCGTTTTTGAGACATTCTTCACATTACTATTTATTCGGTCCTTTTTTCTAAGCCAGAACACAGCCATTTGTCTGTTCATTGCGTCTTTTTCCGCTGGTGTCCGCGGAAATCTTTGGAATTTTTTATTTCTTTGGATTTTGGTGTTTTTAGGTTATGGATCAATATTCATGGTTTCTATCTCTGCTTTGTTAGATCTAGAGCTATCGAACTGAAATTAATAATTTTTAATAATAAAAAAAAATGTTTGTGCATAATAGTTATATTTAAAATATAGAGGCGATCATTCATTTTGGGCCAATTTCTAAAAGTACCGGTCAACAAAAATAAAACAAATAATGTATGGAGACTTAATGATTAACTGTTTGGATTTAAGAGATACCAAATCCAAACAGTTGATGCATAATGCAATCCTGATTCCATCCATGATATATGGTAGTGAAACTTGGACATGGACGAAAAATCTGGAAGTTGGAATAAATGCTGTGGAAATGAGATCACTGCGTAGGATATGCGGAAAGAGACTGATTAATAAGGTGAGGAATGATAAAATTAGAAAGGAATGTGGAGTGGATGTTATCATAGTGACTAGAATGAAAGTGAATAAATTAAGGTGGTTTGGGCATGTAGAGAGAATGAACGAAGATAGAATGACTAAAAGGATATATAAATCTGAAAGAATGGGTGCTTGCAGACGAGGTCGACCTCGAATGACATGGTCCGACCATATCGGTGCCGTCTTACAGGAGGGCCAAGTCAGGAGCAAAGAAATAGAAGAGCATGTATGCGGAATGTTGTGTGTTTGGAGGAAGCGAAAGAGGTTTATTTGGATAGGAAAGAATGGAAGTCCGTAATCTCTGCCTACCCCCTTCGGGAAACGGCGTGATGGGTAAAAAAAAAGACTTAATGATCTCCTTTGATTATGTAATTTTATATACATACATGTGTGTTGCCCATTCTCCTGTATGGGTGTGAGTCCTGGCACCTGACTCTAGCCCAGGCACAAAAAGTATCTGCATTCGAAACGAAGTGCCTCAGGAGAATTTTGGGTATAAGATGGTACCACCGCATCACGAACGACGCTATACGCCGGCGCACCCAGCGTGAGCCCATCACCTCTACTATTATGTGGAGGAGATGGACTTGGCTGGGACATGTGTTAAGGATGCCGAATGACAGTTGGCCGAGGAGAGCGCTGTTCTTCCTCTCATCAGGGTCCCGGAGACGAGGAAGTCCCTCTCATACTGTGTTCCGCTCCTTCGAGGCAGAGCTGAGGAATCTGGACATGGTGTGGGAGGAGGTCATTAACGTTGCGCAAGATCGAGCGCAATGGAGAGCTCTTGTTGCCTCCCTATGCCCCTAAGTGGGGTCTAAAGGGACTTTGGATTGGATTTGGATATACATACATACATACACATTCTCCCTTAAAGGCTCCTCGCACACCCCAAGCCAGCCCGGAGGAGACAAATCCGCAGCAAAACAGACCCACACGAAACTGGCCAATTGCCGACTCCACACACATCTAGCCCGCCGCAGATTCCCCCCAAACCAACCTACAATACGGGTGCCTAAACCCCACTTAGGAGCATAGGGAGGCATTTAGATAAAAAAAAACAACTTCATTTATAATTCACTTAAAAAATGCTTAGAAAAAGATTAAGTTCTTCAAATCTCATAAAAATCTCCCTAAAACTCCCTATGATATGCACACATGTTTACCGTTTGAAAAATAAATGATTTCCGAATCAAATTTATACATACCTACTCCCGTTAAGGTCCCCCACTCTACGCAAGCCAGCCCGGAGGAGACCAATCCGCAGCAAACCCGACCCGCACGAATCCGACCCCCCAGCTCGACCAAAGCAATCAAACCGAAAAGCAGGCCCCACACAAATCCCCCCTCCCCTGGATCCCTCCCCCCCAACCAACCCACAATGCGGGAGGCCTAAGCCCCACTCAGGAGCATAGGGAGGCATCAAGAGCTCTCCATTGCGCTAGAAGGCGTCTGAGGCCTATGGTGCCTTTTCTGACCGGTTGAGGTTTAAGGACGTGAGGTGGTCAACCTCACGGTCCCGATCTGATTTTTCGATTTCCTGTCTCTTACAGGATGCTCGAAAAAACAGCAAAAAGAGCAGAGGTGCTATTCTTAGCCGGCAACCCCACGGCAATTTTATATAGGCCATCCACTGAGATAAAAATATACTTACATTATGTTTTCCTTTGTAATAACTCATTTTAACTCTATAAAAGCAACACAATTTATTAATTATTGTAGCTAATAATATGAACGGTGCGACCACAACACGTCCGAACCATAACCAACGCGACGCGACGTTGCCAATGTCACTCGGGGTGTAAAAACTATATACAAATTAATACGTAAAGCGGGGACTTAGTGTAAAGCACGTACGTATTTTAAATAACGTGAGGACGGTCCTCACAATCAGCTATGTCCTCATAAGCCGTATTTTTGTCCAAAACTTTGATTGCTTATATCTCTGTCTCACGAGTGTGTTTAAAAATGTCGAATAGAAGTTCATGTTGGAAAGAGATAGAGAAACACTAAAAATGAGTTTACACTCTCTTCAATCAACTAGAAAGGTGGGTCCCCACAATGATGATTTTTGTAAAGGTCCGCATTTTACTCTAAAAACAAACAAGGGTGTGTGTGTGTGTGTTTGTGTGTGTGTGTCTGTGTGTGTGTGTGTCCGTCCCCCCCTTATAACTTTTGATTCGCTTGATGCACAGATCCTAAAATTTCAGAAAATATTTAATTCTTTAAGTCTACAAAACTTGTATACTCAGAATTTTTATATTTTCTTTCAGTCAGGGGTAATCAACCTTTGAATTTTTACTTAATTTTTGCATATATCTCGAAAACTATAAAAGCTAGAACCCTAAAATTTTGTATGTATATAGAAAAATACAATATCTCAAATTAAATTTAATGAAAAAGTTCTAGGATTTCTCAAACTTTTTTTAAAAAGAAAAATATTTTTTTTATGACAAATTTACGAGTTTCAGCGCCTATATTTCAGAATTTTATAAAAATATCGAAAAACACCGAAACACCCCAACTAGATAATTAATTTTTCTATAAAAAATGCATACATTATATCAGTACATCTCAAACTTTTCTTAACAATTTTTGTAAGAATTTGATTTATTGACGTCATCGTTTCATACAATAAACATACCGACTTAGTCCATCGACAGTTGGATCTCATGTTTACATGCAACTAGTAATATTACCTTGGAGGAATTATATAACCATAGATTCATCCAAGAATATTACAGTATATTTATATTATCTGTGGCTAGATAAAATGATACGAGCGTCGGTCTCCAGACTGTACCACGGCTACCAATAGGATTCCATTATTACGAGCATGCGCATAGGACGTATCGAAATGTCAATATTTGGCGGATTAGGAGGATCTGTTCGAAAAATTTTCCGTTGTTTTTCACCACCTACCTCTGTGCTCCCACTTCTCGACTTATCCGAGTGGAATTTACTGTGTTTTTTTTTCTTTACTTTTAACTTAGCATTATGAATAAATGCGACGATTGTGAAAGAGTATTTACTTATAAGAAAGGTTTGATAAGCCACCAAAAACGAAATTGTGGGAAAAAAACATCTAGGATCATATGTGAAGAATGTGAAAAATCATTTAACACTCGTATTTCACTTGAAAACCACATTGAAAACCATCATGGCGTTGTCCAAGTCAAAGTTAAAAAAGAATTCGCCACTTTTGAAGGTACATGAGTCAAAATAATCATATTTCAGTTTAAATAAGTTCAGTAATTGTTAAGTTCACAGACTGTTTCGACTTTTCATTTTTTTTATATGAAACATATATAGAATTTATATAAAAATTGGTAAATAAGCATTTAATGAATTAATGTGATAAGAATTAATTGAAGTATTTTGATAAAGACATTTTACTATTCATGGTTCATGTAAAAATGGAATTATTTATATATCCTGTCTTAACACAAAGGGAGCATGGATATTTATTATATTAAAGTACCAAATTTGATTTCAAGATATAAAGTATTCCTTTCTGCCATAGATTAGGTATATCATTAGAGAGATGTCCTCACTTTTGAGGTAGTAGAAAGAAACACTTCGTCACCAATAATACTTTTTTTTCACTTAACGATAAAACTACCAATATATATGCTCCTACAATAGGAATGAAGAAACTGCTGTAAAAAAGAAGATAAATTTGAATGCAATAATGTTCGATTGATGGAAAAAATTACTTTCAAAAATATCAACTTACGGCGACGACTTGTTTCAATTTACCAAATAATGGAACTACATGTGCACTGACAAAATAAAATCATTTTAACAGTTGCTATTGACTATCTAATTATTGGTGATATTTTTTCAGATTTTTTAAAGTGGAAGGAAGAAGTCGAAGCGGCTACATTATCCTCTTATGTAGTTGGAAATAATAAAAATTTGAAAAATGGGTTAACAAAAAAATATTTTGTTTGTCATAGAAGCGGATTTTTTACTAGTAAGTCCAAAGTTATAAAAAGGATCAAGAGCCAGGGGACAAATAAAATTAATTCTTCATGCCCTTCAATTATAGTAAGTTATAAAAGAGAAATACTTACTATTGAGGGGTTTTTTAAATTCTTAGTTTACTTGTAACTGTGGCATCCATTGTCAATAAAATTCCTTTCTGGAATTTATAGATCATAAATGGCCACGCCTGGTGCATTATTATATAATAATAATAACTTTATTCAGTAAAAACAAAATATAATTATCATATACCTATCCATGCTTGTTCCTAATATCACTAAGGCGTCCACCTTGTTCAAAATTTTTCTAGTTTGCTTACTAACCAATCTATTGGATGTGATTTTCCATTGTAGTCAAACTTTTTACCTAGAAACTTGAATGGACAATCTTCATTCAGTTTTGTTATCTTATTTCCATTTATCTTTAAATTTATATCAATTGGGCCATATCTTGTACCTCCTATTTATTCATTGTATTAGAATTTCTAATACCATATGACTTTGTTGGATTTATTTCCATTCCTTTTGACCAATCACAAGACTGTTGTATGCGGTACAGCATTTTTTGTCAATTTCCCTGATTACTTGTTAGTAACGTTTAATCATCTGCAAATGCCAAACAAGGCTGTGTATATATCCCGTCTCTCTTCAGTCTGTAACCCCAGTTTCTTCTCATTTATGCTCAAATCTCTCAATAGGATATTAGAAACAATATTAAAAGCCACTGGTGACAGACAGCATCCTTGAAAGAGTCCCACATTATATTATTGTATAGGATCAGAAAAACCACTTTTGAGTTTCAATATAAATTTTAAATCTGAGTAATAAGATGTGATAGTATTACAGAGTTTTTCTGGGAAATTAAAGTGTTTTAGTGAATAGATAAGTAAATCATGTTCTATTGAGCAAAAAGCATTAGTCAGATCTAACCAGCATACTGATATATGTCGCTCGTTTTGTCTAGCATCTTGTAAAGCTTCAGTAAGCAGGGTATTATGTTCTATACATCCTGATAGTTCTGGAAGAAATCCCTTTTATATGCCTACAGTGAAGTACTTATTCTTTAACATAAAATTAAGCAATTTTTCTTGCACTAGACTGAAATTATCTTGGCAATGTTATATGTTAATGCAATTGGCCTTGTATCTTTTGGGACACTGGTAATTGAAAGGTCTGGGAACCCTCTCAGGACAATGTGGGACATAATAAAACTCGAAACAGGAAGACAATCAGACGATCGAAATGATGAAGTGAAAATGAAAACCGATAAAGGTGAAATGACAAATTTAGAAATAGCTAATAAATTCAATAAATATTTTGTAGAAATAGCCAAGCTATTGACAAATGAAAAGTTCACAAAAAATAATGAAGCCCTAAAATACCTTCCTGTTAACAAAAAATATACAAATAGATTCAGATTTAAAAAGCTCAGCAAGGACGAAATAATAAAAATTACCAAAACTCTTAAAACTAAAACTTCACAAGACCTCTGGTACATGTCCACAAAATTGTTAAAAATGATTATATCAGATATAGCAGAACACTTAGCAATTCTGTTCAACAATTGTCTTGAGACGGGCACTTTTCCGGACCTTCTGAAAATGGCAAGAATTATTGTTGCTCTCTTGTTCTCAATAATTTCCAGCTTTTCTTCTATATTTTTCATTAATTATTAAATTTCTACTTGTTTCATACATGAGAGTTTTCGACATGTTGAGAATTCTCATGATTAAGAGTTTCGGAGACAAACATTACCACCTAATGGCGAACGTTGTTAACGTAAAGTGATCACACTAAGCCAGCCTTCGAAATAACAGTAGAAGACGGTCGTAAGCCCGTAGTGGTTTGTTCCATTTAAAAATCGAACATTAGTAATGAATTTTTAGAGTCGTTAATTGTTATTTTTTCGTCAAGAATTATTCCTATTTTTAAGAAGGGAGAAAGATCTGACATAGACAACTACAGGCCTATATCGGTTTTACCTGTTATTAGTAAAATACTGGAAAAGGTTGTCGCGGAACAGCTCGTGCACTTTCTGACATCCAACCATATACTACACCCTCAACAATTTGGGTTTCAAAAGGGAAAGGGTACTAGGGATGGAATAGCTTCCTTAGTAGAATTTATCTTAAACTCTTTTGAGGAGGGACATGATACATACGGTATTTTCTGTGACCTCTCTAAAGCGTTTGATTGCGTCGATCATGGCATACTACTCAGTAAACTTGATCACTATGGTGTACGCGGTGAGGAGAAGAAATTCTTCACATCTTATCTTTCAATGAGAAAACAGTGTACTGAAATTAATAACGTACGATCTAACACAGAGATTATTGAGTACGGAGTCCCTCAGGGATCTATATTGGGTCCCATACTGTTTCTATTATATGTAAATGATCTGCCTTATTTATCCCAACAAAACAACTCTATTATTATGTTTGCTGACGACACATCTCTTCTTTTTAAAAATGAGGGAGCATCGTCTGCTGTGGAAATGGAGAAAATGTTGGAGAGTGTAACGGGTTGGTTTGATGACAATAACCTTGTTTTAAATAAGACAAAAACGAATGTGATTCATTTTTCTCTCAGAAAAGAACATAACCAAAATGAAATTAATAATATGCTTTTAGAAAAATCTATTGATAGGACAACACAGTGTAAATTCCTGGGTGTAACATTGGATGGAAAACTCCAATGGGGCTCCCATATTGAAAAATTGTGTAATAGCCTTAATAAAGCAATATATGCAATACGCAAGACTAATGAAATTTGCGGACGAGTTGCCGCCAGAAACATCTACTTTGCGTATTTTCATAGTGTGATGACATATGGGGTAATATTCTGGGGACAAGCGACAGACTCTTCGAGAGTGTTTGTCCTACAAAAAAGAGCAGTAAGAGCGATTCTAAATATGCACCCAAGAGACTCATGCCGAGATAAATTCAAGGCACTGGGAATCCCCACTCTGGCTGGTGTATTTATCTGGGAATGCCTACTTTATGCTCGGAAAAATCTTACAAATACCCCAGAAAATGGCGATGTACATAGTCATTTTACAAGAAATAGACATAACATCAAACCTATTAGGCACAGATTGACAAAGACCTCAAACAGCTTTGTTTGTCTCAGCGTAAAGCTATTTAATCTGCTCCCGACAGATGTTAGAAATCTGAGTGACACTGAGTATGAGAGAAGGGTGAAAACATATTTGTTGGATAAATCCTTTTACTCAGTTAACGATATGCTACACGAAGCAAAATGCTACGTATAGCATCGAACCCTGACACATATGTACATGAACGACGTGCCTGCTGACTATTTACATCAACAGGCACTGAATTGACATATAAATTGTATTTATTGGCATCCCCATCTTGTATTATTTCACTTTGAATTTAAATTGCTGTGCCCTTGTTTTGCCGTGGGGTCGCCGGCTAAGAATAGCACCTCTGCTCTTTTTGCTGGTTTTTCGAGCATCCTGTAAGAGGCAGGAAATCGAAAAATCAGATCGGGACCGTGAGGTTGACCACCTCACGTCCTTAAACCTCAACTGGTCAGAAAAGGCACAAGAGCCTCGGACGCCTTCGAGCGCAATGGAGAGCTCTTGATGCCTCCCTATGCTCCTGAGTGGGGCTTAGGCCTCCCGCATTGTGGGTTGGTTTGGGGGGGGATCCGCGGGACCTTTGACGGCGTGACGGGCGTGTGGGACCGGCTTTTCGGTTTGATTGCTTTGATCGAGCTGGGGGGTCGGTTTCGTGCGGGTCGGGTTTGCTGCGGATTGGTCTCCTCCGGGCTGGCTTGCGTAGAGTGGGGGACCTTAACGGGAGTATGTATGTGTATGTATGTATGCCCTTGTTTTGTCTTTGTTAATTCATTATAATTATTGATTCTTTTGACGTGAGCGTGAATGGGCCCTTTACACCCAGGCATGACTCAAATATTACATCCATTTTCTGAAAATAATAATTAGTGCCTTAAGGGCCCTTTCTCGCTCACTGAAGTTTAGATCTTCTTATTAGAACAAAATTTTGTCATCCTAAAATCATGGATATACAAACTGCCAGAATCACAATTGAAAAAAATTTGTAAAAATTATTGTCAATAATAAAAAAAAGAGACCGCCTATTGGGTAGAACTGAACCCTAACGAGATATGGACATTTCATTTTGTATGTCCTTTTAGAAACTGACAATATGTCTTTGAGTGTGAAAAATATGGCATAGTGTAGACAATATTTTTTTACGCCTTCTGTGTTAAAAACTATTTTCTATGAATGCAATGCATTTTTTACTAAGAACTTTACTTTTGTTAGTCTAAAAATAATGTAAACCTAAAATCGAAATCCAGCTAATGTCTATGGTATATTTACACCTACTTACTATTTTTTAAGCGAAACATATGTTTATATTTTTTTCTGACAACGGTCAATAATGGACCAATTTTTTACTACCTACTGTATTCTCTCTTTCAAGAACAAAATCTGTTCGAACAGAAAGGACACCCGAATTCAGTGAAACCAAATAATAATATAATGTTAGGTTTAAACAAAGCTATATTATAATAATAAGTAAGTACCTACCCATAGTTATACTATAGTAAACTTATTGTTAGGTGTGAATGAAGCATATTTTCTGAATTGACATAGTTTTTTCCACAACTAAAATAAATATTATCTTCCGACTTTATTTTTCAAATTCAAACATTTCAAATGGATAGATAGATGAAAAAACAATGTAGGTAATGTTATATTTATTTGGTAAATAGGTGTATGGCTACACTAGGAACCATCTGACCCGAAAAAAAGAACAGCCTGGCCCTAGAAAGATAATAATAATATAGATACCTAGTCTAGGTATAATCAATCGAAAACACGTATGTGGATTGATTTGGAGAGAAAGAATCACTATATGCATTTGGATAAAAAATCTATCATCAAAGATCTGTTACGATATGTCGTGCCCCAATAACGCGATCCAGCACGGTTTCAAGCTCTGGAGACCTTTAAAAGCAGATGTATTATAAGTAATACAAACAGATCTCATGTGAAGTTTTTTTCAATGAATCTTGGCTCACACGACATCACTCATACAAAGTTTGTGTTGTGAAAGTGTAAATGGTCGGCACCGGGATTCGAACCCACGACCCTCGACTTCGTCGACTGGTATACCAACCACTTCGTTGTTTTCCATTATTTATCTCAGAACTACTCGAGAATGACGTCAAACACACAAACGTCAAGTTATTTTATTCCATATTTGTAAAAAGTAGATTTGTTTATAGCTTCACAAAAATAAAGCTAAGGATGTTCTCGGTTCATTTTGACTTTATTGCAATAACTGCATTCACCATGGTAGATAACAATGTGACGCTGTTACAGTATATTTTGTGTCCACTTTTGGTTAGAGCAGATTTGTTTTAAAAATTATTATTATTCAAACACGTTTATACAGAAATTCACCAGATCTTCATAGATTTCTTGAAATAGGAAATATTTTGACAATGTCCTTTACCAGATGGTCCAGAAAAAAAGTACCTACCTAAATAAATTTTGTGACCATAATCGTTTTTTTTATCTGCCATTGTCAAAGAACCGTTCACCCCAAAACATAATATTATAATCGTTGCTATTATTTTAGACGGGTGTTGAAACCTTTTTTAAAACCTCGATAGACTAAAGTAGTATTTATTTTGCGAGACAGTCCGAGCAATAAATCATTCTACCTGGCATAGGTTAGGAAAATGTTCAAATTCTAAAGCATCGATATTTTTAATAAAATATATTTTTTTATGAAATCATTTCTTAATTCTTTAACTTATAATATTTTTTATACAGTGAATAAACCTATTGTTATCATTTAAAAATACCTACTAATGCTAAGAAAATGTTCGGTATTGTACCTACCTTTTATTTTTTCATAGTTTCCATATGATTAGTCATGAGATGCGCTTTATAATTATTTAAACAATAGCTCCTTAATTTTATCTCAGAAACATTACAAAAATAATGCTATCTAAACTTTTGTTTTATACTTTCACCTCGATTCTTTCATAGAAATGACTCGATGCATCGATGCACTCGATGCAGTCATCTAATGATAAACATCACTACCTCTTTTTACCTGCCATAAGCATAATAAGTGCGAAAGAGATAGGGAGTTAGAATCGGTTTATTATTGGAACTGTCCCGGTAAAAAAATACTACTATAGTTCTAATGGTATAGGCGTGGACTTCTGATCAGGAGATTCCGGGTTCAGTTCCCGGTTGGGTCAGAATTCATTACTTTATATTTGTTGAACTATTCCAGATTGGACGGGAGGAAAATTCCGCCGGCTATAATGACATCTTTGTATATATACATATTTTTATACAAAGATGTCATTATTGTGTTCATGCGATTTTGTGTTCATCAATTTGCGTGACATTCGTAAAAAATATTATTGGGTATTCAAAAACATGTTGTATACCATATACATACATATTATATGTACCTACCTAGGTACTCCAGATGGTGAGATTTTTTATCCCATTTTCTAGGAACCAATTAACCCAAAATAATAAATAAACTTTGGATAGCGTCAAAATTTTAGCGATATGACATTTTTTTTGATAGCTTAGATATAATATTATGAGAATTGTTGATACTTCTTCCTCCTCTTTTACTAGGCCTGTTCGCCTGTCAAATTCCTGCGGTGTAGTTGTTGTTCGCCTCTTCTGACGTGGACTCCCAACTATCCTTCCATCTTTTGGGTGATCATCCTGGAAGCATTCCAGATTGGTGAATGCCATCTCTAGCTGCTTTTGCAGATCTTGTGTTCACCAATCTGGAAATATGCTCGTTCCAGAACCTTCTTTTCTGTCGACCCTATCTGACAATATCTTCGAATTCGCGTACCCTTCGGATTTCCATAATTGTTGATACACATTGATTAAATTTATATACCTAGGTGTATAATAATTATTTTAGATAGAATACAATTAATAAATTTTACAGCCCCGTGTTTCACGGTAGGTAGGTACTTACTGACATTTTTAATTCTGTCTAGTGTCAGTAGCTAAACCGATAAAAAATGATTCGACCATTACAATTCTCTAATATTATAATAACACTCACTCGATATTCAATTAATTATTTCGGCCTAAAATATTTTCGAATATATCCTATATTATGCATTATAAAAAGTATTATTTACGTAATAAAAAACCCTTTATGTTTAAAAAAACAAATACTATGGGAACTATGCTCTACCGTTCGCACATTCTTCTAGATGTCATTCGAAACATAATATTATTACATATAGAATACATACAAAAAACATAATAGGTATTATTATTATTTTATGTTGAACTAACTTCCTCAATAGAACTTACATTGATGCATAAATATTCCTTCAGAGAGAGCTTATAGTGTTCTATGAGCTTAGTCTCCCTCAAAAATCTGCAAAAGAATCTCCATCGCAGTTATATACAAATATAATGGTCGTAAAGACCAAATTGGTATGACGATTCAATATGGTCGTCAGCAAAGAAATTGTCCAATATATTAGAATAGTTCTCGACAATAATCCTATAAGACCGAGCGTTGATAAGAATTTTAATTGGAAAATGATTTTTTGTGTTTTCTGAAAAAACTAAGCAATAAATGAAAAATCCGCAACAACAATGTTTCAAAGAAATTCGAGAACCATCTTTGTGTCTAAACCTTTTTTTATCTAAGTCTAATACTTTTCGAGATATTTGTAAAATAATGTCGGGGGAGAGGTCAATAAAACCCGTTATAACTTCTAAAGCATGCTGTTAATTAAAAATCGACGATGTCTATGTTTCAGATAAAGGTTTGATCTATAATAAAACTTCATTTGAAATTCGATTTTTGTAAATTTAGAGTCGGAATTTAATTTGTAACATGGTGAAAAACGGCTATTTTACGAGAAGAGGCCCTTAATTTTGTCATGTTATGAATTTAAATTTGAGCTCCATGTTTTTCTTGTCTATTTTGTTTTATTTTATGTATTTTGACGTGAGCGTGAATGGGACCTTTACACCCAGGCATGACTCAAATAGCTAGATTTTCATTACAAAGTCCTACTTGCTCGCTTACAGTCATACTTTTTCCCCCTTATGTTATTTTTGTGAATAATTAATTATTGTATTACAATATCTTGACCCTGAATTGATCTGATTTGTCTCCATCTCTATAATATATTCTTAATTTATACATCTAAAATTGTGAAAATTTTGACGTCCCCAAGTGCCTGGAATGGGTCTATGGTGGAAAATGAAATAAATAAATAAATAAATTTCTTTTTTGGGAGTAGAACAAATATAGCACTTTTAAAGGAATTTGGAATGATTTCCTTATTCCATAAAACTTTGTAGGAATCATATATGAATTTTTGTAATGATGGACATATCTTATATATGATGTAAGGTATTCCATCAGGTTCAGGGGATGAGTTTTTTTTTCTCGATACACTGACAAAGTTTGAGGGTCTACATTAAACAATGTTACTGATGGTTTTTCTTTTTTGCTAAAATTTGTGTATTTCACAGATTTTTTCTCTGAGTATTTATTTTTATAAAATGAGATCATATCAGTGTCTTGTACATTTAGTTTTCCAGACGTAGGTTTTAATTTAGCTTTCATGTATTGGAACGGGTTTTTGTCAAAGTTGTTTTCTTCTTTCACTCTAATATATTCTCTTTTCCAGTCTTTGATATCTCTTGAATAATTTATAAGCAATGATCTATATGCTCTGGCCAGCTGGTGACAAAGATTCGCATTTCCTACGCTCTTAGCCAGTCGTAATTGTTTTTGGGTTTCTCGTTTTCTATTCCTCAAAGATAATTTCAAAGCATTCTCTTTACTTTTTACCATGGTTGTATCACTCACTAGATATAATTCTTCAAAATAATTATATAAGCTGTAATATGATCTATTATATTTTCTTTTGACACTTCTTTTTCTCAAAGTTTTATCGAACTTGTTAAATTTTTGTCATGTTGTTTCCATGTGGGTTCACTCACGAACGGTAGTTTGTGTTTTCTTTTGGCAATTATTTGTCCGCAATAGTTATTGTTCAGTATTATCTTCAACAAAATCAGACCAGCCCTGGGACATGTGGGGGTTCACTCTGTCCATGGCATATTGTGACGTGCTTATATTTCTATTTATGGCATCTGCATCACTATCTGAGTGCGATAATAGATGTTTTTTGAGCCAGCTAACTCTTTTATAAATTTTTCCACATTTTTGACAAATTAAGTCAGTTTTCCTGCTAAGGTCTATTTCATGATCAATCCTGTTGTCCGAAGCTATTTTGAGTTGTCGTAGCAATATGATCAGTGGTGGCTTGCTTGGCCGTATCACTGAGTCTTTCTTTCTTTCCCACAGTCACTCGTCTCTCCAAATTGTCAGAATTATAATTTATTAAAGAGAAATACAATCATGGTTTCACTGATTTCAATCTCAGGCCCATGAGCACTGATGATTAGAGCATCAATCAGAACAGGCGAGTAACGGACGGACTTGCGACCATGTATGCGGGTTCAAGGGGCCTCTTTATGACTTATGTTACACTTACCACTCATCCACCAATCTCCGACTGATCCTCCACAACCAAATCCAATAAGATGCGTACAATGCAGTTTTTGATATCCTATCCAGAAGTTCTTTTATTTTAGTTCTAGGAAGGCCTAAATCTTTGAAATAACAATATAAAGATTTTGCCGGTAGTCCTCTCGCTCCCACCTCTACAGCATATATATTTGTACTAAAGCCATTTTGAACTGTTTTAATTACTAGTTCTTTGTATTTGCTTAGTTTGTATTGGTTGTCATTTGGGATATTTGTGTCCCATGGAACAGTTAGCTCCACATAAATAACTATATTTCACTTTCTTACTATTTATACGTAGGTACTATAAAACTTCCTCGTTTATATATATATATATATATATATATACCACCTTTTTAAAGATATTTCTTTATCGTATGGTCATCACATCTTAAGAGTTAAAAATTGCAACTATCCATTTAACATATTTTTATAAAATTAGCACGAGCAAGCTCCATTGTCAGATGTATAAGCCTAAGTTTAAAATGTATTCTGTTGCCAATTCATTTAACAAAAGGAAATCAGTGAAGTCCCCTCCATACGCTCTCAACCTGCACAAAGATGTTTATTTTACTGTATACTTACATACATTCTACTCTAATCTAAACTCCCTTTATGTCCCACTAAGGAACATAGGGAGGCAAAAAAATCTCTCCATTGCGCTCGATCTTGCGCAATGCTTATGACCTCCTCTCACATCATGTCCAACTCCCTCAGCTCTGCCTCGAAGGATTAGGACACTGTATGAGACAGTCTTCCTCGTCTTTGGGACCCTGATGCAA
Organism: Mystacides longicornis; assembly: GCA_963576905.1. Taxonomy (NCBI): domain Eukaryota; kingdom Metazoa; phylum Arthropoda; class Insecta; order Trichoptera; family Leptoceridae; genus Mystacides; species Mystacides longicornis. Next base: position 5,327,357 of record OY756420.1, read on the forward strand.
GGAAGAACAGCGCTCTCCTCGGCCAACTGTCATTCGGCATCCTAAACACATATCCCAGCCAAGTCCATCTCCTCCCCATAATGATAGAAGTGATGGGCCTACGCTGGGTGCGCCAGCGTATAGCATCTTTTGTGATTGCGCGGTACTGTCTTATACAATTCTCCTGAGGTACTTTTTTGGTCTTTGGTCAGGTGCCAGGACTCACACCCATAGAGGAGAACGGTCAACACACACAAACAGTTTACATTTCGTCTCGACATTAAATGCAGACCCTCTCCATATCTTGGTCATGTTTTTAACCCTTATCTACAGTGGTGGTAAAATTTCAAATTTCTTAGCCAATATTGGACAAATTCCTAAAAGGGAATTTGTCATAATTTTTATTTTGAATGTTCGTACAATCAACGCCATCTACGTGGCACGAGTGCAAGGTCGCAGCTTATATAATTTGCTGCATAGACGGCGCTTGTTTGACATTTGTACCTAACCGATCGAATAGTCTTGTGATGTATTCTTTTTCTGTTGGCATAGAAAATATTATGTAATAATCTCTCTTTGGCTTTTGAACAATAAAGACGTTTTACAAGAAGAGTTTTTACTATACCATCACTACCATCTTCAGACCGCATTAAAGCCATCAACGCAAAAATCCATCCAAATATTATTAAATATAGATTATTTACTAGTACATTATTGGAAAATGATAAATTAAAACAAAGAACATACATTTTAAAATAAATATTTATTGTGAGATCAAAAAAATACAAGTACTCATATTCTTCGGTTTTTAGCTTTACATAAAATATCAATATATAAAAACACAAAATCCTTATTGTATATACTTAGACTAGTTAATAAGACATAAAAAAAATAATTAATATAAATACCTACATTAAAATAGGTACTTTTCAAGTAGTAAGAGTTAATTACAGCTGGGACATAGACCACTTTTGTTACGTTGTTGTTGTCACTCTTTTCAACATGTGGGCGAGGAGGCTTGTCTTTGGGGCCGAGAACCCTTTCGTTGCTCTTAGTTCACGAGGTAATCTTTCGTTGAATACTCTATTCTGCATTTGTGGTAATACTAGTTCCCTCACCAAAGACATTATAAAATTATCCTATAGCATTTTACTAGTGTAGTCACAGGCATCATGCAGTATGTAAACGATAAAAAATTGTCATGGGTTTACGTGTTGTGTGTAGAGATAAGTAATTGGAACATATTTTGTCCATTTCGTCCACTCCACCTTTCGACTTATAATCAATAATTATTATGATACACGGTTTTCCAGATTCGCATCTGTTTCTATTTTGTGATGCATTGATGATACAAGTATAACGGCTTTTTTTCTGTTTAGGGGGCGACCATTTATCACGTGAGACCAAAAGGGGGAGGGGGGTCTGGAAAAAATCACGAAACATCACGTAGGGGGAAAGGGAGTCTAGTGAGAAAAATATGTGCATTTATTTTTGCATAATTTACTGATTGGTCACTAGTATACAGGAAGGTATTGTTAGTGAGGGCTGGGGATGGCTTGGCGGTAGAAAGATATCCAATAATTTCTTAACGAGGTGTCTGTCAGACGTGCACAACCAGGTTAAGGGTTAAAGGCGCCACTTGCCTACCTGCACAAAACATAATTACATATTAAACGATTTTGTTTTATTTTATCATTCTTAAATTAGAATAAATAAATGTTCATTAATTTACATATTGCAAATAATTTTTATTTATTTTTCAATAATTTTGTTAGTCTAACTTTGTGATAGTTATTATTATAATATTATATTCATTAGGTTGAAGTACTTAGGGAGCGTTCAAGAATTACGTAACGCAATATGGGGGGAGGGGGGTTTTCTTGTAAAACGTTACTATTGGATTACCGGCGCCGCAACAAAGGTATTTAGTGAATTTCCAGTAATAATTGTGATTTGAGGCATACATAGTTGTAATATGTGCGTTAGGTAAAGTTTAGAGAATGGGAAGAGGGGTTTAACGAAGAGCGTTACGATGCATTGCGGGGGGGGGGGGGGGGGGGGTCAATAATGCTAAAAATATGCGTTACGTAATACTTGAACGGTCCCTTACTGAGCTATTTAATAATGCTATTTTGTAAGTGAATCAATGTGGATTTCTTTATTGTAGTAAAATAAAGCTCTATTTTTATAAAAATGTAATGCAACTTTATTTTTTCAAAAATCCTTATCAGATCTTCCATCACTCTTCAACAAACTTAACAAAAATTGTGAAGTATGGTTTACTCCCTTCCAAACATTAATTGACGATCTTTTTTCATTACTTCTTTAAACACATTATTTCGCACACTTATATTTGAACCATTACCACTACACATTCGTATAGGCATTTAATTCTTTTTCTTCTTTCATTACCCATTCTTGAGACAAATTTACTTAACATAATAATAATTATTTCTATTACTTACTCGACATAATAAGTTTGACTCCGAATTCTAATCAGAGGTTATGTTATGGATCAAGATCACAATCATCACATATAATAATACCTATATTATATTAATATTCAATGAGGCCTTTCACCCGAAAATATAATAGCATCACATACGATCACAGAACACATAATATCTCTCCACAGAACACATATACTCTCTAACGAGAGCATACGATTGTTTAATGGAATTTTGACATTTCATCTGATGAGTACGAACATGTTGTGCGCATGCGTAATAATGCATAGATAATATAATATATACTGTAATAATGCTGGAATCCTATTGGTGGCCGTGGTACAGTCTGGAGACGTTCGTTAAAAAGATAAAATAAAGATGGCGGTGATTGACTTATAGCGGTGATCTAGCTCATTGCCTGTCCGTCACCAACACCTGTCACTGTCAGAATTGTTTGTGTTCATTTTTATGTTTTTAGTACATTGTAAGTTAATGTGTAGCACTTGCTTAGCAATTTAAAAATAAATCTAACTGTATTTCTAATGTGATATTAGGATATGGTGGGGATGTGATAAATGGAGAACAAAACCATATTAATAACATATTTTTTATTTGTTTTCTCTTTAAATGGATCTTTATTACGCGGGGAAAATGAGAATGTGGAATATTGTACAATTGGTGAATCCTGCCAGGGGGCAACATTAAGTAAAATTAAAACATTTAACAATCGGTACATATTTTACGATGTTAATCCGGCTGAAGGGTTTAATTTAAGGCGAGATGTTTATATGAGAATGGCATTATTTGCACAAAAACTTCGTAAGAACAAACGTTACAAAAACTTTGTTCTAGTGCTTCCACCGTTTACGAATTTGTATCATTGGAAATCAAAAAATATCGGGGACCAAGTTCAGATACCGTGGAATTTATTTTTCGATGTGGATTCATTAAAATCATTTGCACCAGTTCTAGATTTATACGAAGTGTTTGAAAGAGAAAAATATATCGTATTTGATAGGATTTATAACCTACAAAATTATCCAAATCCGTTTGAGAATGGAGTTTTTAAAGATAAGTGGGAAATACAAAGTGATTCTAATTGCTTACTTACTTCAAACTTTTGGAGTTACTCCAATATCACCTACAAACACCTGGAATGTGTTTTATTTCAAGGATCAACGAAAATGCTTCAAGAATTAATTGAGCAAAACCCGGAGGATCAAATGATTTTGTTTACCAACGCACAAATACCTTTACATGATGATTACGGATCTAAGAGATATTGGAAATCTAGAATGAGTATGAAATTCAATAGAGAATTGATTTTCATTGGAGAAAATTTTATAAGGGATGCCTTAAATTGCAACGAAACCAAATGTGAAAATTATATCAGCGTGCATTGGAGGAGAGGAGATTTCGCTCAATACAGAACTAAAGATGTTCCAACTATTGAAGGAACTGCCAAACAGATACTTGGCATTTTAACCAAAAAACTAGGCAATAGAATTAAAACTGTTTTCGTGGCTTCAGATTCCCGGGAGCGTGACTTTAAAAAGCTAGTCAATATTCTCAATAGTCATGATGTGAATGTGGAATGGTTCGTGCCGTCTACAAATATCAAAAGTAAATATAAGGACGGAGGTGTTGCTATTGTTGACCAGATTATTTGTTCACATGCGGCGTATTTTATTGGAACTCACGAGAGCACATTTTCGTTTAGAATACAAGAGGAGAGAGAGATTTTAGGGTTCGATAGTGACTCAACATTTAATAGACTGTGTCCGGATGTTGGAGAATGTGAGAGACCTTCCAGATGGTTGATACAGAAGTAAATAATCGTTTATTACCATTTATCAAACCATCTCCCACTTCTTAATAACTTTTTTTTTTATTAGCAGATGCACATTTTCAAATAAGAGCATTATCATTTAGCTCACATTAAATTTGTGCTTCCAATGTACAAGGTCTTGGCACAAACTACTCTGCAATAGAATTATGTAGAATTTTGAGTCATGTTTTTTTTCTATCCGAATATAGTGTGGTCCAAATAAAAAAAAACTGCTGTTAAGTGTTGGATTCCTGAATGTGCGAAATTTTCATTTGTTTTTGATAAATTTTTTATGAAATATATTTTTATCCATAAAAATTCATATAAGTAGGTACCATATTTCTTTCATTAATTTTGAATGTATATTCGTATATATTTTAGTAGAGAAACATGCTCATTCCTGGGTTTCAAATCATCATGTAATACAATTTTTGTATTGATATTTAGGGTTACCATCTTTGTCTTTCACAACACAAGCTTTGCTTTCTGTCAAAGAGCTATTTGTGTTCTCTTTGGGTGAGCCCAGAATAATAGTATTAAAAAAAAGAACGAAAGACGGATGTAATGTTTAACTCTGTTAATAAGTTATATGTGTATTCTACAGTTTAATGTTTTTATATATCCATGGCAGATAAGCAAAAACTCTTGTATAGACGTCGGGTGTCTCTTTTGCACAAGGATATGCCCACGACACAATTCCAACTTGGTAACCACCCGACACCAGAGGACTTCCAGAATCGGCCTGCAACAGAAAGAAGTACACTCAGAAATAAATAAGAGAAGATTTTCCAATGGATAGTGTCAAAATACAGGTAAGCTTAGTTAGAATCTACACACTTGGGTATTAAATTTTTGACAGACATAACAATTTTGATGTCAACTTGGTTCGTTCGATGAATGTAAAAATTGCAAATTTTCTCTGCAAATTCGTTGTTGACAAACTCGGATGGATTTTGATAAAAAATGGGTGTTTTTAGAGTTAATAGAGGGCGGCTTTAGATTCACAATTGATCCATTTATCAATATTTTAAATTTGGAATTTAAAATACATCGAACACTGCCATCTGTTGAAAATGGTTTAAAGTATTTTTTGTGTAAAAACTTCCATTCAATTTCAATCGGGGAGTTAGATGGTTGTCTAGTTTTCACAAATTCGCTCTTACAAGACTCATAGATGTATTACTAAATAGAAAGGATATCAGATACTTTTTTCGTCAGTATGATTGTTTCAACAAAATTTCAAGAAAAAGATTTGTGTATTTTACTTACATAACACGCTCCTTCACCTAGATTGTTGAGGGCACATAGTTGAGTTTCGTATATTGTTGTGGGCACTTTGAATTGGCAGTATTCATTGCTTATTGATTTCGACAGTAGCAGTTGAAGGTTGTTAGGAGACTTTCCCAAAATCTAAATAAAAATAAACATCTTTCAAGAATGGAATACATGATTTCTAGTATACATCAGATTAATAATATTAAAAAAAATCTATGAAATCGAACTACCTAATTCAAATCAACAACTTAATTTTTATTTGCATTGGTTTAATGTATGTAGGTACTGTTTTAAGTGATAAATTTTGTTGGGAATACCTTGGGATCGTATGACGTATAGCCCCATCCAGTTAAAATTAACATTTCATCTTTACCAGTGTCGACATGTGGTAGGGCTATCGGCTGGATCTTGCTTGTGTATTGGAAGTTTTGCTTGACAAATACTAAGGCAATGTCGTGTTGTAGAGTGTATGTACTGAAATTTTCATGCAGTTTGAAACTTGTCACTGTGTATGAATACCCTCCTGAATCTAGCATGGTTGATCCAGCTACGATGAAAATATCTTTTTCTGTTACACTGAAAATTTAAAAAAATTAAGAGTTTGTAAGTTAAATTTTATTATCGTGTTAGCGGGATTCCAATATTTTCATTAATTATTTTGGGAGAAAAAATATTTATAGAAGAATTCAAAGAATGTAAAATTCAATCAGATATTTCTTTTAAGTAATAGTTTATTATTATTTGTTATTAATCAAACATAAATTTCTATTCGTTTCAATATTGACGTCTTACGTAATGAAAAAAAAAATATGCAAGAGATGTTGACGAGTGGGTAGACTCCGACTAAGTTGAAAAAAGATACAGTGCAGATTATCCAGGTGGCAAGGAGGACGATGTTATGGTTAAGGGAATGCTAAGGGAGGCCAAGGCTCCATAAGGGCTGTGGTGCCATTGAAAAGAGAGACGGTGTTAAAAAAATCTGACATTGTAATGGTACCGGGATGGCTTAGAAAGTTTGTCCTTACTTGGATAGGTGATTCTTTTATCTATGGTTAGTTGTGTGTACACTTACTCTGTGAGGCAATGTGCTGCTGTCAAAACGGTGTTGGAATCAATGATAGAGCCTCCACATAAGTGTTGATTGTAGTGTAGTCGGATGGACACCATGTACGGAGCTATGTATTCAGGAGCATTTATGCCATTGATTATTCTGCTTATGTCCTCTATGCTTAAACATGAAACTGAAACAAAAAATATGTTGATAAGAATCATAAAGTGAGTTGAGTCTCAATCCAAAATTTCGTGAAAGACTGTCTGGTCAGTGCTTCTATATGGAGTAGAGTCATGGACCCTCAAGGCGAACACGATGAACCGGCTAGAGCAGTGATTCCCGAACTATGGTACTATTATTAAGGTGGTACGCAAGCAGCCATGGCCATAGGACATACACAGTAAATAATTATATAAAACATTTTTAAATTTCGCGCTCTGAGACGATTTGTTTGTCAGTGTTACGCTACTGATTTATAATTTCGTGTGTGGTACGCGAAATTAAAAGTTTGGGAACCACTGGGCTAGAGGCATTTAAATGTGGTTGCATTAGCAAATGTTCCCCATTCCGTGAACAGTCATGGTCAGTAATGCAAATGTACTCCAGAGAGCAAGAGTGGACCGGCAGTTGCTAACTGATATCAGAGTCTGGAAGGTGCCCTATTTGAGACATATACTGTGGGGAGTGAAGTACGAGCTACTCCACCTGATTTTGATGAACAAAATAGAAGGTCGAAGAGACATGGGCCAATCCTGGCTCCATAATATCAGAGATTGGACTGGAATTAAAACAGTCGGAGCGCTTTTTGCAGCTGTCCAAGACAGGGACATATACTATTGAGTGACAGTTGGTGTTGAGAGGACCATGAAGAAGAAAAAGAAGAGTTCTGCTGAGAAGTTTTTAAACATTTTGTATACTTTACTATAACATGACATACTCTCTTTGTGACCCCACTTTGGAGCATAGGTAGGCAACAAAAGCTTTCTACCGCGCTCGAACTTGGGCTGCATCAATGACATCTTTCCACACCATGTTCGAATCCCTCAGCTCTGCTTCGAACACGGATTGAGAGGCACTTTGCTTCAAAAGTGGAGAGTTTTTGTGCCTGGACTTTTTGGCTCGCACCCACACAGAATAATGGGCAACGTATTGTTATACACTATTTATTTAAATCAAGCTCACGAATACAATAATTATTAAATTTTATCACACAATAATAATATCAAAGAAATCATAAAGAAAATTTTCCATAGATAAAGTTTTTCCAAAAACATATTAGTACTTACTAGTAGGCAATATTAGCAGGGTTAGGGTTGCTGTATAAATATACACCCCCAACATTTTATCCAATTATAAAAAGAGTACTACTAAACACTTGGACATAGTTCAACAGAGACTGTCCACTACTATTTATAAACTCGAGATATGGCTGGGGTCTTAATTAATTTCCAAATTAGTCTCTTAATTATAATGATATCAGTCTAATTATTGGTTAATTCATACATTATTTTCCTCCGTCTTATTTTAGACAAATTTTAAAGTTAAGGTATTCAGTGATTGGACATAAATAAGAAGAAAGAAAGTAAAAAGAGGCTGTGTATTTAACGCAGGACTGAAGACTAAGAAGGTGGTTGATTATGGTGTGAGAAGGTATCTACATAATATTCAAATATTTTATGGCAAGAGATTGCTACTTAATAAAACTTTAATAATAGTAAACTGACCTCGGAAGGCTAGTGGTATAGGCTTGGACTTCAGATCACGGGGTCGCAGGTTCGATTCCCGGCCAGGTCAGAGTTTTTTCAAGTGTTTTCTGTCTCAGACTGGGCGGAGACTGGTTGACTAGAAAAAAAATTGCCTCAGGCAATTAGTTCCACCGGCTATACCGACAACTTTGCGTAGTGTAAATTGTATAGTGGAAATAAAATACACACTGAGCGCCAAAAATGAAAAAAATGAGTATGAGGAAATGTTCTATAAACCATTGCCAATAGCCTAAATATTGCACTTAGTCCATATCGATGATCTAAAGGCGTAAATAACAGATCCAAAAATCATCATAGTACTATATCTGTATGCATGGGGGAAAAATCAGTTTTATTAGATTATCTCAAAATGAAGTTTTTGGCGTTAAGTGCGTATTTTATTTCCACTATACAATTTATTTATTTGTTTAATAATATACCATTTGTTCAAAACAATGATATGTATATGCACTGACTTGTGATCTCGGGTTCGGTTCCCAGTTGTAATGGAAATTTTATCAAAACCGAAAGAACAATTATAAATAAACTAGCAGTTTTTTTTTTAAAGTGTTCACTCAAATTGAACACAAATACACTCTTTGACTCTTTCACAGTGAGCTACTCAAAGCTTGTGTCGTGAAAGAGGAAGATGGTTGGCATCTGACTCGCCTGAGATCGAACCCACAACCTCCGCACGAAACAGTGCGAAAGCCGGCGTCGTTACCGCTAGTCTACCAACCACTTCCGACAGCAGTTGTCCTGTCCTAACTATGAATATAGAATTCGACTTTGTGCACTTGGTGATAAATTGATTTCCTATTGTCAATCACACGAACTATCAAACAATCTAATGCAAAATAAATCCAAAAATACAAAAGTTGTCAAAAAGGTTACCTAATTCAAGTTTTTTTACAGCCATTTACGCGTAATGGCATGCCCAAGGTAAATAGGGGTCTATTTTTATATACAGGGTGGGGCATGATGGACTCCCTAGTTTCAAATACTCACTGTAGAGTGCACAGTGCACACGTGGGTTAGCGGAGTGGGATTAGTGGTATTAGGTGAGGAAATCGACGCCATTTTTATTTCAGTAGTTGCCATGCAGTGGTCCGGTGAGCATCGAGGCCTAACGCAACTACTATCACTCCGCTAACCCAACCCACCTGCGCATAGATAAATCAACACTCTTCTATAAAAAGATATTAGTGTGTCGCCGGCAGAATTTGTCACATGAGGGAATTTTTATAGTCAACTCGTCTCGAGAATGGAACCCAGGACCTCTAAGCTACCGTAATACTGAATAAATATAACGCAACAGTAAATTGTCATTGAATTAAATAATTAACAGATATCTTAAATCTGTGTACTTTGAACGTCATTATTTTATTATAATTTTTATTATAAATTAATCCTTTTTAATCCTAATCTTTATCTTCTAATCACTTCTAGGATGAGCCATTAAGATTTTTTAAATCGTGAGAGATGAACACTGTACAGCCACAAAACACTAGCATAGAAGTTTTCAAGGATTCCCATAAAAACCGTCTTTGATAAATTATTCAGTAAAGAAATCTATGAAAATAGTCCACCTCAGCCTTGGATGTGCAGAGAGCCTGGAAGCTCTTGTATCTGATTTTCCATCATTCAGGGACCCCAGGGATTTTATGCAACACTCTCCTCCCAAATGTATCCAGAATTGCGACAGCTTTTCCGTCATCGTTCACCCTTCACACCTCTATGTTACCGCAGACCTCATAATTGTTTTGTAAAGGATTATTTTGGTATCTGAGGATGTTTCTGGATTTAAGCATAGGTAGGAGAGAAAAGTATCTTCTAATCTCAGATGCGATGCTCCATTTTATTTCCACATAGGTCCATTTTACTTCCATATAGTTCAGTCATGCAAATTAATTTACTACCTCGAAGTTATGTGTCTTTAAATTTGATGTTTTTTATATAAAAATAAATCTGCGCTCACTTGAAGTGAACACAAATACACTTTTTGACATCTTTCATACTAAGCAAAGGCTTGTGTCGTGAAAGCGGAAATGGTCGGCACGGCCGGGATTCGAACCTACGACCTTCAATACGCTGTACGTACCAAAGCCGCCGATTGATACCACTGGACTAGCAACCACGTTTTGTCAAGGGTCATTGTTTTGGCTTCTGGCTTGCTTCATAATTGTAGTTTTTTCTTTGTTAATTGCTAAATTTATTTTTTGGCCACTGTTTCTAATATCTCAATCTTCCTCGGGTCTTCCTACTATATTCAGATTATCCACGCACCCAACTCACAAATTCCTATAAAAACATCCAATATAATGAATCTTTGTTCTTGATTCTACGAAGTTAGTTATAACTGGATAAGACTTGTGTTCTTCTTTACAAATTCATTTTGGGTAGCTGGCCGTATTGTTCTTTATTCTCAACCAACTTAATGTAAGAATTACTTTGTTGTAAAATGCCAGAAAACATGAATGAAATATTTTTTTGGTATTTTCCAAATTTTATTGTTAAGTAATAGTTTGTTATTCAAATAATCAATAAATCCTCTTAATAATTAATTAATAAGTTTTGTTTATTGAAAAGATAATAAAATTGAGTGTTTGATAAGGCTAATTATTATGTTAACCATTTATGATTGTGTTTTTAAGAAAATGATGTATCACTTTTTGGTTGTAACTTATATTTTAAGACTATGAGGTCTTCAGAACCCCGGGCCTACAACCTCCGCTCCCTAATGCTTTGGTTCGCTGGAAAAACTATGGTTGTAACATTACTAACACAGTATTCTTTGAGACAAGTACAAAGCATTCTATGTTTATCTCTTTCACTGTCGCCACTAAAATAATGAAAGTGCGAAAGAGACAGTGTAAGTTTGATGTTTAGTTTCATGAAAGGTAGCTTGGATACCGCAGGAAACAAGATGCTTACTGAAATAAATGTATGAACTAAGTAAAAATTTCTTTGTATTACAGCTGTTAAATTGTAGATTCTCTTTTCTTGGAAACCATTGTGTAGGAAATCACCTTCATATCATTATTCCTTAACTTTCTTTAATTCGTCAGGATAGAACCATTTAATAAAGCTAGGATGGTTGTCTGAGTGCTGATATCAGAAAAAGTGATTCTATGTTTGACTCCGGTTTGTGCCAAAATCCTTCTTTTCAAACCTCAACTTACTATCCTGTCTCAAATTGAACTGGACTGAATAACTGGAAAGTTTCTCTGGCTTTAAGGACACCAAAAGTTTTAAAACTCTGAAAATTCTACACCTACAAACGTCCCCCGACAGACATTGTCCTGTTCGAAATATTGAATTCGATAATTTTTTTCAATTCAATTCAATTTATTTATTATGAATTCAAAAAACACTAAAAAGAGTTACCTATGTCAATTTTTCAGAAAATTTCTAATGTTCCTAATGATCTTCACAATAATAACCAACACAACAAAAAATAATTATCGAAATTGGCCCAACCATTCATGCGTGCTGTCCTTAACAAGGGAAATAGTGATATATTATGTAGATGGGTTAAATGATTCGAAGACCGATTATAACTAGATTGCCTTACTGTTATCACAGATTAAATCTCAAGATATTCCAAACTAAAGTTTAATCCTCAAATTAAGTCCTAAAGGATTAACTATATAAGGGCAGATTATTATGGGCAGCGTATTGTTGTATTTTAGTTTTCAAACGAAAATGGCATTCAAGATTGCATTGCTGCTGGTTTTGGGCTTCTGTGCTCTCGCTCATGGTATGTTCATATATTTGCTTCACCTTAGCAATCAACTCTAGATTCTAGAAAACATTTTCTTTCTCCCAAGCCTTCAAGGATCCAACACAGGTTTTAGATTTAAGTACTTGTGTCTCTGTCACACATTTTCAACCTGATCTACAAATTTCAAGTGCAAAGTTGTATTCTATTTTTGTTATTTTGTAAGAGCTTATTCATTCAACATGCCAAAAGCATTTTAAATTGTTACTTTTACTCTGCTACAATGCTAACTTCTACACCACATTATTTACTTTAATATTCTCACACCTTTCTGTGTCTACTTAAGTCTTGCTGAATTTATTTTGTTATTGTCTAGTGCTTACTTTGTTGGTAAATCATTAAAGTCTCTTTTTATTGAGCTGGGGCTTTCCGTATGACAAATTTTTCCAGTCAATCGGTCCCGTCCAATCTAAGACAGACCAAATTAGGTAGAAATTGCAAATGCACTTAATGACTTCAACTCTGAGCTGTCTTTACTTCAATAAACTGCAAAGTATCAAAACAATGCAGATTTCACTTGTATTATTTTGAAGTGGTTGGTAGCCTGGCGATTTGGTCGATGGCTTTCGTACGTGCAGTGTACTGAGGGTTGGGTGCCTACCACTTCAACTTTCACAACACAAACTCTGCATTCTGTGTAAGATGTTGAAAGTGTATTTGTGCTCACTTTGTAAAAAAATGATTTTTCACAGGATTTCCTACTGAAATCGAGGTGAATTCTTGGAGAATTGTTGGAGGTGTTGATGCCTCTGTCGGAGATGCCCCATACCAGGTTTCCTTGAGGTCTGCAACCAACAGTCATTTCTGTGGTGGCTCTATCATCACTCCTCTTACAGTAGTCTCTGCTGCTCATTGCGTTGTCGGGTGAGTCTTAAATACTTATATCTTATAAATTCTTTATGTATAATCAAAATGAAGAGATGTGTGTATTGATTATGAGAAGGCATTCGATAGAGTACACTATGCTGATTTTGTGCAAAGAATGCAACTTTTATACCAATGACCGATATTACATTAAAAATATCTATTGCATACTTTAAAAGTTGGTTTTATCCAGCACTTTGGGCTTACGAGCTGCTGTTACTACTGCTGTTGCTTTGATGGGTGGTTTAATTGTTCACTTATACATTTACCAGCTTCTTTTTATTTGAGAGTCATAACCATCCACTGCTGGATATGTCTCATTTCTCAACTTAGGGGTAAATGGCATTGCAACACTACGCACCTTGGAAGGAAGTCCTTCCATGTTGGCCCATGGGTCAGTTCTATCCACCGACCGAGGTAGGTTACTTGACGTATAACATGTTGCATGGTTTCCAAGGAAGACCAATGTCAAGGAGGGGTGGCTTGTGATCAAATCAATCAATTGTCCCTAATAATGGCGTCATACGTTTCACACAAAGAGTTCATAATATCTCTCTCTCCCTGGCTTGCTCCCAGCTTAACGTCTATGAAGACTGCTAGGGTCAGCTCTCCTCGTCCTCAGGCTGTAGACTCTCCTCTGCTGCACTACTTCCCCCACCCCACATCTTTGCATCTGCTCGCGCCTTTGCATCACCCAGGAATTCTTTGGCCTCCCTCTAGCCACAGAACGTGGAACATTCAGGTTTATTGCCTGTTGTACAATATGCTCCTGTGGTCGTCGTTCTATGTGTCCATACCATCTCAACTGCCTTTCCTCTAGTTTACTATTGATGTCTGTCACTCCTAGGCTTCCACGAATGTGAGCACTTTTGATCCTATCTCTTAGGGACACACCAGTGGACCATCTCAGCATACGCATTTCTGCTGTCTCTAATTGTCTATTATAGGTCTTGTACATTGTCCAACATTCGGAGCCATACAGGAGTGCGGGTCTGACAATTGTCTGATAGACTTTCCCTTTCAATTTGATTGGCATTTTTGGATCACATAGAACTCCCGACACTGATCTAAACTGCATCCATCCTACATTTATTCTGTGTGTTACGTCTGCCGCAGAGCTTCCGTCATTTTGGATGAGTGATCCTAGATACTTAAAGGAGTCACTATTTGGCAGCGTTACCCCATCCATTATCATTGTGGGCATCCTAGGCACGGTCAAACTTTCTGGCTCAAACGGTAAATAAAGGTATTCCGTTTTCTTCCTGCTTAGTCTCAGTCCGTTGTCTTCTAATATTTTCCTCCACCTTTCCAGTTCAATTTGCAGGTCTACGTGTTTATCGCTAATCAAAACTATGTCATCCGCGAATAGAAGGATTTTTAGGAGGCCGTCCATCTCAGTTTTGGTCAAATAGTCCATGATCAATATGAACAGTAGCGGGCTGAGGACGGAACCTTGGTGCACCCCCACTTTTACTGGAAATTCTGGAGAAGTACCTGATGTACACCTTACCTGGGTTTTTACATTATCATACATATCCTGTATCGTGTGCACATATGCTTCTGGTACATTCTGGGATCTCAGTGCTGGCCATATCAGGGTTCTTGGGACTCTGTCGAATGCCTTTTCCAGATCTATGAAGACCATATGAAGGTCTTTTTGGGCATCTCGGTACTTTTCAACTAGAGTCCTTACAGTTTGGATGGCGTCAACTGTAGATTTTCCCGATACAAAGCCACACTGATTTTGATGTATATCTACCAGTTTCCGTAATCGTGTATTAACTATTCGTTCGTATATCTTCATAGTGTGTGATATAAGTTTGATCCCTCTGTAATTATCGGACTTTCTCGAATCCCCTTTGTTTTTGTAGAAAGGTAGGAGGAAACTTTTTCTAAATTCTTCTGGCATTTGGGCTCCACATATCATTTTATTGAAAAGGGTACACAACCAAGTTGCTCCGCATTCGCCACATTGTTTCCAAAATTCAGTTGGTATATTGTCTGGTCCTACTGCTTTCCCTAATTTCATTTGACCTATAGCAAACCTCACCTCTTCCGTTGTAATTTCCGTAATTGGGCCCAGAATCTGTTTTTCCTCCGGATTAGAGGTTCTAGGGAATTCTTCATTTAAAAGTTCCAGATAATATTCCCTCCATCTTTCACAGATGTTACCTTCTTCTGTAATAAGTTTACCCTCCTTATCCTCTATGTATTTAGGTGCTCTGATTGATTTAGCTCTTTCCTTTCTTTGTGCCGCAATTTTGTATATTTTTTGGGCTCCTTGTGCTGTTTCTAGATCGTCATATATATCTCTCAGTGCCTCGTGTTGGGCAGTAGCAACAAGTTTCTTGGCTTTCTTTTTAGCATCCTTATATATCAGTCGCAGGTTTTCTCTAATGGCTTCGTCATTGCAGTTTGACCAGTTTTTAAACGCCATTTTCTTTTCTTTGATACCCTTTTGTACGTCTTCAGCCCACCACCAAGATTCTTTATTATTTTTTAGCTTGCCCTTTGAGACTCCGAGACACTGCTTAGCACTCTGTAAGCATGCACTTGAAAAGGCCTCCCACATTTCATTTGGATTTAGGTTATTATGTCCTTTTAAGTTTTCTATCATCCACAAGTTCATTTTAGATGCTAACTGTTTACCTTTTTCATTTGAGATATTGAGCCACTTGATCTTTGGTATTTGTTTTACATGTTCTTTGGTTAAACTACTCTTTGGAACAAGGATTTCAAGCAACACCAGGCGATGTTGGGCTGCCAGTGGTTCTCCCGGGATGACTTTGCAGTCTCTACATTGTTTCCTAATTTCTTTACTGCACAACCAGTAATCTATCTGGGTAGCGGCGTTTCCACTTTTATATGTTATAAGGTGTTCAGATTTTTTGTAGAAGTATGTGTTTGTAATTTTTAAATCATACGCTTCTGAGAAACTCAAAAGTTCATCCCCCTGCTGATTTCGAGTTCCATATCCGAACCCTCCATGCACTGTTTCATGGCCAGCGTTTGATGTTCCAACATGCCCATTCATATCTGCACCTATTAGGACGCTTTCATTTTCCGGTATGCTCTGGATCAGACGTTCCAAGTTTTCCCAAAAAAGATCTTTCTCAATTTGATCACATCCCGTTTGAGGTGCGTAGGCACAAATGATGTTATATATTGCGTTACTGATAACAAGTTTTATCATGATTATTCTATCGCTGGTTGCTGTGATTTTAATTACGTTATTGTGAAACTTTTCATGTAATACTATTGCTACACCGTTTCTAGAGCTATTTTCACCGTAAAAATATAGTTTGAACTCATTATTCTGTGTCTCGAGGTAACGGCATTTGTCAATGTTCGTGTTTTTCCATTTTGTTTCCTGGATGCATGCAATGTCAATCTTTCGTCTTCTCATAACCTCTGCCAACTCTTTCCCCTTTCCTGTCAACGTTCCCAGGTTCCATGTTATAGCTCTTAGCTTATTAGAACCTTTGCCTGGACGAGATATCTTCCTCTGCTTCAATCTGCTTGTCCCTGGAATCCTACAAGCTGGCCCTGACACTAAGTCAGGCTCTGGATCACCGAGGGGAGAATCACCCTCGCTGCCAGACAGGGTAGTGCATCTTTGCGTTTGTTTTCTCATGAAGCTTTGGTTTAATTTGACTTGAATGTTTTATCCACCGACGGTCATCAGACGTGGAACCAGGGTGACCCAACTAACTAGGGCTATATCCGCTGTCGTTGATCTGTGTTGACCAACTATCGGATCAGCAATGAGCCTGGATACTCATTTGAGATGGTGTGTGCGACTAGTACCCGAATATGTCGAGTTGCCAGCACACACCATTTGTGAGCCGCCACTAACATGTGGGACAGACGCTCACTGCTTCTCCGTTTAGCCGCACTTTTGGGATCCCCCGACGGGTTGGTTACCATCAACTTCACCCTAAAGCCCGTTGCCCGTCGGTCACCGCGTGGAGGTAGGAGAAGCATGGTGGGAGAAGCTGTGTCAGTCCAGGCCCTAGGACTGATGTATTGCGCTCAAGCCACCCGACCGACAAAGAGTTCATAATATGTCCTCCATTATTTGTCTCCGCTGAAGAATCTGCCGACCAATCATGCTTCAGGACTTTGTAGTATTTACCTAGTAATAATGTAGTAAAAATTTAAGTGTAAGCAATGATATCTGTTGAGATAACACATTATATTTTCTTGGGATTCCAGCCGCACAGCAAGTTCTACAAGGGTGGTAGTTGGAACCATATTACTCAACTCTGGAGGCACCACATACACTGTCAGAACTCTGATCCCTCATCCTCAATACAACTCTAACTTGATCACCAACGATGCTGCTGTTGTCATTACAAGCAATCCTATCGTCATGGGTTCAGTGGTTTCGCCTATCCCCATGCAGCCTGCTTTCGTTGATGGCGGACAAACCGCTTTGTTGACAGGATGGGGCAGGACATCGGTAAATATTTTTCTTGGTTTCATTTCTTAGCTGTGTAAGGAATTGTATTAAAACAAGCAAAAGTAATTTTTGTCAAGAAGTGGAGGGCTGTTCTCTATGCCTACCCTTTTCGATAAATTGGGTGATTGGTGAAATTGTAAAATTACATAATATGATGTAATTTTTCATTTCCATTGCTGTGAATTTTTTTTTACCCATCATACTGTTTCGTTTAAGGGGTATGCAAAGAGAACAGCAGTCCTATACAAATTCATTTGGCAATCGACTACAAACAAATTTTTCGACAATTTAGAGTAGGAAGAAAATTAACTGTCCACTTTTTATATTTTTAAGTGTCTTTGTTTGGTTTGAATCATTGTTTATATGTTCCAGTTGACAGTTCATTTATTTCCGCACTCCACATTGACGAAATCTTTGTTTGTAGTCAAACACCAATTTCAAATTGTCTACGGGGGTGACTTCCACTCTTTTCTACCCAAGCACACTTTTTTCTGTCATTTTTTTACTCATACAACCTCCTGTTTCTTTACCGTCTAACCTGGCCTTCCTTGAAGATAGAATTGATATGTTGCGGACCACAATCCTTACTAATATTCTTATTATTTTTCATATCTAAGAATGAGTCCCGAAATAAATGCTAATTCTAATTTGTGCATTTATTTAATTCATTAAGAAAGTATAAAAAAAGCTGACTGACTTGATATAAATAACTAGTTGACCCGATATACGTTACACTGTCTTAACTATGAATATTGAATTCAAATTCGGTATAGTGACAAAGAAAATTTGTGTAAAACTGGTCCAGGCCTGTGATGCTTTGACCAAGGGAAATAAGGATCCATTTTATATGTATAGATGATTAATAAAAAGATGATTTTTCAGTACCCTGGCAACATTCCAAATAATCTCCAGAAACTGGTGTTGAACACCATCACCGTAGAAGCCTGTCAGAGAGCACACACCGGGATCAACCCAGTCTACGACACACAAATTTGTACTCTGACCAGAGCCGGAGAAGGAGCTTGCCATGTAAGCTTTTGAATCTGAATAAATTTGAATAAATTTCATATTCTTACATGGGTGGCACGTCGTTTAAGAATGTTCCCATTTAAAAATGTTGTCGGCTAACAATTGGATAGAAGTCTGACAATCTCGACACTTGATCAAATGGAATGTGCGAAAAAAAAATATTAATGTAAATCTGAACATTTTGATGTTAGTTTCCTTCTTTATTCTATGTTTGAGTTGGTAAGAGCTACAAGAAGTTTTAGGTATTTTTTTCATTCTAACAATTGCGTTTTTTTGTTTGATATTGTTACTTCTATTTATTTTCTTATATAGGCAAACTTTGCGGCTTTCAAATAAGATTAATTGAAGAAAATAGGCTGCTTACTTGAAGAGAAAATAAATAATAACAGAATGTATGAATTCTTCAATTTCAAAAAATTTATGTACCCCTTAAAGAAAAACTTTTCGTATTTTTATCGATATATTTGCATCTATCAATCACACATTAAATTTAATTAACATCGAATGGACAGTCACATTGTATAGGCTCCATATTGCTAGCCAATATTTGGAATTGAATCTTTGGAATATTTTTTTTTACTAACATTTCTCACATTAAGCACAGACTTGTTTTGTACCACACGACTCGCGCGCGGTACAAGGGACTGCAGGTGCAGGCTCTAAAGAATTAGCCAGCTACCAGGGGAATGCACTATGTCGCTCGTCGCTTGCGCAGAAGACGGGAACTCTCTAATAATACTGCGGGCCCTACTCAGTTCAGGCCCCGTATGTTCGAGAAATGCTTCCCGCCTCAGATCGATCTCCTAATAACACGCAAGACCCTACTAGCTTCGGGTCCGCAATGCGTTCGAGAGCTCTCTCTGTTCGCCCGGCCGCGTCCTTGGATGGAGGAACTCCTAGTAACAACGCAAGCCGTACTTAGTTCGGGCCTGCGATGCGTTCGTGAGATCCGACGTCTTCTTCTGCGCCCTGCGCCCTCGACGAGAAATCTCCTAATAGACACGTAAGACCGTACTCAGTTCGGGTCTTAGCGCGCGTTCGAGAGAAGTCTCGGTCCAGTGGTATCAGCCAGAGTCCAGGTCCTATTGCAAGGGTCGAGTCCACGGTCCAATGTGCCAGCCAGAGAAGGGTCCAAACAGTCCAGAGAGAAGTCCAAGGTAGAAGTCAGCCAGTTGAGTAGTCCAGAGAGAGAGCAGGTAGGTAGGTGTAGTCAAAGCCAAGAGTAAACGAAGAATGATATATTTCATACAAAAATGTCTGCTTATATTCACGACATAACGGTATCTGGGGAAAACCCAGTGTCCCCCGTCCGTGGCGAACGGAGCGGACGCCGGGAACGGGCTCAGAGCCTCGCCCCGAATCGGCCTGGACGTGCGACGGACCAGCGGCCGTCGCGGCCGAAATTCAATTATTCTAATTATCGACCTTTCGCGGATTATCTCCGCGGATCTGGGGCATATCCCGATGTGTTTGGTCTCGTTGGAATCGCCGCGCGATTTCCAATCGGGACATGCTCACCAGATCGCGCTAACCTTGATATATCGGTTTTCGGTATTTTCCGATCAATCCGCGAAAGGTCGATTAAAATCTTAATTAATTGGCCTACCCCGATGTATTTGGTATCATTGTGATCGCCACATGATTTTACATCGGAGTAGACCATTATTGGGAGGCTGCACCCTACCTCCGCGTGTCCTGGCTCGCAGGCCTCTTGGCCCTCCCTCAAACAGTAGGGGAGGGGATACCACGTTTAAGGGGTTTTTAGGCGCGCGTCGCGCGCAGCCGCCGTCATTCTATTGTTGGACACGGGGAGATAGGGTTGTCAGGAGCTCCCGCAGCCAGGGCTGCCTCAATATGCCAATGCATTTTTATTATCTATTACATAATTATTTCGCGGGCCTCGCGCCTCGGTCCGTTCGGTGGGAACTAAGAACCCTTTATTTCTGTGGCCGAGGCGCTTAGCTTACATGATCGAGTCATAATCATATCCATATTATCAATAAATCAATCATTTTATGCAATATTATCTATACAATTCAATCAATGTCCTTTACAATCGAATTTATACAAATCAATCTTATTTCAATATTATTTGGTTTTTACTTCGCTGATCCGATTTAATGACGCCGTCCGGTACACTCCCCCCGTGAGAGCTTCGCTTCACCACCTTCAGCTTCCGGCGGCGTATCTCCCAGGGGGATGCTGATCAGCTTGCAGGCCGGTCTGGTGTAGGTCCCTGTGGTGGTCCGGATCTCGGCCGACCGCACCTGTCCATCAGCAGCGGCGTTGACTTTTGTGATCACCCCCTTTGGCCACACGTTTCTGGGTTGCGTGGGGTCCATAATCCAAACCATGTCACCGGTCTGGAGGGGGGTGGCTGTGGTACGCCAGCGGCTGCGCTCCTGCATCGTCGGCACGTACTCCCTCAGCCAGCGGCGCCAGAATTTGTCCGCTAGCTGTTGGGCCAGTCTCCATTGTTTGCGGAGACAGACCTCGTCCTCTTCGGGACCGTAGAAGGCCAAGCATGGCCTGCCGCTGGGCGAACCGATGAGGAAGTGGTTCGGCGTCAGCGGCTCTTCTTCTTCTGGGTCAGCCGACACGTGAGTGAGGGGTCGGCTGTTCAGGGTGTGTTCTGCCTCAGCTAGGGCAGTCAGCAAGGTTTCTTGCTTCAGTGCTTGGCTCCCCAATGTCAGCCGGAGAGCCTCTTTCACGGAGCGCACAAGGCGCTCCCATGCTCCCCCCATGTGGGGGGATGACGGGGGAATGAATCGCCATTCAATGCGATCCCCCGCCAGTTTGTTCTTCCATCTTTCGTCGGCCAGGACTTCTTCCACGGCGCCCTTTATTTCTTTGTAGGCACCGTGGAAATTGGTACCGTTGTCGGAGTACATTATGCTTGGACTCCCTCGCCTGGCCGACATCCGGCGGAGCGCCATGATCATGGCGTCCGCCTCTAGGCTGTGCACCAGTTCTAGGTGCACAGCCCTCGTTGTCATGCATGTGAATAGGGCGCCGTATCTTTTTTCATGTCGACGCCCTATCACTACCGTCATCGGCCCGAAGAAGTCCACCCCACAGTGGGTGAACGGCCGCTGACGGTGGGCCAGCCGCCCTTCTGGCAGTGGCCCCATTAGTGGTTGGTTGGGTGCCGCCTTTTTCTGGCGGCACTGTAGGCATTCTGCCACTATCTTCCTGGCCGCCGTTCGTAGTCTGAGGACGGCCAGGTCTCTCCTCACTTCCGCCACCGTCTTCTCGCTGCTCACATGTCCGGCGCTCTCGTGACGGTGGCGGATCAGCAGTCTGGTGAAGGGCCCGTCACCATCCAGGATGACGGGCGTCTTCAGGCCCTCATCTAGATCGAGGGCCTGCACGCGGCTCCCCATTCTGAGGAGGCCGTTCTCGTCGAGGAAGGGAGTCAACCCGGCTAGTCTGCTGGCCGGGTCTATCTCCTTCGAACGGGCAAGCGCCGCAATTTCTTGGGCGAACGCTCGCCCTTGCTCGCCCCGCATCCACCGGAACTCCGCCTCCCTCAGCTCCTGGGTCGTCAATGGCCCCTGGCCGGCTTGGCCGCGGCACCTGCTGCAGAACCTCAGCACCCACGCAGTAGTTCGGATGAGTCGCGTCCAGCTGGAGAACTTGGCCGCGTCCAGGATGGCTGGGGGGGATCTCCGGGTCCTCCCGACGAACTGCTTGGCCGCATCCTCTTCAGGTGCCGCCGCCTTGTCTGCCGGCCAGGAACTCTGCTCCCCTCTGATGAACTCTGGCCCCCGGAACCACAGGCTCTCTTGGCTGGTGTCCGGCAGCTCTCCATCTCGGGTGCCCACGTCTGCAGGATTCTCCTTTGTGGGCACCCACCTCCAGTCCCGGAGGCAGGTCAGCTCGTCAATCTCCCCCAGACGGTTGGCCACAAAGGCCGTGTGGGTCCGGGGGTCCGTCCTGATCCACTGCAGGACGGTTGTGGAGTCTGACCAGTACCATGTCTTCTGCACGGCCAGACTCAGCTCTTGGCGGATGGACACCGCGAACCTAGCCGCCATCAAGGCGGCTTGCAGCTCCATCCTCGGTACCGACACGGGCCTCAAGGGAGCGACTTTTGTCTTCGCTCCCAAGAAGGAGACCCGCACCGGCCCACCTTCTGTGGGCTTCTCGGCGAGGTAGGCCACCGTGCAACACGCCTTTTCTGACGCGTCGGCAAACAGGTGGAGGGTGACCTCGGCTTTTGGGTGGAGTCGGCAGCACCGGGGAATTCTGGTCCGGGCTGCCTCTACGGCGGTCAGCCAGGCTTGCCAACGCGCCGCGTGTTCTTCGGTGACCTGCTCGTCCCAGTCCACCTTGCTCCTCCATACATCCTGGAGGAGGATCTTTGCTCTGATTGTTAGACAGGCTATGAAGCCCAGCGGGTCGAAGACCCGCATTACTGACGCCAGCAGGCTTCTCTTGGTGGGCCAGGCCGTGTTTCTTGGCTGGCTCCACTCACATACTAGCATATCGTCGGTGGGGTCCCATTTCACGCCCAGGATCCGTTCCTGGGCTTGGTCGGGACCGCCTATATCTATGAGGGACTTCGCCCTCTCCTCTCTAGGTACGGCCTGAAGCACGGCCGGGTGGTTCGAGGCCCAATTTACAAGGCGGAACCCCCCGGCGGCTAATGCTTGCCGTACCTCTATTACCCGACGCGACGCCTCTTGACTCGAGTGCGCCGCGTCTAAGTAGTCGTCCATGTAGAAGCGGCTTTGGATGACGTCGGCTGCTGCGGGGTGCTCCCCCCGTTGACTCTCCGCCACCTCGTTCCGAATGTACTGCGCGCTGGCAGGGGAGCACCTCGCTCCAAACAAGACACTTGTGAACACACACGTCCGTGGAGGCTCTTCTGGATTGTCCCTCCACAGGAATAGCTGCGCCATCTGGTCCTCTTCTTTCATTCTGATGCGCAGGAACATCTCCTCGATGTCTGCTGCGATCCCGATTTTCCCCTCCCTGAATCTCAGAATATTGCCGACCAGGGAGGAGAGTAGATCGGGACCTGTCAGGAGCCTCTTGTTCAGCGAGGCTCCTCGGCACTCTGCTGCGGCGTCGAATACGACTCGGATCTTGCCGGGCTTGCTGGTCACGGCGAAGTGTGGCAGGAACCATCTGCGTCCCGCCGCCCTCTCGTACTCGCCTTCTCTGATGGGCCTAGCGTAGCCCTTGGCGAAGTAGTCTTGCATCTTCGCCTTGTAGGCGGCGGCCAGCTGCGGGTCGCCCCTCAACTTCTTTTCGAGGGACGTCAGCCTCTTCATGGCGGCCTCCCGGTTCTCGGGAAGCCAGCTGTCGTCCCTCTCCCAGAGGAGTCCTGTCTCCCAGCGCCCATCTTCGGTGCGCCGGGACGTCGTCCTCATCAATCTGACGGCCCGCTCTTCGGCGGCCGTGGTGCGGTGGGCCGCTGTTACCCCCAGCGAGTCCACCGCGAAGTGGCCCCTCACTAGTGCGTCGAGATCGGCGTCCCGACGCACACACAAGGCCACGGCTAGGCCGGGCGCTTCACAGGCCCCGCCGTGTGCTGTCCATCCCAGCGCCGTCCTGGACAGGATGGTGGGGTCGCCAGCGGTCTCCCGTAGCTCGCGGGAGACGATCAGGTGGGCATTGTCCTGCCCTATCAGCATCAGGGGAACCACCGGGTTCCCCGGGCTCCTCAATTCTTCTCGGGTCGCGGCGACGATCTGTGCTGGGAGGCCCAGCCCGTGCACTGTGTTAGCGTGCACGGTGTATGTAGCGCCGTCGCCGCGCACCCTTGCCTTGATGCGCATGGAGCCCGCCTCTGGTGTTGTCATCGACTGCACCCCGCTGAGTCTGAGCGGGGAGCTGCGGCCCTTGGCTCCGATTTCTCGGGCCACAGCTTCTTCCAGCAGCGTCACTGTGGACCCCTCGTCCAGGAGCGCGTAGATATCGCGCTCCCCGCGGGGCCCCATCACCTTTACAGGCAGCACTTTCAGGAGGACCGGTAGTTCGGCCCTCCAGGTATTTGTAACAACCGCTTCGGCACTCACCTGCAGGGTCGGGTGGTGTGACTTAATGCACCCTTCCACTGCGCACTTCGATTTACACTTTGTACTGTTATGATCTGTGCCTAAACAGGCGAAGCACAATTTCTTCAGTCTCACCATGTTCCACCGATCACTTGTGTTCTTAGCTAAGTACTCGCGGCACTTCGGGGTTCTGTGATTCGGTAACCCGCACAAATTACACTTCACTGTCACTGGTCGCTTAGTCTCGGCGCGGGTCGTCGGTATTGCAGGGCGGAGAGGCTGTTGCCCCCCCTCATCGACGCCCTCACCGGACTCGGCATAGGCGGCCAGCACTGGGCGGGCTCGTGTTTTCGGGAGCTTCAGCTCCCGCACAAAGCCCGCGTTTTTCAACATCTCTCTCCAGCCGTGGTAAAATTCACTAAGCTCCAACAAGGAGCGATCACCGCGGCTGTTTCGATGGGTCTTCGCCCAGTCCACACATTCCCACGACGGCATCTTGGCGAGGAACTGCCCCAGCAGCCTCTGGTCCGTCAGCAAGGCACCGTTCTTTACTGGCGCTAATGTAGACACTGCGTTGTCCACGAGCAAACAAAACTCGTGGACCTCGTCCAGACACACTGTGTCCGTGGACCGCGGCTTGAATTTGGACAACAAGTCCTTCACGACGGCCTCGGCGTTGTTCGTACCGCCGTAGTGCTCGTCAAGGGCCGCCATTACACGGGCGGCGGCCCCAGAGCCCGACCAGTACAAGGTCGGGCCCACGACGCGTCGGGCTTCTCCACGCAGCGCGTGGTTGAGACGGGCGCGGTTCTCCGCGTCCGTCCACCCGAACGTTTTCGTCGTTTCTTCAAATATTAATTTGAAGCCTTGCCAGTCAGCGGCATTCCCGTCAAAGGGAGGCAAGTCCTTGACTCCCGTCTGGCGGGCCAGGACGTTATCTCGCCACTCGCGGTCCCTGTCGCCGTATGTGAGGCGCGGGACATCCTCGTACTGGGGGCGACGTCCCCCAGCCTCCATCCAATCTTGGATGGCACTCACCCTCGCGGGGTGCGCGGTTCGGTGGTCAGACGGCCACGATGGATCACTCGCGGGCGCCGTGACGCGGTACGCGTCATTGTTCAGTACAGCCGAGCTCCCCGGCAGGGGGGCCCGACCAAGTTCATGATGCACTGCACTATTGGCGGGGGCGCTCGCGGGCACCCTTACGCCATCACTGTTCACGGCAGCACTCGCGGGTGCTGTTACGCGATTCACTTCTGCAGCGCTCGCGGGCGCTGGTTCGGTGCTTGCGGGGGCACTCGCCGGTGCCTGGCCGCGATCGGTGGAGCGGAAGGCTGCTAGCTCGGCTTGACTGGCAGCCAGCGCCTTCCGCAGCTCGTTCATCTGCCGCAGCATCTGCTGGACAGTGTCATCCGTTCTCGTTCTCGTGGTTGATGCCGTCGAAGAAGCGTCAGAGTCGTGGTGGCTCTCGGCGTCCTGCTCCGCACTTCTCCCGGCGCCGGCATCGGAACGCAACGACATAGGCATCCTGGTAGCAGCTGATCCCGGCTCTGAAGGACCAATTTGTACCACACGACTCGCGCGCGGTACAAGGGACTGCAGGTGCAGGCTCTAAAGAATTAGCCAGCTACCAGGGGAATGCACTATGTCGCTCGTCGCTTGCGCAGAAGACGGGAACTCTCTAATAATACTGCGGGCCCTACTCAGTTCAGGCCCCGTATGTTCGAGAAATGCTTCCCGCCTCAGATCGATCTCCTAATAACACGCAAGACCCTACTAGCTTCGGGTCCGCAATGCGTTCGAGAGCTCTCTCTGTTCGCCCGGCCGCGTCCTTGGATGGAGGAACTCCTAGTAACAACGCAAGCCGTACTTAGTTCGGGCCTGCGATGCGTTCGTGAGATCCGACGTCTTCTTCTGCGCCCTGCGCCCTCGACGAGAAATCTCCTAATAGACACGTAAGACCGTACTCAGTTCGGGTCTTAGCGCGCGTTCGAGAGAAGTCTCGGTCCAGTGGTATCAGCCAGAGTCCAGGTCCTATTGCAAGGGTCGAGTCCACGGTCCAATGTGCCAGCCAGAGAAGGGTCCAAACAGTCCAGAGAGAAGTCCAAGGTAGAAGTCAGCCAGTTGAGTAGTCCAGAGAGAGAGCAGGTAGGTAGGTGTAGTCAAAGCCAAGAGTAAACGAAGAATGATATATTTCATACAAAAATGTCTGCTTATATTCACGACATAACGGTATCTGGGGAAAACCCAGTGTCCCCCGTCCGTGGCGAACGGAGCGGACGCCGGGAACGGGCTCAGAGCCTCGCCCCGAATCGGCCTGGACGTGCGACGGACCAGCGGCCGTCGCGGCCGAAATTCAATTATTCTAATTATCGACCTTTCGCGGATTATCTCCGCGGATCTGGGGCATATCCCGATGTGTTTGGTCTCGTTGGAATCGCCGCGCGATTTCCAATCGGGACATGCTCACCAGATCGCGCTAACCTTGATATATCGGTTTTCGGTATTTTCCGATCAATCCGCGAAAGGTCGATTAAAATCTTAATTAATTGGCCTACCCCGATGTATTTGGTATCATTGTGATCGCCACATGATTTTACATCGGAGTAGACCATTATTGGGAGGCTGCACCCTACCTCCGCGTGTCCTGGCTCGCAGGCCTCTTGGCCCTCCCTCAAACAGTAGGGGAGGGGATACCACGTTTAAGGGGTTTTTAGGCGCGCGTCGCGCGCAGCCGCCGTCATTCTATTGTTGGACACGGGGAGATAGGGTTGTCAGGAGCTCCCGCAGCCAGGGCTGCCTCAATATGCCAATGCATTTTTATTATCTATTACATAATTATTTCGCGGGCCTCGCGCCTCGGTCCGTTCGGTGGGAACTAAGAACCCTTTATTTCTGTGGCCGAGGCGCTTAGCTTACATGATCGAGTCATAATCATATCCATATTATCAATAAATCAATCATTTTATGCAATATTATCTATACAATTCAATCAATGTCCTTTACAATCGAATTTATACAAATCAATCTTATTTCAATATTATTTGGTTTTTACTTCGCTGATCCGATTTAATGACGCCGTCCGGTACATGTTTTGTGGAACTGGAAAATGGTCTGCACCGGGATTCCAAGCCACGACCTCCAGTACGCTATAAGTACAAAAGCCTTCGACTGATACCACTCGGCTACAAACCACTTATTTCCTCCAGAATAAACTTGAATGTATTTTATTTTTTCAGGGTGATTCTGGTGGCCCACTTGTGGTCGATGGACAACTTGTTGGTATTGTTTCCTGGGGAATGCCTTGTGCTAGAGGATATCCCGATGTCTTCGCCAGAGTCAGCTCTTATTACGATTGGATCAAGAGCAATTCTCAATAGAGTTTCTTTCTAAATCCTACTTCAGACCCATTTTTGTACAATATTATTGTTGGAAATATTACATTCTACAACTGTGTATATTAAACATTTTATATAAATACTACCAATTAGTTTTATTTTTTTATGCTTAAATATAAGACAAAAACATTTTCTGTATTTTGAGCATTTCATAAAATTTTTAAATGATTGTGAACTAACGACTACTGTTGCTTTTTCTGAAGATGTTTTTTTTAGAATAATATTTCTTTAGAGAGAGATTACATCTAACTACAGTTTGATAGAATCATTCATTGGTACTAATAGACAATGCATTATGCAAAACTGCCACCATTGTGATGGGAAAAGTTATTACGGAATAAATCGTTTATACAACGCGCTACTAATAATCAACCTTATATTGTATCATAGCTATACTGCAGAACACTTTGATAACCTCGCATTTTTCAATGTTGTTTGTGGTTCTTCCATACTACGGGGTTGGTTTCTAAACATTCCGTATGAACCCGATTGGACCCTCGGGAAATTTTCGTACGT
Organism: Mystacides longicornis; assembly: GCA_963576905.1. NCBI lineage: Eukaryota > Metazoa > Arthropoda > Insecta > Trichoptera > Leptoceridae > Mystacides > Mystacides longicornis. Next base: position 5,355,737 of record OY756420.1, read on the forward strand.
GGAATATCACAAGTATGTACGAATATTTCCAAAAGTCGATTTGTTTCTTTGACAGCTCGTACTTATTGCAACTTCAACTGTTTGCTTTCGTAAGTTAAGTATCAAAATATGAAGAGTGCAGTGGTAGTGTGTCTCATTAAATGTCGCTATTCCTTCCTTATACCTGGTGGTAGCAAGGAATAGAGTTGGCATGTAAACTATTCTTGGTATAACTTATAGAGAAGAATATAAGGTAGAAGGTAGAATAACATTCTATTAGTACAGCTACATATGTAATGAGCTGTTTTGAAATCAAGGATAAAATTGATCAACAGGGGATTTAAAGTTTCTGAATAATTTTCATAGTAGGAATTGAAGAGTGTGTGTGATATATAATTTTGATATCAATTAGATACTGTAGACTCTAGGATCAAACCTTGACATGTCTCTATAGAGTAACAAAATTTATTAGTGGTGACCGAAGATATTTTAATATTATTTTGATTCGTCCATTCCATACTAACTGACGTACCTATCAACCAAAAGTATATGTGACCTCCTGTTCAGAAAACTGTTTTTTTTTTAATTGATAAAATATAGTAAGCATGCTTTTAAATGTACTTAATTACATAATACTCAATTAATCCTTTCAGAAATGTTATCATTAGCAGGTATAAATAACCATTGAAATCTATCGTAAATTAAAAAATAATTGCTGTAATAACAACCTCGGTAGCCCAGTTGTATAGGCACCAGCTTGTGATCTAGAGCAGCGGTCGCCAAACTTTTTGACCTCACAGACCAGTTAATTCATCCCGCGGACCACTTAAATATATTTATAATAAAAAAAATTGTGATCAAAGAACACATAAAATGTACCTAGTTAATAAAATGAAACTATTATTAGTAACCAAGTTATGAAAGCTTTATTAATAAACCATAATAAAATACTTAACATGATGAGTAACTATATTCCACATTTTTCTGAAATTTTCAAAAAATGAAAAAACCATCACTTTGGCAACCGCTGATCTAGAGGCCTTGTTCAATTTCCGATTCGTTCTGAATATTTTTCGGTGTGGTGGAGTATGTGGGATGGGCTACTGTAAGAGCGGCAATCACGTATGCGACAATGAGAAGGAACTACCCACGTTGGCGCGTCGCAGGTGATCCGTTCCATACTAACTTAAATATTATATTTTATATCATTTCTTACCCATTTTTTCAACTTTTTATAAGTTATTCTGTTATCCGGAGTGGAGAAGAATCCAATAAATCAAACATTGAAAGAATCTGTTTAGCCGATCTCGAGTTATAAGTGTTCGTGCTAACCCGACTTTCATTTATATTAGAGATGTAATCATAGACTAAAATATTAAATTTTCCTAAGTAGTTTATATAAAGTAGGTTTCATAGCCACAAAGAAAGATCAGAAGACTGGAAAGCTGTTTTATGCTGGCCCAGGTTAATCATGTCTATCATACCCCATACTATTAAACTTTTTCTTCTTTAGATACTTTTTGAGGTCATCTCGATGTTGGCAATTGGCAAACTTCTCTGCTCTGTTCTCTCTGGAACAGTTCTTTCGCTGTTGTTATTTCGGCTGACAACAAATTTTAATAAAAAAAAACGGAGACTCAATTTTTGGGCAGATTATTGTAACACTTACAGCATCAGACGACAGGCGTAAAAAAATACACCCTTTGACTCTTTCGCAGTAAGCTACTTAAAGCGTGTGTCGTGAAAGAGGAAGATGGTAAGCACCTGAGATCGAACTCACGACTTTCAGTATGAAAGCTGAGTATATCAATCCATCAATAATGACATCTATGATTTTTATTATTCTCAATATTGACTAACATACGAATAAGGTAAATATGAAAAATATTTCGTGTGGAGTTAGGGTGTTTCAATGAAAATACCAAATTACGGATGCACTTGACAAATTGCAATATGTAAAGGATATTTCATAAGTAGGTGCACACAAATTAGTAATCTATCTCCATTTTTTATCAGATTTGAAAATTAAATCTTAATTAATTAAAGAGTAAATTTTATCTGTTGTTGTTAATGGATTTAAAGATAACATTGTTTTCATTTCTTAACTTAATAATTAGTAATCTGTAAATTAGTTGGTGAATTATGTATGCAGATTGGCTCATCCTATATTAACGAGAAGCCAAAACGCTAATCTCTAAGATGTGTGAAGTGGCAAGATGAACAAGATAACTGTGCTCTTTATTTTTGGGCTCCTAGCTCTTACCTGTGGTGAGTTTTTTTTTATGAAAACGAACTATAACAATTTTGCCAACAAAATGATTTTTTAACAGGGCAGTGAAAGTCTGTTTGAGGTGCATTCCTTTCAATTTCTTGATAAGTATTTGAAATATCTTCCCCACCATCCATGTTGTCTTTCATAACGTTCAATCGCAATATATCATATATTAAATTAAAATATTTGGGAAAGTTTTGTTTGTTTTTGTGACAATTTCTCCTTTTCTGCTCACGCAAATGGAGCGTTACATAGATGGGTTGTTTTATTTATTGTAACAGCGAGTAATAATTATAGATATGTGGGAAAATTAAAATGTCAGATCTTATTTTAAAGAAAAACTTTGATGCTATAAATTAGTAAATAATATTTTAAACTGTGTACTTTGCAAATATTGAATCACAGTATTTTCTGAACTGGGGAGACCAAGTGTATAGTGGAAATAAAATACGCACTAAACGCCAAAAATGAAAAAAATGAGTTATGTATGAGGAAATGTTCTATAAACCATTATCAATAGCCTAAATATTGCACTAAGTCCATATCGATGATCTAAAGGCGTAAAAAAACAGATCCAAAAATCATCATAGTACTACGTCTGTATGGGGGAAAAATCAGTTTTATTAGATTATCTCAAAATGAAGTTTTTGGCGTTTAGTGCGTATTTTATTTCCACTATACAAGTGTTAAAATATGTCAATATAATCTCCCTTTCTCCCGCATCAATGGCTACTCAATGAGCAATTCCTATGTTGTTCATAAAGTGTACATTGGAATGATTTTTGGATATGTTCCTGTAGGATTTCCAACCGAAAAGGAAGTCTACACATGGGGGCGTATTGTTGGAGGAAGTAATGCTTCACCCGGAGATGCTCCATACCAAGTTTCGTTAAGAACTGCTGGCAATAGCCATTTCTGCGGAGGTTCTATCATGAACACACGTACCATCGTGACAGCAGCTCACTGTATTTTTGGGTATGTCTAAATCCATTTACCAAACTTTCAACAACAAGTTTTTTCATATTTATGCAAGAATCTTTTTCCAGACGCGCCACAAGTAACACTCGCGTGGTTGTTGGTACAATTTTCCTGAACTCAGGTGGACTCTCACACCAAGTGTCCAGACTGACCTCCCACGCTAGCTATAACCCTAATAGTCTGAGCAATGATGTTGGAGTAGTCATCACAGCGTCCACCATAACTTACACGTCCACTGTCCAGCCTATCGCTCTCAGTTCTTCGACAGTTGGTGGAGGTGTTGCTGCGCTTGTAACAGGATGGGGAACCACTTCAGTAAGTATAACTTGTTAACAGCATCAGATATATCTAAAGGTGGCTTTAGACTAAGCAAACAAAGATCCAGATTAAAATGGAACATTAATTCCTGATTTTCCAGTGTAAACGAATGCCGTTTGCAGCGTTTACAAAAAAAAAATGGTTTAACAGATAAATGAGCCTTGGTCCGAAGACTAGGTCACAGACCTCAAAACCGGTACATATCACTATGTACCAGGACATATGGAAGGCATTTTTTGCAGTTAGCATAAAAATATTAACATTTTTTCTTTCCAAACAGTATCCAGGGTCAGCACCAAACAATCTGCAGAAGTTGTCAGTCAGCACAATCACAGTTGCACAATGCCAATCAGCTCTCTCTGGTATTGGAAGTATCAGCGCTAATCAGATCTGTACTTTCACCCGCGCAGGACAAGGCACCTGTCATGTAAGTCTAAAAGTTTGATCATGATTATGTTGTGATATATATTTACACATTTTGTATTCTAATTATAAACTCCTTGCTTCTAGGGTGACTCCGGAGGTCCATTGGCATCTGGCAATACTCTCATTGGTCTCGTTTCATGGGGATACCCTTGTGCAAGAGGCTATCCGGATGTTTTTGCAAGAATTAGTTCCTACCGTTCCTGGATCATTAATAATGCTCAATAAAATATGAAATATTTAAGAATAAAAATGTGCTGTTTTGATTCATGAAACTGTAATACCACATGTCAAAGGGTAAGAACACGTAGAAAGCCGATTCCGACCCGCACCGACCAGCTCAAAGATTATTGCATAGTAACATTCTTTGCGCAGGTCGGAATCGGCTTTCTACGTGTTCTTACCCATATAATATAAAAAAATAAAGACTGATCTAAGAAAGCAGATTGTTAATTATTTATTTATGGACAACTGAGTCAATTGCGTCTATGGAGCAAATGCGACACACAATCTCTACAACGTTCCTATGAATACTTTATAAGTTAGTATAAGAGTGCAATCTATTGAAAATATTGGTGAGCATATTTATCAGCATTGTACAAAGAGTTTTGATATTATTTTTCGAGTGATGTCTCAATTATACCTTCTAATGACATAAAAACCTACAAAAATTCAGTTTTATTTGAAGAAGGCAATAAATGATGTCATTGTTACTGTTACAGTATATTTATATTATTATCTTTGATTGTTACAATGACATGTTAGAAAAGTCTGGCTTATACAACATGTACTTGAATAATTATTATTCTTGCACCTATCACCACAAATAAATACTCTTAATAATAGACCATTAGCGGTCACGTGGATTTTGAGATTAGCCGGGAGGCATAAACATAAACAAAAAGTTTAAGAGTTGGTATGAGTGTGTTTACCTATACATAAACCCATCACTATGGTTTGTGTATGTGTGGTGTGTGTGTGTCGCCATGGCCGCCATTTTGCATCCAGCCTAATGTCAGATGACGTCATCCTTTAATGGTCAAGGCCATACTAGAATATACCTTGTTAATGGTCTATTGCTTTCCTAATCTAAGGTCTATTGCCTCAAGAGAGTTCAATTTCCAAAAGATTAAAAAGTATTGGGTAGAAGTAGAATAAAAAATAAGTCTAATCTTAAGTACCTATCCACTGTTTTGATTATTTTTAGTGTATCAAATTTTAAAGTTTTTGATATAATAGTCACATTTAGAATATAAAGTACCTACTTGTGAAAGTTGTACCTGTGACCTTATTTGATTTTTTTTTTATCAATAAAAACTAAAACAATAGGTACTTTTTTCACATCAAGTTTTTAAAAGAAAGAAAAAATATAAAAAGAGTAAGTACGAATTGATTATTTTTTCATAATGGCAACACCGATGTAGGTAACAGCTGATTACGCACAGACAATAACAATGCAATGTGACGCAGTGTTGCCAACGTGGGCGATTTATCGCCATTTGGGCTACTCGGAAAGAGAATTGGCGACGAAAAAATCTAAATGGCGACCGGTCGCCATTTGGGCTACTTCCTTTTTAACGAATTTTCACCTTTCCGGATACAAAATGACAAAATACAAAATTTTCGGAATGACCTTTTTTTTTTTTCGGCAAAATTTCATGTTTTTGGATACCAAATTTTCAGTCGGGCGACTCTTTGGGCTACCAAATTTTCAGTTCGGCGACTGGGCTACTTTTTTTTTGAAAATCGGCGACATCGGCCAAAATCCGTTGGCAACACTGATGTGACGTAGTAAGCGCACGAAGCCCTAAATGCACGAAACATTCCAATGTGCCATGCGCATGCGCCATATTTTGCCGTTTAAAATGACAAGTCGGCGGCAATTGAATTTGAAATGTCACATTTTATCATAACATGGGAAACATTCTGTATTACTTATGAATGAAATGAATTCGGGGTTTTAGCTGAAAGGGTATAATTTAGTCGCTCTGATTCTCTTAACATGACTGAATCTTGTGTTGTTATATAAACAATTCAGCCATATACATTGTTTTTGTTGTGTTGCAACATTGTAAAGGATTATTGTTGCATGGTGTTTTTTTATGAAGAGAATAAAAAGTGCTTGAAAAGGCAATCCCGTTTTCTTGCTCCTAATCCAACCTCTTTCAATAGGTTATGGGCCCAGAAAGTGGCTTAAAAGGAGCAAGGTTTGGTCTCTTAAAAGTGTGAAAATATTCCGTGTTGTGTCAGTTGTGAAAATAGTTACATTTTGTGTAAATTATAAGTATGCAGGCACAGGGAGGAAACTTTCAGCAGACCATCAAACCATTCGATGGAAATGGTTACATATACTGGAAATATAGAATTAAAATAGTACTGAATCATGTGATGAAGAGAGCCCCGTTGTTCAAAGAAAAAGTGAAAGAACAAAGAAGCTACCAGCAAAGTTTCGAGATTATGAAATGAGTAGTTATGTAGCAGCACTGTCAGAGGATGTTTACCATCAGAAATTCCTACGACATATGAAGAACAAGAAAAGGATAATGAAAATGTTTATGCACCAGTGGCTAGAATGACGACGTTAAGAGTTTTGATAGCTCTCGCATCAGAAAGAAATCTTCACATTCATCAACTTGATGTAAAGTCAGCATTTCTGAAGAGTAATTTAAAAGAACCAGTCTATATGGAAATTCCTGAAGGTCTCAGCTATAAAAATAATACTGTTTGTAAACTGAAGAAAGCTCTATATGGTCTACGTCAAAGTTCGAAGAATTGGAATGAGTGTCTTAATGAACATTTGTTGAAAATTAACTTGAAACGTTCACAAGTTGATCCATGTTTATATACCAGAAATGATATATATGTACTAATTTGGGTAGATGATATAATTTTGTTTTCATATTCCAAAGAAACTATTTATGAAATAAAAGAAAATCTGTCAAAGTATTTAGATATAAAGATTTAACTCAGAATGATAAAATAACGTTTTGGGGAAAGAAATTGAAAGACATGGCAAAAATATTTACATTTCACAAAGAGAATTAATTAGAAAGGTTATTAATCATTTTGGAATGTCAGATTGTAAAACCAGTAAGTTACCTATTCAACATAAATTGAATTTGAAAAAGAATGAAAATTTTGATAGTAATTTACCATACAAACAATTGATTGAAAGTTTAATGTACCTATCTAATGTTAGGTACAAGACCTGATTTATGTTTTGCTATATCTTATTTCAGTCAATTTCAGAATAATTATAATGTTGAACATTGGAAACATCTTAAAAATACTCTTAGATATTTAAAAGAAACTGAAAATTTATCACTAAAATTTGTAAAAAGTAGCAATCAGAAACAAATCAATATGAGTGCTTTTGTAGATTCTGATTTTGCCAGTAATATCAATGACAAAAAGAGTGTTACTGGATATATAATTAAAATAAATAATAATTTAGTCTGCTGGAAATCTCAGAAGCAGAGAACTGTGTCTCTGAGTAGTTGTGAATCAGAATACATTGCTTTAGCTTCGTGTATTTCAGAATGTTTGTTTTTGGAACAGTTGTTGACTACTGCAGATTTTTCTGAATTTGTTGTTCCCATTAGAATATTTGAAGACAATCAGTCATGCATAAAAATAGCGAACACATTAGAAACTAAAAGATCGAAGCATATAGATGTAAAACATCATTTCTTAAGGCAATTGGTAGAAGAGGGAAAAGTCAAATTATCTTATGTCAACACAATTGAAAACATTGCTGACATAATGACCAAGTCATTACCCCATGTAAGATTTGTAAGCTTTTAAGAGGAAATCTTAATCTCCTATAATCTAGTATTATTTTTGTATGTAATGTTTGCTGAATTGGAAGGGAGTGTTGTTATATATACAATTCAGCCATATACATTGTTTTTGTTGTGTTGCAACATTGTAAAGGATTATTGTTGCATGGTGTTTTTTTTATGAAGAGAATAAAAAGTGCTTGAAAAGGCAATCTCGTTTTCTTGCTCCTAATCCAACCTCTTTCAATATCTTGACACCTTTTTTTCTTCGAGCGGAAATCAGTCATGGACACCTCTGGGATGCCAGGTACTGCCGTTTTTTTTTAAATAGAATGTGGGCTCACCCAAATTGAACACATATACACTTTTGACACCTTTCACAGAAAACAAAGGCTTGTGTCGTGAAAGAGGAAGATGGTCGACACCGAGGATCAAACCCACGACCTTTGGATCGAAAGTCTACGACTGAACTGCTAGGCTACCAACCACTTCTAGAACTTAACCAGCTAAAGCCCATTTATACCAGCACATCAGTGCTGCAAAGCCTTACATTCTTTTTCATCTCACAGGATAATTAATTTAAAAAAAAAATTAAATGAAATAATGAAGTGGTTGGTAGCCCAGCAGTTACAGTCGGTGACTTTCAATCCGAAGGTCGTGGGTTCGAACCCCGGTGCCGACCATCTTCCTCTTTTACAATACAAGCCTTTGCTTTCTGTGAAAGATGTCAAAAGTGTATTTGTGTTCACTTCGGGTGAGCACAGATTCATTTTATATAAAAAAAAAACTGATTTGTTGTGTGACACAAAAAAGTGTCAAAGAAACTTAGTCGCCTTGTGGCCATGCAGGACCTGTGCCTTTGAAACTAGTTGGGGTATTAAAATTGTGGATTAACAAATCAATTAATTGTTTCATTTAAATATTTATTTAAATAAATCCGCCAAGAATGCACATTCAGTTCGTTAATATAATTAATTTGAATTTATTTGAATAAAAAAACTGCAATAGGTACACAAATATATTCAAACAACTTGTTTGAAGTTATGTGCCTATCGTCAGAGTGCAGGATCTCGGTAGAGATAATTAAGACAAAATAGGTGCTGCTTCTTCCATGTCCCTTATTCCTATCCCTCACTCTTTTCCTTCTTCCCATTATTCCCAGCTGAGCCTGCACAAATTGTTACATAAGTTTTTTTTTGTTTTTTTTCCTTTTTTCTGTTGTTTGTCTTACTTTCAACCCGCTCGCTGTTAATGTCTATGTATATACTTTACTGGTGTTTTTATTGTCCATACTATTTGTGTAATTGTTTGTTATAATATCACTGTTTGTATATTTGTTTAATAAAATAAAAATAGGAAGATGAGCGTAGAGCCCAAATCTTGACATCTAACCAAGGATCAGGAGCATAAGATACTCAGCTTTAAAAATAAGTCTTAGGAGTATATTGAATGTCAATCAATCATACAAATGGTGCTGAGCACTCTATCATATGGAAGAGTGGGTGATCTTGGCTGGTTCATGTTCCATTTATTACTAAAGAATTTTGGAGCAACAGCTATAATTTCAGGATTTGGGTTGCCACTGAGAGCAGTAAGGAATGTATTAAAGGAGTGCTTTCTGTTATATTTTGATCAATAAATGGGTATCTTTCAATGATAAATGACAAAAAGAATGCAGCTTTCATGCCCACAGTGGACTTCCGTTTGTTGAGAAGGCCTTCTTGGCATAAAAACCGCATTCTTTTTCTTTTCCAACATTGAGTTCAGATAAAATTCATGTAGTACATAGGTACCTAAATTATGATGTAAGAAAAATTAATAAAAAACATGGTTGGGTTTGGAATAGAAATAAAAATTAATTAAAATAAGAGGCCACACACATGCTCCAAGAATCTGATGACAGTGGCGAATCAACTATCCCACCAACAATCTCAGAGATTAAAGCCACTTAAAGTCTTAAGAATGGAAAAGCTCCAGGAATAGATAACATTCCAGCCGAGATATTCTCAAAGCCTTGCTTAGGAGCAGGGCCCCCACATGGCCGGTGCTACCGATGCTACAGCAATGGAGCCCACAAGGACGGGGGAAAGTAAAAATGTAGAACATTTTTGATAAATCATAGAAAGAAAACAATAATTAAATCACTAGGACTAGATTTATGAGTATCAATGATTCAATGAAATATTACAATATCAGATCGAGTAATATAAATTGGTTCATTGGATATCTAACACCTGCATCAAGCCATTGTAATGTCATTATAATATTCTCAATGATCAAAGCCAGAAAAATGTAGCTTTCCTTCTTTCAATAAATTATCAGATCTCAGAAACACTACAATGCATCATATAACCATGCTTTATAACGTAACCACTAATTTCCTCCGACAGAAGCAAACAAAAAGAATTAATTAGTTCAATAATTTATTTACCAGTATTTAAAATAAATTAACGATGATAATCTAAATACTGTCTAAACTTTTAAAGTAACAGTGAATTCTATCTCTACGAATTGTATTCCATGTACTTCCTTCAAATGGTTTCGCAATTGTATCCGTTGCTTAAATGTATTGAAGATAGGATTTCTCATATCTAATGCTTAATTGAGGGTGTTTCATTCTCAAATACTTGTTCAAATTGGATTGATTAGTATATTT